>VDFB02270651.1:159142812-159742812 GCA_007258455.2 Sequoia sempervirens | reverse complement strand
TCGAACACCAACTTTGTGCCTCTTGCTGTCCAACCACTGCCTAATCTCTCTCTACCCTAGTGACCTCTAGCTCCGACTCCAATGACTTGATACGAGAAAGGCCCTCATCCAACCTACTCTACATATTTGCTATTCGATAGTCCACTATAACATCTCATGGAAATGGTGGCCTCCCAGCTATATCCTCCTTGCCATCCACCATCTGATCCCTGAGCTATCTCTACGCATCATCCATATCCTCCTCCTCACCGATATCTATCTCCTCATCTCCCCATATCTCCTCCTCTCCACCAACATCCAATGCCTCCTCTCCTATGACCACCTCCTCCCTCGACATCTCCACCTCCACCTCCATTGGACGAGGTCCCTTTGGCTGCTCTCCCTCGACCCTGACCTCCTCCCGTTGGCTCTCCTCTTGTCAGCCCTCCTCCTATCGGCCCTCCTCCCTCTCCTCCTTTCCCTAACCTACCTCTAAGATAGGTGATAGTGGTGCTCGCTCAACTCGTTGCCACACTCTCCTCCCTTGTCTCTAACCTCTCCCACCACCTATTTTGTCTCCCCCATCTCCTCCATCACCATCACTGTCCCCTCTGCCTCCATCTCTCCCTCTCCCCCTGCCACCATCCCTGCCTCCTTGTCCTCATCAAGGAACTCGTGGTAACACTACCCGTCAATCCACTGGTGCCGACTGATCAAGATCCGTTAAAAGAAGTGGCATGTGTGTCAGCCACCATGCATCATAGTCTAGGGTAGTCCCCACATTTGTTGGTCCCCTGCTCCATGCCCACTGTTGTGCAACCAATCCATCAATTTGCTACTCAACCATTGTAACTGCTATGGGCGGTCCCCACATAGTCTTTCATGAGGATCGAGCATACTCTGTGGTGCCTACGGGAACATCCCGCTGCTCCCTAAACTATCGTAATACCTTTTGGGGTAGGTACATCTCTATAATCAACTGTGATTGCACAGTCTGACCAATCAAATATCTAAACTATCTGCAAAATGTAAGGTGATCCTCATCTCCTGGCCACTGTCTACAGTCTCTCTACGACCTCCACACAAATCCCATCAAGGTATCAATCACATGGCACTAGTATCTAATATCGCCCACACGATTATGTGTCATGACACCACCATATAAGTAGACATAGGGCATCCCCTCGGCTAACTATCTTTGCACTGGTGGTCAAAATATGGGAATATGATCCCATGCATAGATCATTAGGAGTATCGTCCCACAATTGATATTGCTTGAATCCCTATATGCAACATCATGCAACTAATGATATTTCATGCCTAGCAAGCATGGTCCCCAAGTGAATACTATCCTGTCTCACCTCATCCTGAAAAGTACATATCCCCATCCAATTGGGAAACCGTGACCGCGATGATTTGGAATCAACACCCCGACAATCAAAGTATACAGCATCACATCCCATCGGTTGTAATGCTCAGCCATGAACTCCCACCTGATCTCATATCCCTTGATACCTAGTTATGCGACATCCTCATGCTCATAGTAATTTGTCATGGCCTGAAGTCCCCATTGTGGATTGTAGACAACCTACTCTCCTTTGATAGGAATCCACAAGATCATGTACATGTCCTCAAGTGTAACCATGTCCTTTCCTATCAGCAAGTGAAACGAGCATGTCTCGGAGTGCCATCTCTCCATGAGCACTGTCAATAGACCCCTATTTTCTTGGACAATGGGCATATAGGTCACGTGAAACAATCCTAGCCGCATCATTTGCCTCTGCTCACCTGCCTCAGCTGATCTCTGAATGCATATGTCACTATCCTAAACTCTTGAATACATAGAAATGCAAGTTAGCACATCATTAAAAATCATCCTTATCATCTATCTAATCAAAAGTACACAAAGAAACTAAGCCTAAACTAAGTCAACCATAGCTGAAGTCAATTGCATCATTCTGACTTTCACTTACATCACGATAAGTCACATGTGTCATTTCATCTAGCGGTTGCATCATGTCACATCGATTGTGTCATTTGACCTAAAAAATGCATCATTTTATAGCGATTACATCACTTAACTCCTCTCTTGCGCAGTTTTACTTTAGTTGCATTGCTTCATCCTACGTTTGCATTGCAATATGGCAATTGTGTTGCACGACTTGTCACATGCGTTTCACTTTGGCATTTTTGTCACATCAACTCACATTTGTGCCATTTTAAACCTAACCCTAGTCTACCCCTAGCATTTGCATCGCGACGCATCAAATGCGTGCCATGTGAATATATTTGCATCATTCACGAACAGAAATGTGTCACAATGCATTTGACTCCCTAATTTAGAGGCCCTAAAAAGCATGTAAAACGATAAAAGTATGAAGTGGGTATAGGGTACATATCAGTGGGTTTGCACACTTTGGCTGTTGGTAGGTCTGTACTCAATATCCGTGATGATCTGCCTCCAGAATCAGCATCTTTATGCAATGTCCTCTCGCTCTGAGCTCTGAATCTCCAAAAGGAAAAACTGAAAATGAATTACCTTTTTACCCAAATCAAGCCTTTTTATAGGGTGAAAATTAAGGTTTTCTTGAAGGGTTATTACTGGATGCACATTTGACCGTGTTTGACTGCCCTTTGACTATTTTAAACTCATCAGTATTCAAAACTGATTGCGCCATTGTTTTTTTGGTCTTCAAATTGACTTGTCAGGAAACTTTCCAAATTTTTCCGACATTGGGCCAAAATTCACAAATTTTCCCGAGGGGGCATATATACTCCATACCTTCACTGGGGTATATTGTTGACTTGTTTTATTTGTCACAATGCGATAAATTGCATTATGACAAAGAGGGGAAAAATGTAGACACATAAAATTGACCTAGGACTACAAACTTTATTTTCTCCATATTTCTTCTTAACATAATTAAAATATTTAATTATGTCTTATAGTCCAAATTCAACTATTAATTAAATAATTCTCAATTATTTAATTAATTCACATATTTTATTCCTCCTAACTATTTAAATAAATAAATTATATTTATTTTATTTAAATACGTCTCTAATTTCTTATGTCCTATAATTAAGTAAATTCCTAAATTTATTTAATTATTATTTGTCCACTATTTCACTTGATTATTTAAATAAATAAACTTTATTTATTTATTTAAATATGTCATTAATTTCTTATGTCTTCTTATAATTAAATAAATTTCTATAATTTATTTAATTACATCGAGAGGCGTAAGCCTACACTGGCAACACGACCTCTATAGGAGGCCAACAAAAGTAACGGTGTAAGAAAAAAGGAACCGTTTGTATTCTCCTACGTGGCAACACCACTAATAAATTTACAAGATTTTTTGAGGGGGCACCACAAGAAACTGACGCTTCATTTACTTATATATACTAGCATATATATATATTATTTTAATAATATATATAAAATACACCGAGATGTCTTGAGGCGTTGAATTTTTTCAACTTTAATTTTTATTAAAGCTGAATAATGAAAAAATTAAACGCCTCGAGACATCTCGGCGTATTTTATATATAGGATATCTCTCAGCGTATTTTATATATACTATTAAAATAATATATATATGCTAGTTATTATCCACATTGGCTTTTTCTAATTTTAAATAAAATCTTTTATTTAAAATTGTCCACTTTCTATTTTTCCACCAAGCAAATAATTTAAAATCATGATTTACTGTCACATGATCCCACCACTTTTGAATTAAATTAATTTTTAATTCAAAAGGTCAACTCAGCCTTTTAAATCAAATAATTTTAAATTATTATTTAATTTTCCAATAGTCTCTTTTTTCATGCCCAATATCTCCTTGTCACATGCATTCTTGACCATTGATTTGATTTCAAATTTCACCCTAATGTTGCCCTAACCCTAATTGTTGGTTGTCACATTTAATTTCAACCATTGATCTTAGGGAATCTCTCATCTGACAATCTTGGCCATTCATCCAAAATTGGATTTTCTATAAAAAATTCCATTTCAACCTCATTTGATACACTTCATGCTTGACTATTTTATGCTTCAAACTTTAGGCTTGCTTCATACTTGCATACTTGCAAATTGTAGTAGTAGTAGAATCCTTCAATATTTGCTTAGGTCTTAGTCATAGTCATAGTTTCTCATCAAAATCTAAGGGCAAACATCATTTTGCAACACATGGAGAATGGAAATAAAAGTGAATCATGGAGGGCATGAAGGTTGTTGGGTGAAATACTTCCTTTGTTTTATGCATCTTTACTCCATTGTACTTCATTGTTTAGCTAGGGTTTTTTTTATGCATTTGTTTTCATGCTAACCTAACTTTTTTCCTTAGTTATAGAAATCATTTAAACAGGTCAAGGTGATGAATATTATTAGGGAATAAGATAGATGAATTTCATTAGGTAAACAAACAAAGGTAAAGTCAACCCTTTGTTATTTATGCTTCCCTTTGTGGGTGGAAATTGCAGAGGAACTATTTGGGGAGTAAGAACCCTAGAAAGGGTTGCATATCCACCCTTTTATAACAGTTCACATAAAACATAGTCTAGAAAATAGAACTACATATTTTATGCCTTGATCCTATTTAGAAGTAGGGTATGTAGGAAGTCTGGGAAATGAAGGATGCTCCTAGCACTCAGGTGTTCGATAATGGGGTTTAGGGAAAGTGAGAAGATAAACATTTCAAAAGATAATCAACTAAAATTATATTCAACTATACTTAGAAGAATCCTGTACAGATTGCTTGATTCCCAAAGGCCTTAGGCCAAATTTTGAGGTGGGTTTCAAGCCTAGAAGTATGATTTACATACCCCTGAGGATGACAACCTCAGTACACTCTCAATAGGTAGTGTGGTCATCGGGGAAGTGACTCAGGATTCAGATGATCTGATGGGTCCAAGACTTTGTCCAGAGCACATCCCTATCATATGATAGATGCCTACCTCATTAGGTGGATGCTTATTCCAATTTGTGAATAGATGTATTCATGTTTCATATGAACATATGAAGTAAATTCCTATTCCATACAAATAGATGAATCAATTGACATTCCATATTGACATATACCTATCCCGTAAGGATAGAAATTTCTCTACACTTAAGGCTTTATGGAACCTAGGTGGATTTATCTTTATGATACTAAGCATAAATATACTATAGATCCATGACTCAATGCCTAGTAAATTAAGTCTTGTATACTTATGACAAGGATTTGTGAATTAGATCTTAAAACATGTAAGCTCCTTGTGATCAATTTGTTTCAAATACAAAAATTTCAAACAATAACATGAACCAAATAAAAAATTGGTTTAAGATTAATCATTTTAAAATTGATATGAGGCTATATAGAGAAAAAAGATTGATTGGTTCCTATTCATGATTATAGAGTCAATACAACATACATATTCATTTCATAAAACATAAACATACTTCAATGGTCACTTAGAAATTATTAACTTGTAATAATTTGACCTACAAAAAGATAACAATGTGATCCTACTTCAAAATCCATTTGTGATGGAAATAGTATATTATTTTTAATAAAATAAATTTTAGTGCTTCTTGAGCAAAGATTAACAATGAAAACAATACACATGCAACAAATGTACATTGATGGACTATACAATCCTTGATTATTCTATCAAAAAAATTGTTGTATCACAAATTGGAGATGACACAAACT
Source organism: Sequoia sempervirens (assembly GCA_007258455.2). Lineage (NCBI taxonomy): Eukaryota > Viridiplantae > Streptophyta > Pinopsida > Cupressales > Cupressaceae > Sequoia > Sequoia sempervirens. The sequence goes on along the minus strand of VDFB02270651.1, from coordinate 159,737,134 downwards.
AAAATCATATATTCATATATGCTTCAGATCAAAGTATGTAGTGTTATTACAAAAAATTGCAATCATTAACTATATACCCAAAAAAATAAGACACAAATAATCAAATCACTACCTAAATTCTTCTCATATTTCTCTGAATTTTTTTCAAAACCCCTAAAAAATGGTGTTGAATCCCATTTTATGATAAGAAGATGAAAATGTGTGTCATTGTGAAGAGAATTCATCTCCAGACCTAAAAAATAGTGTTAGGTATGCAAACTAGACATTCTCTATTATTACAACATGCTACAATTTAAATCTGCATTTTAACTTGGAGATATTTGTTAATGTTAGAGTTATCATGTATTAGATAATAATTAATTAATCTTTAATTAATTATTATTCTAATTCTCATGCACTTAAGCTAAACCTAAGATTTCTTTATTAGTTAACTCAATGTTTCATTTATGTTAACTAGAGAGCTAATATTAGATCATTTCATCTCATCACAAAGGATTTTGACACTTGTCAAGATCTAATCCCTTTATCATTAGGGTTTCTCTTATAAAGCATTCTCTCTATCATGTATTATTCATTTTGTAAGTATTTTCTTTTTGAGGAATACCAAACCTTTATTTTATAGAGCTCTTATGTGGAAGGTGTTTTGTTCTTTGTTTGACCATGTGTCTCATGTTATTCACAAATCTAACATGGTATCATAGAAAGGATTCAGTGAACCACTTCTCCATTTCTAAATTTTTTTCCCATCTAGGGTTACAAGATCAAATTTGGAATTCTCAATTCTTTTTTGAAATTTTTGGAGGTGGGTGAATTTTAGGAGCACTTTGGTGGGAAATGGACCTCACCATCGCGTTCAAGAGGTCAATTCAATAGATTTTAATATAACATTTACCTATTTTTGGTGCAGCGGTTCCAAAGGCGAAAAATTTCCAAGGGCCTTGGTATGACCCTTGTACTAACTTGTACATAATTTTTTTGAGAAAATAAATAAATAAATAAATACGAGACTTTTTTAAAAGCATGGATGCTTTAAAATTCCTCACCACCAATGGCAGCCTACCATTGTATTCCTCCTCCCGAACATAGGTTTAGCCTCGTGACAAACTTCAACACCCTTCAGGGTCTCATGTGCAACCGAACACCAATCCTCTAGCCCCTTGTGGCTCGATAATCCCCCACCCCAACCACCTGCATGACCAGGGGCTTCAAGTGCAGCCCATAGCACTAAGTGACTGGGCCCAATATGACTAGGGGCTGAAATGTTTAGCACCCTAAGTGTTTTTTAACCAAATTGTGTACCTTTTATGAAATCCAACATAAATTTTGCCTCATTGATTTGTTTTTCAAAAAAATTATTGTTGTCGAATAAAGTTTGCACCCTTGCTAAGCTATCAACTATAGCAACCTATCGACACATGGGAACACTTCAAGGTTGTGGGTGACCTGGGAATGAAGTGAACCTCCAGATTATGGGTTGGTTCCCCTTAAGATACTTTGAGAAAAACTAAAAAATGATAAGGGAAAGAGTAAGGAGGATGGACTCGAATTTAAAACCTATCACTAACAAGTGATACACCAAAGATAAAATATGACAACACTGCAGAAAACTCACAGAAAATCTCAATAGAGCTAAACAATCTCATAATACAAAGATTTATGCTTATAAAATTGAGTCTATGTAAGGTTTCGACTGTTCTAGTGCTTAACACAAGGAAAACAAGATGTCTTCACATCTATAAACGCAGTAGAAAGAGATCACTAACATAAACCAGCTTTATGACATAATATTCTTTGCATCCAGTACTGAAGGAATCTGATAAAATAGAGGATTACACAGGATTTTATCATGCAACTAACAAGCAATTCTAAGACAACAAAGAGAATCTGAAAGGAAATGACTTTCTATTAAGAGAATGAGGAGTCCCTATGTTAGAGGTCTATAATATTATGAAAAATGAGTTACAAAGTCTGAATAATGCTCTTTTAGCAGTCTCCTAACCAAGAACTGCTTTACAAAAGGCAAAAATGCCATATATACAACCAAAGAATGTCGGCCCCTGCCCTAGGGTTTCAAAAATGAGTCGGCGCCTGAACACGTCGACCCTAGAAGACCTTCGAATGAAGTCAATGAAACATTCAATGCACATTCCCCCTCCATGTCAGCAAGAGATCGCCCATGGGCATGGCCTTCAGATCTGTTACAACTATCGTTCTTATCTTGCAGCCTTCGAGTCCGCCATTAAGATTTCGTCAGTCACCTTGAATGCTTTGTGACAGGGTCATTAATGTCCCCTTGCTCCTCCAGCCATCATCTCCAGCTGCTATAGTGACTCACAACTACCTCCCCTTCGAGAAGCGATATCAGATCTATCCATTAGATTCAGTGCCATTACTGACTGATCACCCTCGATCTCAGGGTAGAGCGATGTCGTCATGCTCCGTCGATCTTGTTCACAGAGGAGAGTCGAATAGTCAAACTACCTGATAAGCCCTAGCACCCTCTAATTGATCGAGTTTGTGCCAAGTAGATTCCAAGGTGGTCAAAGGTTGCTTCAAAAGGGTCGCACATCGGCGAGAGGCAAAGCATGTCATACTGTAGCTATCGGCGTAACTTAGGACTGTCGGCGAGACTTCTCACCGAGCTACAGAAGTTAGACCGATGCTCATTTTCGTGGGCAAGGTGATCGCTATCAACAAGACCTCATAGTGATCTCTTTTCTTCATATCGATTCCTTCTTCCATCGCTGATACCACCTCACTCCGCCGAGACATCTTATAGAATACCCTTTGTTGGCGGCGAGACATTGGCCTGTCGAGGAGAGGTGATAGCGGGCGGATAGAGTCATAGCGATGCCATTTTCACTTGGTAAGAGACCCGACGGTCAGCAAGACTTCATGTCGATGTTTCCCTTTTCTCCCCGAGCTCACTTGATTCTATCGCCAAGACATTCCCGGGTCGGTGAGACCCCACGGCGAAATCCAACTGCCATGCCAATGCCGCTTTACTTCGCTGAGACCTTATTCATTCTCCGAGACATTTTATAGAATTCTTGCGTTGTCAGCGAGACATTGGTCTTTTGGCCAGACCTCTTGCCAACCTCCTTATCTTTCGGCGATGAGTTCACTTTCTCTTCGATCGGGGAGACATCCTTATATCAGCAAGATCTCTTGCCGATGTTAAATTTTCTCGGCAAGGCCCCTTCATTGTCGGCGAGACTTCACTCTGTCGGTGAGATATTATAGTGGGCGGTTAAGGTCACACCGACAGGCCAATCCATTCGGCAAGACACACGATGGTCGGCAAGACCTCATGGTGATATCCTCATCTCCTGGCGAAGGAACTCTTCTTCACTAAGACTTTTCAAAACTGGCGGGGGCGGGGCCAAGATGAAACCAGAACCGGGACCAGGGGAGGAAGGTCGAAAGCAAAAGACAGACGAATCCCGGCAGGACCAAGATCGGGACCAAAACGGGGGAAAACAAAGAAAAGAGCGGAACCGGAACCAGAACCGGAACCAAATCCGGACCTCAAACTTTCTTCAAGTTGCAGGTTCGGACTCTGACCTGATCCCACCCCCGGTAACATACGAGGAGGAAAGGAAAGAAGAAAAACATAAGGGGGAACCAAGGGGGAGACATCCTTCTATCAAAAACTAGGAAAAAGAAAGAAGAGCATAACCGGGACTGGAACTGGAATGGAAACAAGAACCTAACCCCTGGAAAAGTTTCAAGTTCAGGTTCCGACCAGGTCCTAGGCCCGCCAGAAAAAGAAAGAAAACACACAAGGCAAAAGAAAGAAAGGCGGGATTGGAACTGAGTCTGATCCAGGGTAAAACAAAGCGTGGGCGGGGCGGAAACAAACCCGAAACTGAAACTTTCACAAGGTTTCAAGTTCAGATTCTGACTCGAACCTGCCTCCGACGAAGGCAAGGAAGGGAGGAAAAAAGGACAAGGAAGAAAAGAAAGGGAAAAACTACCCTACGGTAAAACGTTAGGCCAAAGAAGAGAACAAGATGCACACGAGCGCGGAACCGGAACTGAAACGAAAACTGGAACTTTCGCAAAAGTTCCACGTTTGGTTTAGGTCTGGTTCCGCCTCCGACAGAAACAAAGGAAAAGGGGCCTGACAAAAACATAAAAGGTGGAAGTGGGGTCAGAACCGGATTAAAAACAGAAACCAAAACCTTTTGAAAAGTTCCAAGTTTGGTTTCAGTCCGGTTCCACCCCCGACAAAACAAGGAAAAAGGCAAAAAGAAAGCAAAAGGAAAGAGGGAAAAGACAAGGAAAAACATAAAAAAGAGACCCACCCCCAAGCTGAAGACCTGCACGCTGAGCTCAACCCTTGGGAGCAACATTGAATCCACGTGCCGAATTAAAACATCATTTTCCCCTACATCTGCACAAGAAGCAAACAAGTTAGAAAAAGTGATCCTGATGCAAGTGTTCCTTTATTTGGTCTTTGAGAACCCCTAAAAACATGGGTTACCCTGCCTGATTGAGCCCATAGGCAAAAAATGGGTAACATTTCTAGCAACCTTTGCTGGATGTTTGCCTGGTAAACATGAAGACCAGTAGCCTTGGCCTATCCATTGGGCATGGAGTCGTGGGAAAATAAAGGAACAGACCTGGAGCAGCCCTGTGCATGGTTGTAACTCATTTGAGACTCATAGGACATAGCAAGGCGTCGAAAATTTCTTGAAGATAGCACAAAAAACTAAAGTGAAACTATTTACCGTGTTGGGACAACACTTAGAGAATGAAAAACAACCATCCTCTAGAACTTTAACAATTATGTACAGATTTAGGTCCATACCTTAGAAGAAATGTTTGAGGTGAATCCCATTTACTGGGATTGGTTCCACTACACCATCAAGCCTGGATAGCTAGAAAGCATTATGCTGCTTCTCCTCGGTAATGATATATGGCCCGGTCCAAAGTGCATCAAATTTGGAGTGCCTTCTAGGCCTACTTTTAAATTCATCCCACTTTAGTACTATGTCACCTTCTTGGAACACTCTAGGAGATGCCCTTTATCGAATGAACTTTTTATTTGAGCCCGATATTGCTCAGTCCTTTTCACCGCTTCAGCTCTGAGTTCTTCGAGCTCAATTAATTGAGCTAACCTTGCTGTCAGAGGCTCCTCCTCAATCATATCAAGCTGGTTCACCAGATCGAGGGCTAGGAGTTCAACTAAAATGGGCAATCTGGCCTCTTTTCCATACACTAACATGTATGGAGAAAGTCCTATAGATCTTTTTGGCATAATCCTATTAGCCCACAAGGCTGAATTTAACTTGGTGTGCCAGGCCTTTTGATTGTTCTCCATAGTTCTCTTAATGATCCTTAGGAGGTTCTTGTTGGAGGACTCAACTTGTCCATTGCCCTGCGGATAATAATTAGAGGATGTACTCAGATATATACCATTTTCAACAGCCCAGTCAGAAATTTTAACACTCAAAAAAGCAAGGGCATTGTCTGACACAATAGAATCTGGGACACCAAATCTAGAAACTAGCTCTTCGTAGAAATTCAAGACAGCAGATTCATTAGCTTCTTTGAGTGCCACAGCCTCAATCCATTTTGAAAAATAATCAATGGTTGTGAGTATCCATTTGTGGCCTACACTCGATGGCGAGTTTATAACCCCAATAAAATCCAAATCCCACTTCATGAAGGGCTGATCAACCTGAACTGGTTTCAACGGGAGGGTTGCTAACCTCTCTTTTCCAGTGAAGATAGCACACTCTTTGCACCTTCTTACCCATGCATGCACATCTTTGAATAAGGTAGGCTAGTAATAGCCTCCTTTCATTATTTTAAGAGTTGTGGCTCATGGAGAAAAGTGTCTGCCAGCTGATCCTTGATGGAATTCATGCAATACTCTATCAACCTAATCAGCTTCAATACATCTTAACAGGACACCATGAAAATCTTTTCTAAATAGAAAACCATTTAAGAGAACATAAGGTATGGATTGCAGTCGATAATACCTTCTTCTGGATCTAGTCAGATCGGGAGGGCACTCACTAGTTAATAAAAAATGTGTCATTTATGTAACCCAACCAGTAGGAGCAGGTATGGAAGTTTGTTGTCCATCTCAGAGTGCTAAAACAGAACTGTCCTCCTCTTTTACACTACTGTTGCTGCCCTCAGTAAGTTGTTCGCAGAGACCTCTCCCCCTGATTAGTTTGGTAACCTTTATTTCAAGGTCATACTCCATCACCTTGGTGACCCAACCAGCTCTTTTATCACTCAAATCTTTGTTTAGCAAAATTCCTTCACAATGGGATGAGCAACCATTAGTATAATCTTGTTATTGGAGAGCATGTGCCTAAACTTTTTTAAGCTTCTTATGACAGCAAGAACATGCCTTTCTACAAAAGTGTACTTGAGCTCGTAATCTTTGAGTCCCTAACTGAAGAACGCCAGGGGTTGTTCAGATCCTTCATCATTTTGTTGTACAAGTATGGCTGAAAGTGAATCAATATTTCCATAGGCATATAAGATGAAATCCTTAGAAAAGTCAGGATTTAGAAGTGTAGGTGCGGTTGCCAATGCCTCTTTTATAAGCTTAAAGCTTCTTTTCCCATCTCCAGTCCATTTGAAAGGTACATTCTTTCTCAGCATGTGAGTTAGTGGACTTAATAAATCAGCAATGTCAAGGATAAACCTCCTAACAAAGTTAATCCTACCAATAAAACTCTACAAACCCTTTTTATGCGCTGGTAAAGGAAGAGCTAAGATAGCACTTATTCTTTCAGGATCAATAGTAATACCTTGTCTAGATACCACATAACCTAGCAATCTCCCTTCATGAACAGCAAACACACATTTTTTGGGATTCAGTGATATCCCAAATTCCCTACATTTTTCAAAGATCTGCCTCAAATGCTTCAAATGATCCTTAGCCTCTTTAGAAAAAACTGTGATATCATCAAGATAGACTAAGACTATCTTGTACATTAGACCCTGGAAGGCCATATCCATGGCTTTTGAAAAGCTTCCCCGGCATTAGATAAACCAAAGGGCATTTTCAGATAGGCCATGGTTCCCCATTTTGTGGTGAAGGTTGTTTTGTACTGATCTTCCCTTTTCACCAATATTTGTTTGTAACCAGAGTAGCCATCTAATAGGGAAAACCTTTCGGACCCTGAGACTACTTGTAGGATCTGCTCCATAGAAGGTAGAGGATGACAGTCCTTTAAGGAGGCCCTATTTAAATCATGAAAATCTATACAGAGTCTTATTTCACAGCTTTTCTTTCTCACTGGCACTAGGTTTGAAACCCATGAGGTATGCTTGATGGGGAAAATAATGCTACTTTCAATCAACTTATCTAGCTCTTTTTTCATCAAAGGTTCCAACTTAGGATTCAAGGGCCTCTGTTTTTGCCTAACAGGATTGGCATTAGGCTGAAGTTCAATGGTATGTTGAGCAAGCTGGGGATTAAACCCCTTTAAATCATTAAATTACCAGGAAAATATATCATTAAATTCCTGACAAAGATGAATAAAAACATGCTTCTCTTCAACTATACATACCTTGCCTAATATGAGAAGCTTTTCTTTGAAAACTTCAACTTCTTCATAGTGATCTTGCTGAACTTGAATACTCCCCTTGGGCTTTCTAGCTTCATCATCAGTATTAAAAATAGATTCTAGGGTGACCAAGCCTTTTGGAAACTTATTGTTTTTGAGTTGAATGATCTGGCCACTGTACTGGTGTTGTATCTTTTCCTAATTAACATGTGAGAACTCAGCTTCTCTCTCAAAAAACTGACAATCTGTTGGTCGCTATCAAAGACTTGCCAGTGCATATAGTTATCAGGCACAACCAGCCTAACTACAATCTTGATATGCTGATTAGTTTTATCACTGCAAATCTCCTTTGGAATATCGTGTTCAGCTCCCACAATAGCTAATCTATCAGCATGTTTATTCTGAGCTCTAGGAATGGAAATCAGATTAAATGCCTCAAATCCCTCTAAGAGGTCCCATACCCTATTCCTATAAGACTTGAGCATATCATTTTTAACCGCATTGATTTTTCTTACTTGATTGACCACCAACTCACTGTCGCCATAAACTTTTAAACAACTGATACCTCTTTGTCTTGCCCACTCCAAACCTTGGACTAGAGCTTCATACTCAGCAGAATTATTAGAACAACTAAAACAAAATCTGAAAGCTCGATAGTATTTATGTCCTTTTGGTGATACCAGCATACATCCACCACCAGCACCTACTCTACTCCTTGAGCCATCAAAATACAGCTCCCATAAATCATTTTCATGCTGCTCACCATGTTGTTCCTTACTCTTTTCAATGTTAGGCACAAAAGAGTCAGTCTCGTGCATCATATAAACACCAATGTCAACCTCCTCCAACTGCTTGCCCGTATCCGCCTCATGAGCTTGAGGTGCCCACTCTTCAGGAAGAATATCTGATGTTCTTTTTGTTTGAATCTCAACCTTTGGAACCGCAGGCTGCTCCACTTGTTCACTTGTAACCAAGTTGGAATTGATAGGAGACAAATTGTAAGGTTCAACATGAACCTTGGCTATGGGTTCTGATTTAATAGTGGCTTTAGTGCCATATCTAGTTTTGAACATCATGTGAGACCAATCAGAAGATAGGTAACCACCTATCTTGGCCGTAAAATCCCTAGATAAACAAAGGGAAAAGTATTGGGGCAACTCAATAATGTATATGTCCTGTGGTATTGCAAAATTGGGACAGGCATGTAGAATTAAGCTCAATTTTTTTATGACCCCTACTGTGTTCACAGTAGTACCATCCAATTGTACTACCCCCTTCTCTAGTGGCTCATATTCAATTCCCAACTTATTGGCAATTTGTTTGGGCATAACTGAACTACTAGCCCCTGAGTCAATCATACAATTGTGAACCAGATGATCTCCTATTATTAATGAAAAATAAAAGGGAGGTGGCTTGGCCTTAGCAGCTTGTTGTTCTTTATCACCAACAGTAGTATTAGCCAACGCAACCTTCTCCTTTTCTACACTAGGATTATCTGAGATACTTATACCAGATAAGGCCGATTGAACCAGGTCCTTTTGACCCGGGATACTCAGAGAATCCCATATTGACATGGGTACATTAATTTTCTTCATATGCTCCAATATATTAAAAGATGTAGCAGGCTTAGTCTGACTTTTGGGGGGAATAACATTATCTTTATTTGAAGGCACCTGGGCTGATAAATAAGATTGTTGCCTGCCTACCAAAGGTTGGCCCCTTGGTAGCACTCGGATCTGGTCAGCTCTTGACAAGTCAGGAGCACTTTGTTCTAGTCAGCTCTTTGTTTCGACTAGGTCTGAACCATATCGAGTTGATGTCCTTCATCTATTGCCCTCTTCTTGCTGCGTGTATTGTCTACAATCGAAGAATCAGTGTGGACCACCCCACAAAATTCTTCCCCTTTCCAGTTTAAGAATGTAGACTCATGTGCCTATTGCTCTTATTGTTGTACTTCAGTTGTTACAGGCATACTATTGTTCTGAACCATCAAGGCTTGGTTAAGCATCCCATTTACATAGGTACTCTAATTATGGGGTTGATTACACGGAAAACACCACTCATAATCTTGAACTAAATTGTTCTAAATAGGTGCGAGCTCTTTGGAAGTGCTTGCAGCATTAGAGTCATAAGCTTTATGTGGCCTTGAGTTAGGAGAAAACTTTTAGCCTTGATTATAAGGCTGATAAGGTGGCCTATTAGTCTGATTTTGTTGGTAATTGGATTGAAATGAGGACTGGTAAGGCTTAAAACCTTGATTTTTCTTTTTTTTGAGATTAACCATCTCATTTCCAAAGGTCGTTAAGAGGCCTTTAATTTCTTACAGTTCGTTAGACTGAACTGGAAATGCATTTATTTGACCATTAGGCTGGGTATCAGGTGCTAACAACGATGGTGCACTTGGGATAACAGCCAAAGGAGGAACCTGCATAGGGATTGGAGGCTGAAGAGAAGGAAATATTGGCATAGGTGGTCTTGGGACAATTTTACCAGCCTGTATGAGGCTGTTTTCAGCTCTAACAGCTATGCTATATGCAGCAGGAAGTGTATCGCCTCCCATTGATTGAATCATCACAAAAATATCACTATTTAAAGCTCTTAAATAGTATAAAAATGTATGATTGGCAGTAGGTCTTACCATTTGTGGGATCCTACCCATGTCCTTTGAAAATGGTGATTGAAATCTGACATATTTTCGTGTGGAGCTCTTTTGATTGTAGACAACTGCTCCACCAATGACAAATGGTCTGATTTATCTTCAAAGAATTTGCACAACTAGCTGCCCAACTCATCCCATGTGGCTATGGAGTTGACAAGCAGGCCTCTGAACCATTGTAAGGCTTTTTCCTTGAAGGACGCCGCCAGCAATCTGAGCGCAACATTTTCTTCAGTCACATGGTGAACAGCACACAGGTTGGCAACATCTTTTATATGCTTTGTTGGGGTGGTATGATCCTCCCCATAAAAATGTGGTAAACCTCTTAAGGAAATGACAGGAATGTCATCATGCTGAGTTAGATTCAGTGGGTTGCCTTGGTTGAAAGCAACAAATGGCTGATTTCTCACTGCTGGAATCATTGTTACTGGGATATTCTTAGTGATAACAATAGGAACAACAGTGTGTCCTCTAATAGGAGGATTCAACTTGGATCTTCTAAAATAAACAACTATTTTATGAACCCTTTGGATTTCTCTCCCCCTTCTTCTAGGTGAGGACAACTGCAAATACTCAAAAATAGATGAAGTTTGCACTCTTCTCATGAGTAGCAATGCACTAGAACTGCTAAGTCTGAGCTCGGAGTCACCAAGTATGCTAAAATTTGTCTCTTAAAGACTGCAATTTCTGCTGCACATACTAAATAGCAGTATGATAATTTTAATTTGAGACTGGAAACAGTTCTCAGTCCCACCGGGCGTGCCAAAAACTGTTGTCGAATAAAGTTTGTACCCTTGCTAAGCTATCAACTATAGCAACCTATCGACACATGGGAACACTTCAAGGTTGTGGGTGACCTGGGAATGAAGTGAACCTCCAAATTATGGGCTGGTTCCCCTTAAGATACTTTGAGAAAAACTAAAAAATGATAAGGGAAAGAGTAAGGAGGATGAACTTGAATTTAAAACCTATCACTAACAGGTGATACACCAAAGATAAAATATGACAACACTGCAGAAAACTCACAGAAAATCTCAATAGAGCTAAACAATCTCACAATACAAAGATTTATGCTTATAAAATTGAGTCTATGTAAGGTTCTGACTGTTCTAGTGTTTAACACAAGGAAAACAAGATGTATTCACATATATAAACGTAGTAGAAAGAGATCACTAACATAAACCAGCTTTATGACATAATATTCTTTGCATCCAGTACTAAAGGAATCTGATAAAATAGAGGATTACACAGGATTTTATCATGCAACTCACAAGCAATTCTGAGACAACACAGAGAATCTGAAAGGAAATGACTTTCTATTAAGAGAATGAGGATTCCCTATGTTACAGGTCTATAATATTATGAAAAATGAGTTACAAAGTCTGAATAATGCTCTTTTAGCAGTCTCCTAACTAAGAACTGCTTTACAAAAAGGAAAAAATGCCATATATACAACCAAAGAATGTCGGCCCCTGCCCTAGGGTTTCAAAAATGAGTCGGCGCCTGAACACGTTGACCCTAGAAGACCTTCGAATGAAGTTAATGAAGCATTCAATGCACATCCCCCCTCCATGTCGACAAGAGATCGCCCATGGGCATGGCTTTCAGATGTGTTACAACTATCGTTCTTATCTTGCAGCCTTTGAGTCTGCCATTAAGATTTCATCAGTCGCCTTGAATGCTCTACGAAAAGGTCATTAATGTCCCCTTGCTCCTCCAGTCGTCATCTCCAGCTCCTATAGTGACTCATGGCTACCTCCCCTTTGAGAAGCGGTATCAGATCTATCCATTAGATTCAGTGCCATTATTGACTGATCACCCTCGATCTCAGGGTAGAGCGATGTTGTCATGCTCCGTCGATCTTGTTCACAGAGGGGAGCCAAACAGTCAAACTACCTGATAAGCCCTAGCACCTTCTGATTGATCGATTTTGTGCCAGGTAGATTCCAAGGTGGTCAAAGGTTGCTTCAGAAGGGTCGCACATCGGCGAGAGGCGAAGCATGTCATAAAGTAGCTATCAGCGTAACTTAGGACTGTTGGCGAGACTTCTCACCGAGCTGCGGAAGTTAGACCGATGCTCATTTACGTGGGCAAGATGATCACTATCGGCAAGACCTCATAGCGATCTCTTTTCTTCATATTGATTCCTGCTTCCATCGCTGAGACCACCTCACTCCACTGAGACATCTTATAGAATACCCTTTGTTGGCGGCGAGACATTGGCCTGTCGGGGAGAGGTGATAGTGGGCAGATAGAGTCATAGCGATGCCATTTTCACTCGACAAGAGACCCGACGGTCGGCAAGACTTCATGTCGATGTTTCCCTTTTCTCCCCAAGCTCACTTGATTCTATCGCCAAGACATTCCTGGGTCGGTGAGACCCCACAGCGAAATCCAACTGCCATGCCGATGCCGCTTTACTTCGCTGAGACCTTATTCATTCGCCGAGACATTTTATAGAATTCCTGCGTTGTCGGCGAGACATTGATCTTTTGGCCAGACCTCTTGCCAGCCTCCTTATCTTTCAGCGATGAGTTCACTTTCTCTTCGGTCGAGGATACATCCTTATATTGGCAAGATCTCTTGCTGATGTCAAATTTTCTCGGCGAGGCCCCTTCGTTGTCGGTGAGACTTCACCCTGTCGGTGAGATATTATAGCAGGCGGTTAAGGTCACACCGACAGGCCAATCCATTCGGCAAGACACACGATGGTCGGTAAGACCTCATGGCAATATCCTCATCTCCTGGCAAAGGCACTCTTCTTCACTGAGACTTTTCAAAACTGGCGGGGGCGGGGCCAAGATGAAATCAGAACCAGGACCAAGCGAGGAAGGTCAGAAGCAAAAGATAGACGAATCCCGGCAGGACCGGGATCGGGACCAAAATGGGGGAAAACAAAGGAAAGAGCGGAACCGGAACCAAATCCGGACTTGAAACTTTCTTCAAGTTTCAGGTTCAGACTCCGACCCGATCCCGCCCCTGGCAACATACGAGGAGGAAAGGAAAGAAGAAAAACATAAGGGGGAACCAAGGGGGAGACATCCCTCGATCAAAAACCAGGAAAAAGAAAGAAGAGTGGAACCGAGATCGGAACCAGAACATAAATAGGAACCTGACCCCTGGAAAAGTTCCAAGTTCAGGTTTCGACCAGGTCCCGAGCCCACCAAAAAAAGAAAGAAAACGCACAAGGCAAAAGAAAGAAAGGCAGGATCGAAACTGAGTCTGATCTCGGGTAAAACAAAGCGGGGGCGGGGCGGAAACAAACCCGAAACTAAAACTTTCACAAGGTTTCAAGTTCGGACTCTGACCTGTACCTGCCTCCGACGAAGGCAAGGAAGGGAGGAAAAAAGGACAAGGAAGAAAAGAAAGGGAAAAACTACCCTACGATAAAACGTCAAGCCAAAGAAGAGAATAAGATGCACATGAGCGCGGAACCGGAACTGAAACAGAAACTGGAACTTTCGCAAAAGTTCCACGTTTGGTTTAGGTCTGGTTCTTCCTTCGACGGAAACAAAGGAAAAGGGGCCCAACAAAAAAAAAAAAAGGCGGAAGCGGGGTCGGAACCAGATTAAAAACAGAAACTGAAACCTTTTGAAAAGTTCCAAGTTTGGTTTCGGTCTAGTTCCGCCCCTGACAGAACAAGGCAAAAGTAAAAAAGAAAGCAAAAGGAAAGAGGGAAAAGACAAGGAAAAACATAATAAAGAGACCCACCCCCAAGCTGAAGACCTGCACGCTGGGCTCAACCCTCTTGGGAGCCACATTTAATCCACGTGCCAAATTAAAACATCATTTTCCCCTACATCTGCACAAGAAGCAAACAAGTTAGAAAAAGTGATCCTGATGCAAGTGTTCCTTTATTTGGTCTTCGAGAACCCCTGAAAACATGGGTTACCCTACCTGATTGAGCCCATAGGAGAAAAATGGGTAACAATTATATCATCAGAAAGCTGATTTTGAGACTGTTTTAGATCTGGAAGTATTTTTTTCTTTATTTTTTATCAAAAATTTTCTACAGTCAGTTGAATTAATCCTTTCTTTTCTACGCTTCCAAGGGTATAGCTTGGGTGTACAAGCTTCATTTTGTGAATGAATAGGAATTAGAAAGTTCTTTTAGTTTTTAGGACTCATTCATGCTTTCTTTGCTTTTTATGCATTGTTTTCTAGAGTTTTTAGCTACTCCCTAAGTTACACTAAAGGGGGGTGTTAGAGATATCATGTATTAGATATTAATTAATTAATCTTTAATTAATTAATATTCTAATTCTCATGCACTTAAGCTAAAGTTATGATTTCTTCATTAGTTAACTCAATGCTTTATTTATGTTGGCTAGAGAGCTAATATTAGATCATTTTGTCTCATCACACAAGATGTTGACACTTGTCACGATATAATCCCTTTATCATTAGGGTTGCTCTTACAAATCATTCTATCTCTCTTGTATTATTCATTCAATAAGTATTTTCTTTTTGAGGAATAGAAAATATTTGTTTTGCAGAGCTCTTATGTGGAAGGTGTTTTGTTCATTGTTTGATCTTGTGTCATGTTATTCACAAATCTAATAGTTAATCCTCTCATGAAAGAACCATTTCCTAGTTATGGTATGAAAACATGCATTGCATTTTTCAAACTACAATTTTGGAGCATTATTAGCACTTGTTGATGGAAAAAACACATCCTCTAAAGAAATTGTGGAAATTTATGCCCTTCTACACCATTATGGAAATTTCATGATATTCAAAATTGTAGAAATCTCAAGGTCACTTGGATATTGTGGAGTTTTGGGGGTAATGTGGATGTTTTGAAGATTTTAGGATGATGTGGATGTTGCAAAGATTTTGGGGTGAAGTGGATGTTGTGACAATTTTGTGGTGAAGAGGATGTATCCCTAATGAGGTCAAAGTTTCACAATAGGACGTCTTGGTGAAAAAGTGAAATCAGAAGGATATAGAAGAGATTTATGGACCTATAGGATATATCCTTGATGGGGTTAGAATTCTGCAATAGGAGATCTTGGTAGAAAATGAAGGGAAGACATAGCAGAGACTCAATAGGCTTAGGGATATTGTGAAATTTTACAGACCTATAGGGGTGAGTATGGAAAGAAAAAATGGGGTGAGATAAAGGGTTGGAGGAATTAAGACATACCTAGATCATGCTTGAAATCCTACAACACAAAAATATCCCAATACACATTAAAAATCCACAATTGAATAACTTTCACAAATTTTCTTGAAACTTTTCAAACTTGAAACACAACATTCCTGACACTAGGAAAATTTTGTAACTTTCACAATATTGGTCATATTTTCCTCAAATTTGAAATAGAGATACCCAATTGGGTGTTCGAAAATATGGAACACTTTGCGACTTGCACACTTAGAAAAAAATTTGGCTTTTCAATTTGGGTACTTAAGCTAAAATGGGGGTATGAGTATAATGACTAAAACACCACCCAAACATCACAAACCCAAAAAAAATCTCATATCGATTATACACGATGGGAAATGAGATGAGGATGTGAAAAATTACAAGAATTAATAGTGGCTCTTATTTGGGGACACATGATTCATAAAAACATGGTGAGGATTTAGAGAACTTTGGGATGTATACCACACAAACATAGACATGCCAAAATGAAAAGGAAAAACACTTCACTATGAGATACAAGAAGTCATTATTGTACAAGAAGAAACAAAGAAAAAAAATAAACTAATTTACATGGAAAAGTGAGCAAAGCTCAAAAGGAGTAATGCTTCAAGAATTGTCCACACACTAGCAACTCTTAAAATTCCCTTTCATATTCTCCAAAAAATAAGAATTTCCCCATGAGTTTTAATGATAAAATTTCCAAAAAGAAGAAACAAAAAATAAGACGCCAACCATAAAGGATAAAATTTTCCATTTTAACCTTTTTCTTAAGACCTTGCATTCTACATCAGCACTAGATCACCAACCTCAAATTTCTTGGCACATGTTTTTTTGTCAAATAGATATTTGACTTGTTATTGCTTCCTCAAGTTAATTGTTTGAGATTTCCTTCTTGACTCATCCAGCCTTGTTAGTTAATTGATCTTGCAAGACATTGCATCTTCATCATATTCTAGATAAAATTGTAAACAAGCAACAAGTTGTTTATAGGTATTATAGCATCCATACATACACCAACTTACAGGGTGACTTTATTGTGGATTTTTCAATGTAACCCTATAATCCCATAGAGCTAACCTCGATTTTGAATCTCGAGATTTCTTGTTCTTTCCTATCATCCTATTTATGATCTTCAACAAAATTTTATTATTGGACTCTGCATGTTCGTTCCCTTGTGGATTGTAGGGAGATTATTATGATAGGTTAATCACATACCCAAAGTAGAAATCAACAAACTCTTAAGATCTTCAACATATTGCATTATTTGTGATCAATTTTCTTGGGAATCCAAACCTTGTAACTATGTGTTCGAGTATAAAATATACAACCACATTTTTGGTTGCTCTCTTGGTTGGGATAGCTTCAATCCATTTTATAAAATAGTCAGTGGCTACAAGTTCCACTTGAATCCACCACTAGACTTCTTTGTGATCTCACTAATGAAGTCAATTTCTCACTCTTGGAATGGGGTTTTCACAATCATGGGTCTCAAAGGTAATACTCGAAAATGTTTCAATTTTATAGAAAATATTTGATAACTGGAAATCTACTTCAAATAACTTAAACTAAACTAAAAGTGAGCTTTAATTACAAAATGTTCCTCAAAAATAAAGATCCACTATTAGTGGAGATCTAGAATAGGCATCCATAATTCGTGGGATCTGACATGCATGATTAGCGGGATAGTGATTTAACTTGGAATGCAACATCAAGTTAACTCCTATTGTTATTAATACTATTTTGAAGGGTAGGACATCCTAAGTGAGTGATTTACACCTCACCACCTCCAGTAAACAGTTCTTCTATCTAGTCATTGACTTCTTCTGACTATGGACAATCAATGCTCCATAGGATGATGACATGGCATTTCAACATCTCTTCACCATTTGATAACACCTACCATAATCTATTGGTACTCAATCAATTCCATAGAATTGGCATCATAGGCTTCACCTTGTGTGCCACCTATTCTTTCCAAGCAAAAAGATGTCGCTTGTTCTCTCTACAATGGCAATTGATTGGTACACCAATTGCAAGTCTAAAACTGTGATATCATCACCAGGCCTCTTCTTTGTTTCCTTTTGCTCTAACTGTTAAATCTTTGCGTGGAGTTCATGAGCTCTATTCCTCAACTGGTATAGTTCTGCTAGTATACACCATCCTCTAATGAAAAATTCTTCCACTTGATTCCTCAAGTGTTTTCCATATAAGATCATTTGGTGATGATTTTGCTCTGTGGGGAGGTCTAGCATCTCTCGTGGAAAAGCAGAGATGTTTGGTGTATTGTGCATCAAGCTAGATATATACAATCTCAAATGTTGGTTTTCAGCCTTTAAGGTTGTTTTGTCTCTGTCGTTCTTAGCCATTCTTTCTTGAACACTCACTGATGCAATTCCAAGGAGGTCTTCCTCCACCTGACAAGTGGTATTACTGAGGTTGACCTTCAACAATTTGAATTCATCAACCTCTACCTCGTGTGCATTCTTGTCCTTAGGTGGCACAGATATCTCTATGATCACTTCATTATTAGCATTCTTTCCTATGTGGAATTGCTTCTTTAGCTTCTTTACTAGCACTTCTTGAGGGACATGGTAAAATTCTGTGAAGTCCAACTGGCAGGATGGCCTTTCTCTCTTCCTTCCTAGGAGGCTCTCAAGCCAAGATGAATCTTGACTAGCCTGGTTGGAGGGAGGAATGTTAGGCTCTTGAATTCCTGACAAATGAGATTGTGCTACAATATCTCATGGTGGAGATTCCAAGTCAATGGGGACTGGTGACTACTATGATGGTGGTGAAGTAGGATTTTTTGTTTCTATCACTAGAACTGTATCAACTGCAACTACTTCCATCATTGGCTCTATCTCAGTTGTGATTGTCTCAATCACTGGCTCAACTACAGTTGTTTCCATGACTAGATCAGGTATGTTTGTGGTTGTCTCCACATGTACCTCTTGCTGATTTTTCCAGCAATCTATATTCTTCCCCTTGTGTGCCCAGACATTCTGGCTCCCCTAGGAGGGTTACACCATTTCTTTTGTCTGGACTTCTTCCTTGACGTGGAAGGTAGTGAAGAATGAACCTGTGGCAACTCTGTGTGGGGAATTAATACCTTCCTTTTCTTCTTGTTGTCTAAGTAGAGTTGAATGTTTCTAACAACCCTAGTTGTCCTTTCCTCTATAGACGTACTTTCCTTAGCATACCAATCCACTCTTCCAAGTGGTTGTGATTCCACCTGATGTATGAAGAATGAGGGAAGAATAACTTCCCTGTCATCATCAGATAGGCCTTCCATATCCTCTGACATGAAGTCAGCAAATTGGGAATATCTAAACCAGCTGTAATTCTATCTTCGTACATCCAACTCGTCTTCAAAATTGACCCAATAGTCCTCCATGGAATACTTGTGTGAAGATTATTTCTCAAGGTGTGTTGCATAGTGACCCTGAGGATCATACGACCGTCTCTCAATGAGGTACTTAAGATTAAGTATCACCATTTCATGGTCTATGGCCTTGGCATCAACCTCTATCTTGCACCTGTATAGTCTGATATTGAAAGGAAAGTTCACAGCCATTTTGGGTTTGAGGCGCAAATGAGAATGAACTTCAGAAAACTTCCGCAAGAACTCCATGAAGACCACCCTATCTAAAGGATAGTGGGGCAACATGGCAGGATAACCATTGTATCCATATACGTGTATGTAGGTGAAGGTGGGGAATTGGATGAACCAATCCGCCCAGTCCACCATTGCCTCCTTGGTTGCTACTGATATGCGTATATGCATCTCATGGTTGAGGTCTCTGATGATGTGCATTATGAAGAGATCATTTATCTACTTGAAGCGTCTCTCTACTAGAGTGAACTCAAGTCGATCAAAATTCTCATGGAATTTTGCACACCTAAGGTTCCCATAGTGTTTAATGTTCTGAATTGGCCTTGGAAGGAAATCAGGTACATAAGATATGAGCACATGTGGAACCTATGAGCCTCTAAGAAACTAGTTATTTGCTTGTGGAGTGTATCACTAATGAGTGTGGCCTAGTCATAATGCTCTCTGTTGCTTAAAATTTTGGTCATGCTGTAGTACATCCACAACAAAAATTGGTTTCCCTCCTCATGCCAGTGATACGGTTGAGTAACGTGATCATCACTGCATACTCATCTTAGAACTCTCCATGCCCCCTACATTCTTGGGCAAGTTGACCTTTTTTGCTTTTTAACCATTATTTTTCCATTCTCTTCTGGCACTTATCTTTTGATACTTTGAATTCCTTTTCTTATTCTCTCACAAATATGACCACATTTGTCGGACATGGTGGAATAGAAAAGCATTTTTCAACATTCTTAGGCTTAAGGCTGCATACCACTTTCCCATCCACTGATCGGATTTCTCGTGTTGTAGAGTTGTAATGCCTAATGCAAGCAATTACAAACTCCACACTATGTAATGTGATGGGGATTGATGTAGCCTCAAGCAATCTAGATTCTTCGATGTTTTGTAATGTGCACTGGTCTATTCCTTCCAACCTTTCTGAGTCAACCTCTGGGTTTACCTGATGCAGATCAGTGTTTATCATTTTCAAAAAATCATGAACCAAGACTATTTTGGTCTTGTAATTGACTTGGGAGAACTGCATTTTGAAAAACTTAAAGATCAATTGTGCACACGATGTTGTTCAGGAAACTTCTAAAAACCCCCTAAAAATAGCACTTGTTGAGAATTATTTTTTTCGAAAAAAATACGACACATGGGTTTTGTTTGTGCTTCAATGTTGAACAAACCCAGTTCGTTTGATTTTAAATTTGTGAATTTTTTGGAAAAGTCCTTAAAAATAGGGGCAGCAAGTTTACTATTTCTGGAAAATTCAACAAGCTGGTTTTATTGGAAAAGTTGTGTTGATCATACCCATTTGGTCAGATCTATGATTGCCTACTGTTTTCTGGGATATGCAAGAAGATCTAAGACAAGGAAAGAGGAAAAATACAAGAAGAAGATTAGAAGTTATCAACTGTCTTTCTAGAAAAATTATGCCTTTTGATGCAACTGATCTTCAAAAATATGAAGAACGGTGAAAATCCCTCTGTCAGATCTTGAAAAAGATGTCTTGGAGAAGAAAATGTTGTAAATTAGCTCCAACCTGCAAAGAAAGATAATGAATTATGACACCTAGGCTTGATTTATAATGATTAATGCTTGAATGCATCAAGTTTGGGCACCAACTCATGATTGAGGAGTTAATTAGCCTGATCTGGAGTTCCTGACATTTATTTCTACCAATTTGGGGTTGTTTAGACATGAGAAGGCTTCAAAATATCCTAACTGAAGTCAACTGAGTCTTCCTTTGACTTTAGGTGTCCCTTTCAGGAGTTAAACACTTTTTTATTATTTTCCATGGTGAAGTGCCTTTGTTCCATCCTCGATTTTGGTTGCTCAATTGATTTTGAGATGTTGTTGATAGATCCATTGTTGAGATGGAACAACTCTGATTAAGTGTGCCTGGGAACTGCACAACTTAAAACTTGAATCTGATGCCTCAAATTCAAGGGCGCCTTTTATCAATAGGGTCACTTTTAGCTTTAGACTTAGTCAATTTCTTGAGTGTTTTTCAATTCCTCCATTTTGACCCTCCGTACTCTAATCTGAGATCACCGATAACTGATGAGTCTGATGATCTTGTTGAAACATGGGATGGATAACCAACTCATTCCTAGAAAGGACGATTGGCTTCACGAAGTGTGAAATTTATTTTAAGTACCTTAAAAGCATGGGTGACCCTAGCATGCAGGGGCACTTTTGACTTTTTGACTTATGATTTTCATGTTGCAAACTTTCACGAACGAACCCAGTTTGATCCTTGTCGTCAAATGTCTAATTTTTCCATTGTCTTTACTAACGTTGTCATTGTTTAGATTGATCATAACAAAGAAGGTCATCCTAGAGGTTATTGAGCTTATAGACTACATTTGTTTGCCCAAAAATTTGGGTGCCTATTTCTAGTAGGGGCGCTTTTCCTTAACACTTAGCCAATTTCTCCATATTCTTCATTTAGCCTTCACCTATAGTGTTTTCTACTTCTTCTTCATCTATGGATGCTTGACAGGTCATGTGATCATGCAACTGGATTGATTGTGAAGTTGAGAGATAGTTGGATAGATGCCTTGTAGAAAGAAGATTTTGAAGAGTTCATCAGGTGGCTCAAAATGAAGGGTGCACTTGGCCTGCAGGGGTGCTTTTGCCTTGGTTTTCTGTATTTCTTTGATGATATGTGCCTTCAACATCTCTTGTTTTGGCTTCCATTTTCTTGGTGATCGATAAATTAGATGATCTCACTTGATGATGTGCCAGAAAGCCAACAACAACATGTAGAATATGATTGCCTCAGTGAAATTTGATGACTATCTTTGACCCTCTGAATTCAAGGGTGCCCCTAGCCAGCAGGGGCGCTTTTAGGTGCAGTTTTATCATTTTCACTGAAAATATTCATCTCCTCACACTTCGGGTTCGTTGTGTATCATGACTGATTTGAGAAAATTTATTGATGACACGCATGCGTGCATCCTAGCAATCACCTTCATCATGTTGTATTATGAGTGTTGGAAAAAGGACTAAGGAATTTGACTGTATAGCCTCTTCTTGGTAGCAAGGCGTGTGTTCTCCAGACTTTGCCAAATTTTTAGCATTTTTCACTTTTGAAAATCCCCTCCATTGCAGAGCATCTTTTCGAAAAAAAATTCCATGGATTCTTCATTGAAGATTTTGAGGCTTAGATTTCAGCACCTGGTACTGGCCATTATGCCATTAATGGTTGTGGAGTTCCTATCTTTCTTCCTGAAAAAATAAAAAATGGACCCACCAGAGTAAAACAAACTTTTTGGTGATTTTGACTTTACCAGTGTGGTCATGAAGTCAATTCATCCTATCAAAATCATTTTCAATCAATTCCAGAAAGGTCCTATTTTTAGGGATTTTCCTAAAAACAGGGGTTCAAAACCCTAATTTTCAAATTTTCATAAATTTGCAGGCATCTTCCTTGGCACAAACCCACAAAATCCTATGTTTTTTTGACCTAAAACATACTTTTTACAAAAAAATTACATGATCTAGATCATTTTAAGAAAAATGTCTCTTTGAAGCAAAAATTGATTTTGGGTACAACATTAGGCTCCATCTAGTGACCTTGTCAAATACTTACAGCATAGGAGAATCAAGAATCTCTAGTTTTGTAGACCAGTACTCTTATTAGTTGGGCAATGGAGTCAAGAATTATTTCCTAATCCACCTAAAAATTAGAGTTCACTTATTAGTGGAGTTCACCTATTATTCACCTAAAGCAAGACTACCTGAGAAATCACCTAAAACACAACAATACTTCACGGAACGGGGAAACACATAACAACATAATGGTAAAGCAAAAGAAAATTATTTTACAAATAACTCACCCCATCCCTAAAGGGACAAAATGTTTCAATTACTTCCCGTTGTAGGGTAGTGGGAAGAGCCTTCCATCTAAATGTGAGAGAATGTAGGAATTCTCTCCTGCAATATCTTGGATCTGGAACAGCCCTAGCCAAAGAGAGTCAAGTTTGTTGTGCATTCCTTTTGGCTCGTGTCTTTTGTCCCATAACAGGACCTTGTCTCTGATCTCAAAGTCTTGTTGTTGAGCCTTCTTATCAAATATCTCCTTCACTCACTCTTGGTGCTAAGTGATTTTATCAACTACCTCCACCCTCTCTTCTTGAAGTTTCATCAGGCACAAGATGTGTTTCTTGATAGGGTATCTAAATTCTTCATCCTCTATTGTGGATGCCAACTGCAAGGCGAACAACTCTAGAGCAATAGGAAATATAGCCTTTGTGCCATACAAGATAGTGAAGGGGGAAGTGTCGATAGCTCTCTTGTGCGTGATTCTACCAGCCCAAAGAGCGTCGTATAACTTTTTGTGCCAAGCCCATTGATTGGAATCAACCATCTTGCACAGGATCGTGATGATGTTCTTGTTAGACAATTTTACTTGTTTGTTGCCTTGTGGATAGTAATATGAAGAGTGGGACAATGTGATGCCATAGTCAAAATAGAATTCTACCAACTCCTCTAATGAGGAAGTTACACACGACTTCGTAAGTAGCTTGTTTCATATGAATTGCCTAATTTGTTGCCTAAGGACATAGACATGTCCTTTACTGGAATGGGGGTTGATGAGTCATATGAATTCTATGCCCCATTGCTGAAATGGAGCATCTATTACCATTGGCCTTAGTGGAAGGGATACTAGCTTGATTTTTCCAACAAATTGTTGGCACTTTTGACATCTCCTTACCCAATCATACGCGTCGTGGAACGAAGTCGGCCAAAATAAAATTTCCCGCAAAATTTTGAATGTCGTGACCCTTGATGAAAAATGGCCACCACATGCTTTGTTGTGAAATGCTTCCAACAAATGCCATTGTTGGTCTCTATTGATGCATAGCAAGAATGTTCCATCAAGCCCACGCTTGTATGGAACATTTCCTCGCAGCACATAGCTTTGTGCTCTTAACTTTAGGGTTATTTTCTGCTATTTGTCCAAGTGAGTTGGACATTCTCCATAGGTTAAATAGTACCACAATTTAGTGTACCATTCTTCTACAAAATAAACTAGTAAGACCATTGGAAGGTCTTCTTCAATTTCTGTTCTTGGGATACCATCAACAGCTTGGTGCTTTAGATCACCGTATTTTACTATGAGCTAACATAGACCTCTCCCATGGACAAGCTTGGTTGGCTTGATCTCCAAGTCATATTCCTAGACTCTTTCAATCTAGTTGCCTCTTTTGGTGCCAATCTCCTATTGAGTAAGGGGTGATCCCATAATAGTGGTTTACAATTTTTGGCCAAACTGGACACTGAAATTATTATTTTTAACTAAATCTTCACATTTGGGCACCTATAGCGGCTAAACTATGAGGAATTTAAAGATGGTGCAAACTAGAGTCTCATCAAATTTTGTCTGTAGATTCTAAAAATATTTTTTTCAAAATTTTTGGAATCAAATTGCACTTCTTTTTCCATCTCCCACGAAAATAGATTTTTTTCAGAAAACAACATTTTTAAAAAGTGACGCACACCGTATAATGCATAACTTTTTTTCCGTGAAGGATAAAATTATAATTCTTTCAAATTTAGATTTGTAACTCTGATATCTAGTTCTTCCACTTGGTTAGAGAGTTTTTTATTGAATATTTTTTCCTTAATCAAGTTTCAAAGTGAAACGAATTACAATTCAGACATAGCGCGACTGTATAACTTGTAACTTTTTTTGTATGTCAAAATTTAATTTAATTTTTTTTGTTGGATCAAGGACTTCAATATCTGGTGCACTCATATTTTTCAAATTTTTTTTTTGATAATCTTCTATTTTTCCACATGTGAAGAACAAAGAAATTCATTTTCGATGAAAAACCTATGTTTAATAAAACTTAAAAACAAATACATAACAAAACCAAAACATATTAAAATTATATTCATTGGATAGCTTGTTCTGAGGAATACCATAATCATTTCAAATAAATTTTAAATGAATTCATTTGATCCCCCAAAATCTAAATCAAAAGTGATTTTTTATTAGCATTTTGATAGGTGTAAAGGAGACGCATTTATAGGTATGGTTTAAAACTAGCGAGGTTCTATCCAAGGGGGTTTGATCTAAGGTGATTTGATCAAACCCTCTTCAATCGGAATCCTTAAAATGGAACTTTTTAAGGCTTAAATCATTAGATTTTCTAAAAATATGTGATTTCAGCTAAAATTCATTCCTCTCAGGAATTGTAAACCACTATTATGACAGCACCCTATAAGGACACTCTTGATTGCGGGGTCTGTAACGTACACAGTGGTGTGGGAGTTCAGGATGTAGAATCTAAAATTATTGACTTCCCTCACAACTGCATAGGAATTCTTTTCAATCTAGGAGTACCAAGATTCACTATTTTTGAAACTATTGCTCATGAAGGCAGTTGGAGATTCGATCTCCTCGTTTAGCTTCTATGTTAGTATGGAAGAGAGGGTGTGTTCTGACGCATAACAATAAAGAATGAGTTTTTTATTGAAGTTAGGTTGGACCAACACTTATGGCTTCTTTTATCTTGACGAACACCTCCTTTCCTTTGTCAATCCATTTGAAGGAAAATGTCTTCTTCATCATTATTGATATGTCCTTGGTTAGCTCTAAGAAGTTAGGTACAAATTTTCATATGAAGTTCACCTTGTCGAAGAAGGAATGTACCTGCGTTGTGTTGGTTGGGAGAGAGGATTTTAATTGAATCAACCCAATCAGGATCAATTTGAGTTCCCTCTTTGGAGATGATGTCCCCAGTAGCTTGCCTTCTGTCACTGCAAAGATGGATTTCTTGGGATTCAAAGGTATATGGTGGTACCTACATCTCTCAAACACTTTCATTAAGTGTTGAAAATGGTCTTGTCGCTTCTTTGAGAATGCGGTAAGGTCGTCAAGATAGATGATGATCAATTTTTCCTTGAGGTCCCCAAATTCCAAATCCATGGCTCACTGAAAGGAAACACCAACATTGATGAGGCCAAAGGGTATCCTCTCATAAGTGAATGTTTCCCACGAGGTGGTGAATGCTATCTTGATCTAATCTTTCTTGGCCACCGCAATCTGGTTGTATCCAGAAAATTCATCAAGTAATGACAACATTTTCGATCTGGATCCCATCTGCAATGTGTGTTCCATGATTGGTAAAGGAATATTATCCTTTAGTGAAAATTGGTTGAGGTTCATGAAGTCTATGTAGATCCAGATTTCTCTGTTCTACTTGCATACAAGAACAATGTTAGACACCCAAGTAGAATGATGGATAGGGAATATGATCTTTGTATCCACCATCTTCTGCACCTCCGCATAGATTGTTTCTTGGACACACGGGTTGTAGTGTCTCTACTTCTATTTAAAGGGCTTGATATCTTACTTGAGCGGAATTGTATGAGAAAATCCTTTGGCATGAAGAATTTCAAATCTTCACAGGTCTAGAAAAAGACGTCTCAATACTATCTGAACAAGGAGATAATGTTTTTTCTTTCCTTTGTAGTGCAACACTTTCCCAAGTTCACAAGCTTGGGCTTGTCTTCGGTAATAATGTTGAGTTGATAGTAATCGGAAGATGACTTGTTGGTCAAATTTCTTTGATCTTGTATATGCATGTCATGCTTGTCAAATATGTCTTCCAAGGATACAACTTTGGGGATGTTGTTGCCTCTTAACTGGATGATGCCTGATTTTGTTGGTTCAAAATCTTCTACTATAGATTCTTTGAAAGGAGAAACACTACCTTCAAAGAATAGTTCTTGATATTTATTCCCCATGCAAAGGAACTCTTTGATTTCATCATCATCATCAAATATTTTCCAATTATTGCAGTTGTC
Organism: Sequoia sempervirens; assembly: GCA_007258455.2. Lineage (NCBI taxonomy): Eukaryota > Viridiplantae > Streptophyta > Pinopsida > Cupressales > Cupressaceae > Sequoia > Sequoia sempervirens. The sequence continues at coordinate 159,710,372 of VDFB02270651.1, read as the reverse complement.
AAGGACAGCTGGCCTGTAGATGAACTTAATGGCGAAGGCATTCTGATGAAAGTCAGAATGGGGCATGAAGAGAGCAGTCGATACCACAAGGGCATCCACTCTGATGTTGTGCTTGTACGGAATATATTGTATTTTGAATTCCTCGAACTAGATGATTACATTCCACACCCTTTTTCGATAGGATAGAAGGTGACTTTTTCTTACTTGGTAGCGCTCTCTAATCTGTTGAATGATCAGCTCTGCGTCGCCTTCAACTTGGCAGAATTTTATACCCATATCCCTTGCATTTTTCAAGCCCAGTATGAATGCCTCATATTCTGTAGTATTGTTTGTATTATTAAACTATAAGCGATAAGAAAATGGGTATAAAGTACCTTCGGGAGAAGGAATGACAAGTCTTGCTCCTGAGCCTACTATTGAGCAACTTATGTCGAATTGCATTGTCCACATCTTTTAACTTTATTTTGATGTGCTTGTGGAAAATGTGACCTTATTCTTTTCTTCGGTTACTTCATAAAGCATGGCATATGTGCGGGGACCCATACTTTGATGTAGTACTTGTGCTTGGGGGTCCTGGGACTTCACCACCGTGAATCTAGACTTAGCTTCAGGTTCCAACTTGAAGCTACCTTTCTTTAATGAGATTGTCACGTACGACCAATCCAATTGATTCTCACCTCTGAGATCCTTGTAAGCTTCAGCTTAGTAGCATCCCATAACTGATTGGAATGTCAGTAATCAGGACAGTCATCATGACCTTTTTCTCTAGATAGGATTCTGATCTTACTTGAGCGTCCTTCAGTTGATCTACCAATGGCACCGGTTTGGATTCAAGTGAGTAACACTTGTTGTGAGTTTTTGTGCATGATAGTCCCAACAAGTTCATGATCTGCAAAGGCATGATGTTGTCTAATGCTATTGAGTCTATTATAAAGTTGTTGAGTTTGTACCCTTCCATATACAAAGATATGTAGAAGGGCTTCAACTTCTCTTCTATTGGTACAAAAGATTCTAGCAACATGGGCTGGATTACAGCCTGCTTCTTTACTACCTTGAGAATCCAGTCCAATTGATCGAGATGGTCTTGGAGATACTCCAGCTATAAGATATGTACCTTTGTCTTCATCATAGACATCATGATGTCAAAATTCACTGAAGATGGATCTTAAGCATTTGACATGGCATTCTCAATTGCAAACTTGGGATTAGAAGTGGAAGCTTCTTTTCCCTTTTCATTTGACTTCCATATTTCTTCTTATTTTTGTGCTTTAAAGTGTTGGGCACGTGTGAACACAGGTGTCAAAATTTTCTCGTGGTTGACAATGATACAATATTGATGGTAGCCTTCTTCTTGATTTAGGGTTCATTGTTGAAGTATCTCATTGTGAGGTCACCATCGAAGTTGTTTGTTTGTAGTGAGACAAAGTTCACATTTGTTGAAGGTATGAAACTTGAGCTTGGTGCAGCTTCAGTATATCCCATGATCTGATTCATCCTTTGATTCTCAGGGTACATGGATCCAACGTGTTCTTTTTTTTTGTGCAAATAGCTAAACACATTAGATTTCCTGGCCTTTGCTTGTCTTGGTGAAGGTCCTAGATATCTAGGTTTTTAGTTATTGAAAGATTAGAAATTGTTCCCCTTTGGCTAGTATGGTTGTTGAGGTTGGTATTGTTCCTAAGGTTGGTGCTATTGTTGTTGTTGATACGATGGTGGTGTAGGCAGTGCTTGCTACCCTTGATGGGGTGACTATCTTTTGAGGATAGTCACCTCATTTTCTACCTTCTATAGCAATGGATCTGTTGATGCTTGGATCAGTGGTCTGATAGTGTCATCTTTCATCTTCCCTGTTGTTATCATAATATCCTTGACCTCAATAGCTCTTTCTTGTGCAACTAGCAAGTCTACTTCGTGGTTTCCTTTTATGAAAAAGGCTATCTCTAAGGGAAGGGCGTTGATGAAGTTGCTCATCAGAATCTCATCTGATGTATTGAGTGTGTGAGAGAGATATGTAACGAGGAAATTAAACCTCACTACAAATTCTCTCATCGATTATGTGGGCTCCATCTTTGAGTTTGATAACTAGAAAAACAACCAATGGTTATCTTTGGTAGGCTTGAACCTTGCCAGGAAATTTTCACTCATAACCTCCTAGCTTGTGATGATACCTAGTTGTAAGTGGTTGAACCAATCGACAACAGTTGCCTCAAGATTTTTGACAAAGAGTTGAACGGTGATATCTTCATGAGGTATAGACAAAATGAAACAAGCCACTATGAATGTTGAGATATGCTTATTGGGGTGTCAAGCCCCATTGCTGTAGAATCTTGAGAAATGCTTTTGTGATCCTTTGGGAAGTTCATGGTGACCTTGTAGGGCCAATGGGCCTATGTTATTGCCCCATGGCAATGGGGTTGGATGTCTTACATTTATTGCATTATGGCCATTGCCGAACACATTATTGACATTGCCATTATTGTTCCCCTTGCCATTGTTCTTTCCATTACCATTGTTATGACCATTGTTGTTATTGTTGTTAATATTGTCGACCATTGCTTGAGCTGGAGGTTCTTGTTGTTCTTCTTGAAAGTGCTCCTGAACCTCTTGGAATATTTTCTCTACATTGGATGCTTCTCTGATGTCCTCTTGAAATACAGGATTGGTCCTCCTCCTTATGTATACTCAGTGAGCCAGGATGCTTATTGCCATGCAAGAGGTGGTAATACTGGCCTTTCGGCTGCAAGATCAGCCTTTCATTCTTCCTCATCCAAAGTAATAGTTGTGGCCCTCCACTGAGCAGGTGATGTACTCTTTTCGAAGATGAAGTTGTATAGACTACTGATGATGTTTGATTGCTCTCCTTCAATGAATGTAAGACCTAGTTGGAGAGTCATCAGAGCAAGATCTGGTTGTTCAACTAGAACCCAAGGACGCCAGATAGTCATTCCCATGACATAAAAAGTATTATTTTTTTCTTGAATTTTTATGCCTCGTTTACCCATGGTGGGCGCCAAAAAACTGTTGGCATTTCAATTAGCACCTCTAAAGTGACTATTGGAAATGGACAGCTATGCACATTGCATGATGACTGCTCTTCAAATTATGGAGGGGAAGCTCCCTCTTTTTTTCTGATGTTTGCGTAAAATTAAAACAGACTAAGTGTTCCTATCTTTTTTACTAAGCGAGAAGGACACAAGGGTGCATAAACACAATGCGTTGCAGCTAAGGTTTTCTTTGGTTTCTATAGATCTTAACTACAACTAAACTAACTTTTAATCTATCTTATCTCCTCAAGATAAATAGAGAATGAGGGCATAGGAGCAGGAATGGATTGGTTGGATCACATGGGCCGACCATCTCTCAGAATGCATTTGAGGCTCTGAACCCTCAAATCTACACTTGAATAAGGTCTTATGCAAGCAATCACTCTTTACGGTAAGATGAATCTCGAGATTTCCAAGGAAGAGGAACCCATGTTCGAGGTGTAGGCGAGGATACAACTCACTAGAAACAAAAAAGGATGATGAATTGGCTAATAGGATTTCTGAGGAGGTGATGACACCTATCCAAAGTGTAGGTTGAAATACAACTCAATACACACCATCAAACAATAACTATTGACATCAAAATACCCAAGGAGGTGACAACACCTGTCCAAGGGAGAGATTGAAACAATATGTTATAAGAACAAGACATTGATAGAACTTGAATCTTTGGATCAAATTGCATGTTCCTTTTGATTTATATCTTCAAACTTTCTCAACAAATTACAAAGGTTTGGGATAGAAAAGGTATGAAATCATACACAATTGCTTATCAAAACCAAACAACTCTCATCCAAGAGTGAATAAATATAGACTTACAAGCTTGTTGACATAATGGAACAACAATTTTGTGTAGTAAATAAAGGTTACAAAATAATGAGCAAAGGCTCTTATTTATAGAAACTCAAAGGAGTAGGCAACCCTAAAGTCTCCTCGAGTTAACAATCATTTCTTACCAATCTGCAAGATTTATTCCTATGTCTAAAAGTAGGTGAGCAAGTAGTTAACTAGAAATATACTTCAGTTAATTGAAACTAAACTAAAAGTGAACTTTAATTACAAAATGTGCCTCAAAAATAGAGATCCACAATTAGTGGAGATCTAGAATAGACATCCATAATTGGTGGGATCTAGCATGCATGATCAGTGGGATAGTGAGTTAACTTGGAATGAGGCATCAAGTTAACTCTTGTTGTCATTAATGTTATTTTTAAGAGTAGGACATCCTAAATGGGTGCTTTAAACCTCACCACCTCCAGTCAATAGTTCTTCTATCTAGTCATTGACTTCTTCTTCCTCTGGACAATCAATGCTCTGTAGGATGATGACGTGGTGTTTCAGCATCTATTCACCATTCCCAAGTTGTTGTTGATATTATATACACTTTGTAGTTGTGTCATCTAGCTTGGTGGACATGGCTGCAACCTTACTCAACTTGCAACCAATAGGGTCATCGCAAAAAGTGCCACAGATGAAATCCTAGAACTATTTTTGCATTGTGCCTAGCTCAATGTATGCACCTCCCTTGTGTTGATAAAGGAAAGGGATAGATATTAGCAACCTTCTTATGAAGTTGATAACACCTACCACAATCTGTCAGTACTCAATCAATTCCATAGAATTGGCATCATAGGCTTTCACCTTGTATGCCAACTGTTCTTTCCAAGCGAAAATATTTCTCTTGTTCTCTACAATGGTAACTGATTGGTACACCAATTGCAAGTCTGAAACTATGATCTCATCTCCAGGCCTCTTCATTGCTACCTTTTGCTCTGACTGCTAAATCTTTGCATGGAGTTCATGAGCTTTGTTCCTCAACTGGTATAGTTCTTCCAGTATACACCATCCTCTTATGATAATTTCTACCACTTTATTCCTCAAGTGCTTTCTATATAAGATTAGTTGGTGATGATTTTTCTATGTGGGTAGGTCTATCATCTCTCATGGAAAAGTAGAGATGTTTGGTGTACTGTGCATCAAGCTAGATATGTACAATCTTAACTATTGCTTTTCATCCTTTAATGTTGCTTTTTCTTTTCCAACCTTATCCATTCTTTCTTGAACACACACTGATGCAATTCCAAGGAGGTCTGCCTCCACCTGATGAGTAGTCTTACCGAGGTTGACCTTCGAAAATGTGAATTCATCAACCTCTACCTCGTGTGCATTCTTATCCTTAGGTGGCACAACTATCTCTATGACAACTTCATTGTCAACATTATTTCCTATGTGGACCTGCTCCTTCACCTTCTATATTGGAACATCTTGAGGGACATGGTCGAATTCTTCATAGTCCAAATGGTAGGATGACCTTTCTCTCTTCCTTCCTAGGAGGCTCTCAAGCCAAGATGAATCTCGACTAGCCTAGCTGGAGGGAGGAATGTTAGGCCCTTGAATTCCCGACGAATGAGATTGTGTTGTAGTATCTCGTGGTGGAGAGTCCAAGTCAATGGGGACTAGTGACTGCTACGATGGTGGTGAAGTAGGAGGTTTTGTTTCTATCACTGGCACTATATCAGTTGCAACTACTTCCATCACTGGCTCAACTGTAGTTGTTTCCATGACCGGCTCAAGTATGTTTGTGGCTATCTCCACATGTACCTCTTGCTAATTTTCATCAACAATCTATATTCTTCCCCTTGTGTGCCCAGACATTCTGGCTCCTCTGGGAGGGTTACACCATTGCTTTTGTTTGGGCTTCTTCCTTGATGTGAAAGGTAGTGAAGAATGAACCGATGGTAGCTCTATGTAGGGAATTACTACCTTCCTTGTCTTCTTGTTGTCCAAGTAGAGTTGACTGTTTCTAACAACCCTACCTATCCTTTCCAATATAGACGTACTTTCCTTAGCATACCAATCCACTCCTCCAAGTGGTTGTGAGTCCACCTGATCTATGAAGAATGAGGGAATAATAACTTCCCCATCATCATCGGATAGGTCCTCCACATCCTCTGACATGAAGTCAACAATTTATGGAAGTCTAAACTGGTTGTAATTCCATCGTCATACATCAAACTCATCTTCACAGTTGACCCAATAGTCCTCCATGGAAGACTCATGTGAAGATTGTTGCTCAAGGTGTGCTGCATAGTGACCCTGAGGATCATATGACCATCTCTTGATGAGATACTTAAGATTAAGTCTTGCCATTTCGTGGTCTATGTACTTGGCATCAACCATTTTCTTGCACCTGTATAGTCCCATCTCGAAAGGAAAGTTCATAGCCATTTTACATTTGAGGTGTAAATGAGAATGAACTTCAGACAACTACCACAAGAATTCCATGAAGACCACCCTATCTGAAGGATAGCAGGGAAACATGACAGGATGACTATTGTATCCATATATGTGTATGTAGGTGAAGGTGGGGAATTGGATGAACCAATCCGCTCATTCCACCATTTCCTCCTTGGTTGCTATTGATATGTGTATATGTATCTCATGGTTGAGGTCTCTAACAGTGTGCATTATGAAGAGATCATTTATCTACTTGAAGTGTCTCTCTGCTAGAGTGAACTCAAGTTGGTCGAAATGCTCATGGAATTTTTGCACACCTAAGGTTCCCATTGTGTTTAATGCTTTGAATTGGCCTTGGAAAGAAATCAAGTACACAAGATATGATCACATGTGGAACCTGTGAGCCTCTAAGAACCTGGTCATTTTCTTTTGGAGTGTATCACTAATGAGGGTGGGCCAGTCATAATGCTCTCTTTTGCTTGCAATTTTGGCGATGAGGTAGTACATCCACAACTAAAATTTGTTTCCCTCCTCCTGTCCAATGATACAGTTGAGTAATGTGATCATCATTGCATACTCATCTCAGAACTCTCCATGCCCTACTTTCTTGGGAAAGTTGACCTTTTTTGCTTTTTAACCAGTTTTTGCCATTCTCTTATGGAAATTATCTTTTAATACTTTGAATTCCTTTTTGCATTCTCTCATAGATATGACCACATTTGTCGGACATGGTGGAATAGCAAAGCATTTTTCAACATCCTTAGGCTTAAGGTTGCATACCACTCACCCATCCACTAACCGGATTTATCGTGTGGTAGGGTTGTAATGCCTAATGCAAGAAATTACAAACTCCACACTCTATAATGTGATGGGGATTGATGCATCCTCAAGCAATCCAAATTCTTCGATGTTCTGTAATGTACACTGGTCTATTCCTTCCAACCTTTCTAAGTCGACCTCTAGGTTTACCTAATGCAGATCAGTGTCTATCAATTTCAAAAAATTATGACCCAAGACCGTTGTGGTCTTGTAATTGACTTGGGAGAACTGCATTCTAAAAAACTTAAAGATCAACTGTGCACACAATGTTGTTTGGACAACTTCTAAAAACCCCTAAAAATAGCACCTGCTGAGAAGTATTTTTCCAGAAAAAATTTGACACATGGGTTTTGTTCGTGCTTCAATGCTAAACAAGTCCAGTTCATTTTATTTTCAAATATGTGACATATTTGGAAAAATCCATAAAAATAGGGGCAACAAGTTTACCATTTCTAGAAAATACAGGCAGGTTTTGTTGGAAAAGCTATGTTGATCATACCCAGTTGGTCATATCTATGATTGCCTGTTGTTTTCTGGGACATGCAAGAAGATATAAGACAAGGAAAGAGGAAAAAGACAAGAAGAAGATTGGAAGTTACCAAGTGTCTTTCTGGAAAAATTATGCCTTTTGATGCAGCCTTTGATAAATTGTCCTTTTGTGCAATTGATCTTCCAAAATATGAAGAATGGTGAAAACCCCTCTGTCAGATCTTGAAAAGATGTCTTAGAGAAGAAAATGTTGTTTTAGCTCCAACCTACAAAGAATGATAATGAATTGTGATTCCTAGGCTTGATTTATAATGATTGATGCTTGAATGCATCAACTTTGGGTGCCAACTCATTATTGAGGAGTTAATTAGCCTGATATAGAGTTCCCAACACTGATTTCCACTAATTTGGGGATGTTTAGACATGAGAAGGCTTCAAATTATCCTAACTGAAGTCAATTGAGTGTTCCTTTGACTTTAGGCAACCCTTTGAGGAGTTGAACACTTTTTTATTATTTTCCATGGTGAAGTGCCTCTATTCGATCCTCGATTTTGGTTGCTCAGTTGATTTTGAGATGTTGTTGATAGATCCATTGCTGAGATGGAACAACTCTGATTAAGTGTGCTTGGGAGCTGCAAAGCTCAAAACTTGAATCCGATGCCTCAAATTCAAGGGTTCCTTTTCCCACCAGTGGTGCTTTTAGCTTCAGACTTAGTCAATTTCTTGAGTTTTTTTCAATTCCTCCATTTTGACCCTCTGTGCTCTGATCTGAGATCACCGATGACTAATGAGTCGATTGATCTTGCTGAAACATGGGATGGATAACCAACTTAGTCCTGAAATGGATGACTGGCTTTGCGAAGTGTGAAAGTTGGTTTAAGTGCCTTGAAAGCATGGGCGCCCCTAGCCTACAGGGGTGCTTTTGACTTTTTGACTTGTGATTTTCATGTTGCAAACTTTCACGAACGGTCCCAGTTTGATCTCTATCGTCAGATGTCTAATTTGTCTGTTGTCTTTGCTGACGATGTCATTGTTGAGATTGATCATAACAAAGAAGGTCATCTTGGAGGTTACTGAGCTTACAAACTGCATCTAATTGCCCAAAAACTTGGGTGCCTATTTCTAGCAAGGGCACTTTTCCTTAACAGTTAGCTAATTTCTCCATATTCTTCATTTAGCCTTCACCTATGGTGTTTTTTTCTTTTGCTTCGTCTATGGATGCTTGATAGGTCCTATGATCATGCAACTGGATTGATCACAAAGCTAAGAGACGGTTGTACATATGTCTTGTAGAAAGCTTACGTTGAAGAGTTCATCATGTGGCTCAAAATGAAGGGCACCCTTGGCCTATGGAGGCACTTTTACCTTGGTTTTTTGTATTTATTTGATGATATGTGCCTTCAACATCTCCTTTTTCCGCTTCTATTTTCTCGGTGATCGATGAATCAGATGATCTAGCTTGACAATGCATCAGAAAGACAACAACAACATGAAGAAGATGACTACCTCGGTGAAAGTTGCTGATTGTCTTTGACCCTCTAAATTCAAGGGTTGTAATAACCCTCATGTTGTTACTTTCCTGATACTCCTTCATGTGTTATGGTGGACTTGATACTTGGATGGTGATTGTTTCACCAGTTGGACTTGTGTGGATTTGCAGTTTAGTTGTTTGGATGTTCATGATACTCCCTTATAATGATATGTGGTGTTCGTTTTATCTGGTTATGTTAATATTCTGATGTGATACTATGTTGTGAGGTTATAACTTAATGCTTGTTGCTAGATATTCATGATGATGTTTTTTCTAGTTGAGTCTTGGTGAAAGGATGGTGTAGCATCGCTCGTTCGTGAGCGCCCTGCTACATTGCGACTACCTTTCAGTGTGTTTGTAATTAGAGATTTATATGTATTTGATGTTGGTCTGATGTAGGATGCAGGTACTAGACATCGACTCCATTTGCGTTGTCAGGTTTGAGCGTGTCCCACAATCCCAACGATCATGAAGTTGAAAATAGAGTTAACAAGGAAGTCCCCATCCGAGTCCGTCATCTCGTCATTGTGTTTGATAGTGTCATTCATCTACGACCCCGTCACCATTATGGCATCATCCTATTTGGTGTTGTTTGTTTTTAACTGTTTATTTAACATTGTTTTAATTTAATATTATTTTCGTTGTTCTTGGGGTGTTAAGGTTACTATCGTTCATGTGTTGGTTTAGTTATCTTTGATCGTGAGTTGATTTTCAATTTAAATTATTATAATTGGATGGTAAATTTAGTAATGAATGTTGTTAATTTAGATTAATTGGTGAATTTAATGTTTCGATATATATATATATATATATATATATATATATATATATTAATGAGGATTATTTTAATAATATTAATTTTTAGATTTAAATAAATAAAGAAGATTATTATTATTGTTCATAAAGTTATTTTAATTTTTATTGTATTGAATAATGTTATTTTAATAAATAACTAAATTAGAATTTAAAAAAAGAAAATTTAAAGATAAATAACAATATAATGAGCTTTTGAATTAATATGATTGTTTTAATATAGATAAAAGCAAAAGATTTGAAAAAGAAAATAAAGATAGAAATTTTCAGGATGCAATTGCATGCATAAGCTTGAACTGTAAAAAAAAATGACAACTTTTCATCTTTGTAAGTAATGACTTATCCTTTGATTTTTATCTCAAAAATGATAAGCAATTTCCTCAATTCAAAACAGGAGGATAAAAAAAGAAGGGGTTTTTTATTGGAATTTCAATTTCAATTTGGGGGGATGGCATAGAAAATTGTGGGGATAATTATTTTTCTTCTCATTTTTTTTAATTTTAGAAGAAAATAAAAACTATGAAACCTTGAGAAATCAAGGAATTCTGGATTGACTCTGTAATAATTCATTTTTTTTTTTAAGAAAACAAGCAGCCTTTGAATTGGGAGGAGGTCATTGATTGGAGAACGAGATTGGTCTGGAGGCAACGAAGAGGGCATTCTTGATCTCTGTCTCCCTCAACGAGCGCGGACTTTAGGTTGGTTGTTGATCCTCTTTATATGTATTTCAAGTTAGTGTTGTAAACTTTGTTTCTCATGTATGGGTGAATCTATGTTCGTTTCACATGTTGACTCTGTCATTTGTGCCTTCATATTTTCATGTTAATATAATCTATTCCTTGCATTCTTGTTTATTGTTGTGGGAATATTTGATATTTCTTTTAATCTGTGTTGGTTCTGGCTTGAAGAAGTCATTTGTCGTTATGGATTTGTCTGAATGTTGTGTTTCTTTAGAAACTCCCAATGCCTTGTTAAGTCTAGTCGATCCTTCTTCTGGCAGATAGGAATGCTTGTGTTGTATTTTGAGTTTGAGTTTAAAGAAAAAGTAATTCTGAAAGTCTGTTCTTTATCTGAATAAAATGCCAACCGTCCATGCCTAGAACCATGCATTCTGAGCCAAAGTGAGCTTCATGGCTGTGCCACACTCTCTTCTTCCCTCATCGTCGTTTGATCGATACTGTGTTCTTTATATCCTTGTTTTGGTTATGGAATTTGGTATGTGGGCTTGGACGCCTTCATTGGGTAGCTTTTTGTAATTCTTTCTTTCTTGTTCTGCTTGGTTGGCTGGCTGGCTTCAGTTATAAGAATCTCTTGCTTTATTTCTTTGTTGCGTACCATTCTAAAAAGAAGACTTTGTTGTTGCAGCAACCATATTGGTTGCACCTTCCCTCTTCCCTGTTGTGAACCAGCATATGATTTACACTTTGGAGCTGGAGATGGTTTGATATCAATTTAACTTAGTTTTTTTTCATCCTCCTTTTATCTCACTAAAACTCAGGGGGGAAGCTAGTGTTAATGCTAGATTGAAATGAAATTTTATTTGACTCTCCCTTGATCTGTGTGTTTCTTTCTCCCACATAATGAATTTGTGTTGTGTTAATGTTAATTTTACGTAGCATCAATTCCTTTTCATGCGCTAATTTCAGGGAGGCATTAATTTTTCTATTTAAAGCTAAATTGAAAAGATTCTATTTTTTTTTATGACTCTCCATGAGTTGGGCGCAACAGCCCATGGAGGTCGTAATAGATGGTTAGTTTGTTATATATATATATATATATAGATATATATATATATGTATGTATATGTATGTATATATATATATATGTATGTATGTATATGTATATGTATATATATATTTATACATGTATATATATATATATATATGTGTGTGTGTGTGTGTATACATGTATATGTATATGCATGTGTGGTGTATTCTTTTATAATCTGTGATTAAACCAAAATAGATTTCATGATTGCTTTTTTAAAAACAGCAGAAACCATTTATGTTAAAATTCAAACTTGTAACTATTTAAAATAGAAATTATGTTGTGTAAATTGTGTTATATAATGAAGGGTTTGTAGAAAGATAAACAAGGTTAATTATATGTATATAAGTTTATATTTGTATATAATTATATATATACTGGTAATTTGGTTAAACATTTTATGTAGATGTTTAAGTTCGACTAGATTTAAGTAGGGTATATATGTATATGCCCTAGTTGGTTAACAATATAGAAGTATTTATATAATGGAATGGTGACTTTGAAAATATTTGAGTGTCTAGTTAAGAAAATAAAGTTTATTTCATAGATTTATGATAGTGGTTGGAGAAATTTTCTAAAATTTAGAATGTGAAAATAAGGGAATCGACTATAATGCTTGAGTTATGTAACTTATGATGTGGTTGATTAATTTTATGGATTCTGTAAGCATTGTGTTGAAATTGTTTGGATAAGTTGTGTGATTAACTGTTTTATTATTGATTCTCGAGGTTCCATGTCGAATGTTCTTTTCTCTTGTATTTACTCTACTTGTTGAGGTGACTTATGATTAGTCATGTTTTGCATATGTCGGGAACCTGTTTTGTTTATGTTGCCATACTTGGTGGTTGGTTTTAGGCTTCTGGAGGCAGTGGGGTAGAGTGATGTACGTTGGATTTTCTGTGGTTAGTCCCTTATGGCTTGTGAGTTATTTTATGTGTTGTGCTTTTATGGGTGTACTTGGTTTCATGAGTTCTTTCCTTGGATTATGGTTTGAGCGAGAAGGTTATGCCTTGCACATGATTGTGACCTTTGTGGTTTTAGTGCTTCATATGCTTTTGTAAACCCATTATTATTATGTATTTTTTTGGGGGCTAATTGGGAGAGTGGCTCATCATGGGGGCCGATGCACAAAGGGGCAGCCTGGATAACCCATGAACGAGTTGGTTAAACAAGTGAAAACATAATAAAGCACACTAGTGGGTTGGGTAGGTTAACAACAATTAAAGATGAGTCAAATACCTTATCCACGCCGTTAGTGCTCTCACAAACTAAGAGTGGACTGAGAAGGCCATGGTTGGCAAGGTCGTTACCTCATCCCCATGAGAGGTTAACAGTCCCGCACGTGTCACCCTATTGGGTCGGTGCCCAGTGAGGGGCAACCAAGATAACCATAGATGGGGTTTGGCGCCGATAGAGAGACAGCCAAGATAAACCATAATAGGGTCGTATGATGAAACTCTCCCATAGTACCCCTTGCATTTGTCTCTACATGCCTTTGGATGCAGTCACCTTGTTGTAGTCGTGGATGTTGTTGGTCATTATGTTCTGGTTGTTTTTTGTGGTTGGTCTTGTGGTTGTCCATTTCACTGTCTTGGATCATGGGTCTTTCTTGTTTACTCCTGGAACGAGGGGTTGGGCCTTCGGGTCCACGCGGTCGAGTAGAATGTGCTACTCACCTCGTTGGGTTCCCTGTCAGTGTTCGTGCAACACAGTGTTACCAAAAGCAAAGGGTTCCAACGTTCACTATATTTTTAGATGTACATTCTTTATTTTGTCATACTCATGTATTGATGTATTACTCCCATGTGTGTTGGGAAATGATGATGTAAACTCATGTGATTGATCGATGTAATGTACTGGAAGCAGATGTAATGTATAAATGTACCTTTGTATTCCTTATATGATGAGTGATTATGATTATCACCATATGAACATGTATTTGTGGAAATATGATTCTTGTATTCTCATGATTACAATATATGTTTATGGTTATTAAAATTGAGTTACTCTCGCTTTTATTGGGTTATCACATGTGAATGCTTTAATGTTAGAATTATGATGGATGTATGGTTTTATTAATGTATGCTTGGTCACGATTTGTAATGTAATTTGGAATTTGTTCATTTGTTATCGTTGTTATGGGATTAGGTTACGCAATGTCGTTACGTGTACCCCAAAGGACATAGGTGGCTAGTGTTTACAATCTTATATGTTAACTTTAAAAAAAGTTGTGCAATATTAGTTGTCCTTTGGGGTTTGTGCGACGGGGCATTACGAGGGCACCCCTGGCTAGCAGGGGTGCTTTTACGTGCAGTTTCATCATTTTCATTAAAAATATTCATCTCCTCGCACCTCGTGTTCATCATGCATCGTGACTGATTTGAGCATTGTTGTTGACGACGTGCACATGTGCATCCTAGCAATCACCTTCATCGTGTTGCATGTATGGGTGTTGGAAAAATGACTAAGGCATTTGACTATATAGCCTCTTCTTGGTCGCAAGGTGTGCATTCTCTAGACTTAGCCAATTTTCAGCATTTTTCACTTTTGAAAATCCCCTCCGTCACAGAGCATCTTTTTGAGAATTTTCTCCATGGATTCTTTGTTGAAGCTTTTGAGGCTTAGATTTCAACGCCTGGTACTAGCCATTCTACCATTAATGGCTACAGAGGTCCTAGCTTTCTTCGTGAAAAATAAAAATAGACCCACCAGAGCAAAACAAACTTTTTGGTGATTTTGACTTGACTAGTGTTATCATGAATTCAAGTCATCCTATCAAAATCATTTTCAATCAATTCTAGAAAGGTCCTATTTTTAGGGATTTTCCTAAAAATAGGGGTTTGAAACTCTAATTTTCAAATTTTCAAAAATTTGCAGGCATCTTCCTTGGCACAAACCCACAAAAAGCCTATGTTTTTTTTGACCTAAAACATAATTTTGACAACATTTTTACATGATCTAGATCATTTTAAGAAAAATGTCTCTTTGAAGCAAAAATTAATTTTGGGCACAACAAGTATCTTGTGAGTTTTTCTTTTTTCTATTAAATTCCCTCCACAAACTCCATTGTGTAGCTCTAACAACACTTTAATAGCTTTTCCCTCATCCAAACATCTTAGAAGGACACCATCTCTATTTATCCAATACAGATTACTATATGTGATAACATACTTGATAGCTTAAGGTTTCAAAATCCTTTTCTAGTTTTTAGTCAATTTTTTAGGATAATTCATTTATTGCAAGTATTGTATTACATCTCTATGACATGGGGAAGTTCTAAGATTACACTCCTTTTCAATATAATAAACTTGGGAAGCCTCTATATTAGCTTTGGCCATGAGTTTAGCCATTCCTTATCCTCTAACTAACTTGGTAATATGAATATCAATATTGAATTCTTGAACCTTATTGATCCATCTACACCTCCTTCCAATAACGTCTTGTTGTGTAAATATGTCCTTCACAACTACATGAGGGATATATGCAATAATCTTGGCTCCAACCAAATATGGCCTAAAGAAATTTACCACTTTTACCAATGCATACGCCTACTTTTCCATGGCATCATATTTTACCTTTACTACTTGAAGTGACTTGCTAAAGAAAGAAATGGGCTACTCAAATCCTTCATCATTTTTCTACAATGGGAAATAGCAACTGTTTGGAAGGATACAAAAGAAAACAATTGAAATGGCTTGGAAAAATCTAGTGATTTTAACATAAGAGTATGTTTAATTGCTTCTTTAATGCTTTGGAAATCTTGAGTTGGCTCCTTATTCTAGGATACAATTTCACCTCTTTTTAACATCTTTGATATGTCTTTAGTTTTTTTCAAAATTTTAGAACATACCCTTTGACAAAGTTGATCTAACCAAAGAATGATTTTATGCCTTTAACTATCATTGGCTATGGGATTCTCTCAATCATAGCTACTTTTTCAAAGTCAATCCTTACACCTTCCTTGGAGACTACATGGCCCAACAACCATGATAACATTAATCGAATTTGAGAATTCTACATCCATGGATCTCTAAAAAGTGTCAAAAAATGGTTAAGCCAAAAGGAATCCTTACATAAACATGTGTGTCCCAAGGTGTAGTGAAGGTAGCTTTAAATTTTTATGATTCTTTAACCTTCACTTGGTTATATCTTGAAAACTCATCCATTATGGATAGAAAATCACAACCAGTAAATTTTTATAGCATAGCTTCCATATTTGGTAAAGGATAATTATATTTCAGTGATGGCATATTCAAATTTTAGAAATCCACACAGTCTAATGTCTACATTCTTCTTTCTTACTAGGACTAGATTAGAAACCTAGGTGGAATGTCTAATTGGTTTATTATTCCACCATCCCAAATCTTTGTCAACTCTTGCTACATTTTTTTAGCCAAGGATGGGTTTATAGGCCCTTTTTCTACCTAAAATGTTTTGCATTATGCTTCAAAGGAATTTCATGTTAAACTAGGTCTTCCCTATAAGTCTTGAGGTCATCATGTGACTAAGAAAAAATAATCTTATACTTTCAAAGTAAGGAAATGCTGGTTCTAATATTGGGATTAATTTTTTTAATTATAAGCACTTTCTTTGGTGATGTAGATGTACTAAGATTGATCTCCTCTAGATCCTCTTCATCCACAGGGGTTGATTTGGTCACATGTATGTCAATAGCATCAAAAAGTCTCTCAAATGACACCAATCCCTTAAAAAGATTATTTATCTTTAGTTCGATGACTTCATTTCCAAAAATATCTCCTTTCCATCAATCACTTCAACAAAAAAATTTAAGTCAATTTCTTGGCTATGGTATCCATCATCACAATGTGGGAACTTGAGCAAATCTTAATTATGGAAAATTTACTAATGAAAAATGTTGTGAAGAATGGAAGGTCTAGTTAGCAAGCTATCAGCAACTATGTGGAATTATGCAAAAGAAAACAACTAAAATAGATTAGAAAAATCTAGTGATTTTAACACAAGAGCTTGCTTAATTGCTTCCTTAATTTTTTGGAAAGCCTTAGTTGGCTGCTTATTTCATAATGCAAATTTTTTTTTCAATATTTTTTAGATGATTTTTTTCTTCTCTACAATTTTAGGAATGATTCTTCTAACAAATTTAACTTGACCAAAGAATGATTGTATACCTTTGATTGTATTTGGTTTTGGGATTATCTCAATTACAACTACTATTTTAGGGTCAATACTTACACCTTCCTTGGAGACTACATGGCCCAAAAACTTCCCTTCTATTACCCCAAACATGTATTTCTTTTGGTTCAATGATATTCCATATTCCAAATCTCTAGTAAATATCTTCTCCAAGTGTTGAGAATGATCTTCTTCCTTTTTTGGAAAAGAAGTCAGATCATCCTGGTAGACAACCATCATATTAATCGAATTTGAGAATGTTGCATCCATGGATCTCTAAAAAGTGTCAAAAAATGGCTAAGCCAAAAGGAATCTTTACATAAACATGTGTGTCCCAAGGTGTAGTGAAGGTAGTTTTATATTATTATGATTCTTTAACCTTCACTTGGTTGTATCTTGAAAACCCATCCATTATGGATAGAAAATCACAACCAGTAGTAACCTTTTGTAGCATAGCTTCCATTTTTGGTAAAAGATAATTATATTTCAGTGATGGCATATTCAAATTGTGGAAATACACGTAGTCTAATTTTTACATTCTTCTTTCTTACTGGGACTAGATTAGAAACCTAGGT
Source organism: Sequoia sempervirens (assembly GCA_007258455.2). NCBI lineage: Eukaryota > Viridiplantae > Streptophyta > Pinopsida > Cupressales > Cupressaceae > Sequoia > Sequoia sempervirens. The sequence goes on along the minus strand of VDFB02270651.1, from coordinate 159,692,946 downwards.
GGAATGTATAATTGGTTTTATTATTCCACCATCCCTAAGCTTTGTTATCTCTTGCTACATTTTAATTAGAGCAAAGGTTGGGTTTATAGGCCTTTTTTCTACCTAAAATGATTTGCATTATGCTTCAAAGGAATTTTATGTTAAAACAAGTGTTCCCTATAAGCCTTCAGGTCATCATATGACTAAGAGAAAATATTCTTATACTTTCAAAGTAAGGAAATAAGCATGGTTCTAATATTTTGATTCAATTTTTTAATTATAAACACTTTATTCGATGATGTAGATGTACCAAGATTGATCTCCTCTAGATCCTCTTCATGCATAGGGGTTGATTTGGTCACATGTCTATCAATAGCATCAAAAAATATCTCAAATGCCACCAATCCCTTCAAAAACTTATTTATCTTTAGTTGGATGACTTCATTTCCAAAAATGTATCCTTTCCATAAGTCACTTCAACAAAAAATTTGAAGTCAATTTCTTGGATATGGTATAAATCATCATAGTGTGGGAACTTGAGAAAATCCTAAACATCATGTAAAATTTACCAATGAAAAATGTTGTGAAGAATGGAAGTTCTAGTTAGCAAGATAGCAACAACTATGTGGAATATGCAAAAGAAAAAAACTAAAATAGATTAGAAAAATGTAGTTATTTTAACACAGGAGCTTGCTTAATTGCTTCTTTACTTTTTGGGAGAGCCTTAGTTGGCTCCTTATTTCAAGATATAATTTCTTTTTTTCAATATTTTTGAGATGAATTTTATCTCCTCTATAATTTTAGGAATGCATCTTCTAACAAATTTAATTTGACCAAAGAATGATTGTATACCTTTGACTATATTTGGTTGTGGGATTCTCTCAATTACAACTACTCTTTTAGGGTCAATCATTACACCTTCCTTGGAGACTACATGGCCCAACAACTTCCCTTCTATTACCCCAAACATGCATTTATTTTGGTTCAATGAGATTCCATATTCCAAATCTCTAGTAAAGATCTTCTCCAAGTGCAAACAATGATCTTCTTCCTTTTTTGAAAAAGAAATTAGATTATCTTGATATAAAATCATGATAACATCAATCAAATCTAAGAATACTACATCCATGGATTTATAAAAAGTGGCACCAACATTGGTTAAGCCAAAATGCATCATTACATAAACATATGTACCCCAAAATGTAGTGAATGCAACCTTATACTATTCTGATTCTTTAACCTTCACTAGGTTGTATCCTAAAATCCCATCAATCATGGATAGAAAATCATAACTAGTAACTTTTTGTATCATAGCTTGCATATTTGGTAAAGAATAATTATCCTTCAATGATGACACATTTAGGTTTCAAAAATCCACATACAGTCCAATTTCTACATTCTTCTTTCTTACTGGGACTACATTAGAAACCCAAGTGGAATTTTTTATTGGCTTTATTATTCCACCTTCTCCAAGCTTTTCTAGCTCTTCTTACATTTTTGAAGCTAATGTTGGGTTTATAAGCCTTTGCTTCTATCTAAAAAAATTGCATCAAGCTTCAAAGGAATCTCATGTTGAAATAGGTTTCCCTACAAGCCTTTGAGTCATCATATGGCCAAGAAAAAATATTCTTGTAGTTTTTGAGTGAGGAAATAATCATGGTTATGATATTGTTATTCAATTTCATACCTATAAACACTTTCTTTGGTGATGTAGTTGTACCAAGATTGATCTCCTCTAGATCCTCTTTATGAATAGGGGCTAATTTGGTCACATGTTTCTCAACAACATCAAAGACTCTCTAACACTACCAATCCCTTTGGAATATTTTTTTTCTTTATTTCTATGACTTTATTTTCAAAATAGTCTCATTTCCACCAATCACTTTAATAAAAAATTTAAATTTAATTTCTTTCCTATGGCACAATACAAGAACTTGAGAAAATATTGATCGTTGTGGAAAATATAAAAATGATAAAAATTGTCAAGAATAGAAGGTCTAGTTAGAACTTCTACCTTTGAAACACCTACCAAGGTGATATCCTTAGTTTTGATATTATTTTTTTCTAAAAATTCAGCCATAACATCCTTCCTCCTATCCACTCAGTTAGTTCAAAATGCATCAAACAATTCAATTGTACCCACACAACAACCTTATATTGTTTAAGTCTTTTATTTTTTTTATGTGTATTTGGATTTGACTTGTGAGACAACTAACTTTGAATCTCCTAGAACTTTGATTTTCCTTATTTCGTGTTTGACAACCATGTTCAAACTGAGCAGCAAAGCTTCATACTTAGTTACGTTGTTTGTGCAACTAAAATAAATCATGAATAAATAGTTAAATGACTTACTAGTAGGTGAGATGAGGATTAAACATGATCCTAAGCCTTATTTTGAACATGCACCATCAAATTGCATTAAATAGATATCATTATCATCAAGAACTGTAAGGGCTTCTTATTGAAGTGATGTTTCTTTATCTTGAACATGTTTAGTTGTCTCAACCTTGAATTTTTCGATGGCTGTATCAATGAAACATACTTCTTCATGAGGCTCAAGATCTTCAATAATGGTATGAGATCTATTTTATTTATTCAACTTCACATTTCTACCATTGATAGGAAGAATCCATCTAGATATTTCCCCCTACTATTGCAAACCATCTTCTGGATAGTAACATCTCATATTGAGGGGGTGTGTCAACTATCATGGCATTCATCTTGTAAAATTTTTTGGGAATGCAGCCAATTTGAATTTCATGTCCTTCATAATGCCAATGAAAAGTACCTCCCTTGATTTCATAGAAAACATTTTCCATATGATATATTCACCTGAACACCAAGATGATTCATGATTGACAGAGGCATGACATTGGTTGATTCCCTAGAGTCAATCATCCAATTATTCACTAATTTTTCATTCATCAATGAGGTGACATAAAATGGGTCCACTTGGGATGGACACTTATTCACTGCAATTCCTAAATAAAATTCAAGTATCTCACAACTTGCATCCTTGTCAAAATTATTCATATAATTCTTGTTCTTTACAGGTTGGTTGGCATAATTTATGTTATTTGAAGAAATATAAACAATCTTTCCTACCAAGGACATATTTTTACCTTTATACTCTTCAATCATCATCATTTTTGGTCAGTGCACTAAAACTTTGATTTGATTAATGACATAAGTGATATCAATTAGAGTAAATGTTGTTAAAACAAAGTTGAGAGCATTAGTAGGAACATGTATACTCAGTTTTTCCTTCTCTTTTTCATTTTGATCCTTTGGAGCATAAACATCCTTGGGAGTGTGTTGTTTGGCTTTATAGCCCTAACTCCTAGTCTTGTTTTTACGTTGAGAAGTTTTTACATGAGGTGCATTGTCTCTGCCGCCTTTTTCTTTTTCTACACTATTCATGGTAGGGGTTGGAAAATTCATTTCATTTTTATTTTCTCTAATGAAGATAATTCCTACATTACCTCGACCAACATTGTTTCCTTTCCTTCTCAAGTTGTAGTTACCTTTAACCTAAACAACTGCAACAACTATTAGAGCTCTGATTTCTTCATCAAAAGGCATCCTTAGTCTAAATTTGGAGTAGCATATTCAAAATTATGGACATGATAAATTTATTCTTCACCTTCAAAAAAATTGATGATAATTATTGTTCAAGCATATTTTATCATTAATTTTATTCAATACCACATTCATCTAAGGATGAATAATCTTTAAAACTTGAGAACATTCTAATAGACATCATATTAACATATTGATGTTCATCATCTTTACCTATTCCATGGTCAAAATTATTTCCTTCATCACATGAGAGATTATAAGCCTCAATAGACTGTGATACCATACATTGCAAAAGAGAATGAGGCAATTGGCATGCAATACACTAGAGAGTTTCCTCCACAAAATTTGCTCCAATATTTTTTAGATGAATTGGTATTTCTTTTCTTGAAGACCCCCTCTGATGATTATGGAGAGGATTTCCATTATGCCAAGTTGTATGATAAGGCTAATTAAATAGCCTTGGAATTATTTCTTTCTTATGATAGTTAGGCTTATTATGAGGCAATACTTTTTAATTTCAGTCCATTTTTTAGCTCATATCATTAATAATGCTCATCACTTTGTTTAATGTGTCTTCAAATGCAAGCACCTTATCTTAATATCCTTTATTTTTAGTCAATATTTTAATTTCATATCTCTTATGAAGTTTACCTAATGCTCTTTTTTTATTCTTTATATGATCTTCCACCTTGTATGAATGCCTCAACATATAAGGGTCTTTTTCTCTCAATTGATAGTCCATCTTAGTTTCATATGCATTGAAATACAAAACTAAACACATAGATTCATTAGGTCTATGGTAGGCTAGTATTTTATTCATTACCTTGTTAAATCTTACATTGAAATAAGCACATACTCATTTTACCCTTTGGTGATATTGGTGAACTCATTTATGATGAACCTTGGGTTCGTCTTGTCACCATATTGTTCTTTGAAAATCCTCTAAAACTCAACCCATGAGTCAATACTCGTTGCAGGAAGTGTTATGTACCAATCTCTTACTTTATTAGTTAGAGACTACAAAATAATTTCATAAGGACATCTTCATCCTCAAACTCAAAGCCATCAATTAGATTTATGAATGTTTTCATATGATCTTCACCAAATAATGTAGTATTTCCAAAAAAAATCTAGGGCACTCCTTACTTCAATTAGGATTAGCTTTGGATACCTAGGGATCCTAATGAAGTTTAGCTTTCTATATCTCTTTTAAATAGATGATTTCCTTGCAAGAACATGACTCTTACCTCCCCCAACTATATTGTTTTGTGATCTACAAGGAGCATATCCTTGACAACAAGTTGAACATTAATGGCTTGAAAATTCTAAGATGACTTCAATGCATGGGCAGAATTTCCAAGTTGATTTATGTCTCTCAAAGTATCAATCCTTCTTTTCAAATAAACTAGGATCCTTTAATCATCCAACCCATCCAATTCAGACTTGAGCTCATTTACTTCTTTTAGAAGCTTTATTCCCTTGAAATTTTAGTTTTCATTTCAAATATAGTTAACTTACTTTTGGTGAATATTTATCATCTTCAATCTCTACATCGTCTCTTAGATATTTAGATCCAATTACAATAGTATATTTATACCAATAAGGACTTTTGTCTTTCTTTACAGCAGACTATACATTATCAACAAAACCATTATTCCTAGGTTCCTCTACACTTCAGGCTCTATAAAACCTAGGTGGGTTTCCCTTTATGATAGTGAGCATAAATATGCTATAGATCTATGACTTAGTGCCTAGAAAATTAATTCTTGTATACTTATGACAAGGATTTTTGAATTAGATCTTAAAACATGTAAGATCCTTGTGATCAATTTGTTTCATATACAAAAATTTCAAATAATAATATAAAACAAATAAAAAATTTGGTTTAAAATTTTATTGTTTTAAAATCAATTATGAAACTATGAGGATAAAAAAGATATATCTCTATCTATTCAAGGTTATAAAGTCACTACAACATACATATTGATTTCATAACACATAAATATACTTGAATAATCACCCAAGAATTATTAACTTGTAATAATTTGACCTTTAAAAAGCTAACAATGTGATCCTCCTTCAAAATCCATTTGTAATAGAAACAACTTTATTATTTTCCATGAAAGAAGTTGCAGTGCTTCTTGAGCAAAGACTAACTATAAAAACAATACAAATGCAACAAATTTGTATTAATGGACTTTACAATCCTTGATTATTGATCCAAAAAATTATTTTATCACAAAATAGAAATGACGCACATTAAAAGCATGCATTCGTATATGCTTCAAATAAAAGTATGCAATATTATTACAAAGAATTACATTCATTGACTATATGCCCCAAAAAAGGCACATAAACAATCAAATCACTATCAAAGCTCTTCTCAAATTTCTCTAAACTTATTTTCATAACCCATAAAAAATATTGTTGAATCCCCTTTTAAATATAAGAATATGAAAACTTGTGTTGTTGTGAGGAGAAGTCATCTTCAAACCCAAAAAATAGTGATAGGTATGCAAACTCAAAATTCTTTATCATTACAACATGCTACAGTTCAAATTTGCATTAAAACTTGGAGATATTTGTTGTTAATCCTCTTGCATAAGTGTAGTTCCTAGTTATGGGATGAATACATGTGTTGCATGCTTCAAACTATAGTTTTGGAGTGTAATCAACACTTGTCGGTAGCAAAAAACACATCCTCTAAAGAAATTGTGGAAATTCATGCCCTTTTGCATCATTGCATAAATTTCATGACATTTGGAATTGTACAAATTGTAGGGTCACTTGGATATTATGGAGTTTGGGGGGTAATTTGGATGTTGTGGAGATGTAGGGGTGAATTGGATGTTTCAGATATTTTTTATGTGAACTAGATATTGTGGATATTTTGGGGTGAAGTGAATGTTGTGGAGATTTTGAGGTGAAGTGGATGTTGCAGAGATTTTGGGGTGAAGTGGATATTGTGGAGATTTTGGGGTGAATTGGACATTATGAATATTTTGGGGTGAAGTGGACATATCCCTAATGAGCTCAGGGTTCCACAATAGAACATCTTGGTATAAAAAATAAAAGAAAAAGGATATAATGGAGGTTTATGGACCTATATAGTATATCCCTGATGGGCTCAGAATTCTACAATAGGAGATCCTAATGAAAAATTATGGGAATAATGAATAGCAAAGACTCAATGGGCGAAGTAGGGTTGAAATTCCCCAATAGGGGAAATAGGAAAGTATTGAAAGAAAAAATGGTTTGAGGTGGAAGTTTGGAGGAGTTATGACATATCTCGATCATGCCTAAAATCCCACAACACAAAAATTTCCCAAAGCACATGAAAACCCCATAGTTGAATAACTTTCACAAATTTTCTTGAAAAATTTTCAAACTTGAAACATGACATCCTTAACATTAAGAAAATTGCATAATTTCATAACTTTCACATTTTGGTTGAATTTTCTTCAAATTTGAAAGAGATACCTAATTGTGTGTTTTAAGAGATATAACTCTTAGTGACCTTCACACTTAGAAAAACTTTTTTCTTTTCAATTTGGGTACCTAGGTCAAAATGGGGGTATAAGTATAATAACTAAAATGCCACCTAAACATCACAAACCCACAAAAAATTTCTTAGATTGGTTATACATAATGGGAAATGAGATGGGGATATGAAAACCTATAAGATATAACATTGATGATGTTTCAGGAGTACCATCAGGAGGTGGAGGAGACATATGGATAACTTCATCTATATTCAAGGGGTTTGATAAAGGATGGGATTATTGGGATGAAGATAAATTTTCATGGAGAATATCAACATCAACTTGTTAGATTTCCTCCTCAATATCAAGATATATCTATTCACCTATAACTGGCTCTAGATTTGGGAGGATCTTGAGCATAAAAACTTTTAAGCTTCACTCCTTTTTTAGGCTCTTCAAATCTCCCCCACTATCCCCAGCTATAGTTGACCTTTTTTTAGGAATATTAACATGAACTGTGATTGTATATGTTGCACTAGATTTTTCTCATTACTTTGCTTACTCCTAAATTGATCTTGAAGGCTTATTATTAGTTTGTTCATTCCTCTTTTCATCTAACCACTTCTAAGTTTTCTTTAATACAAAGAAAGATCACTCCTTTGTTGGACTCAAGGAACACTAAGAGGGGGGGGGGGGTGAATCATTGTTCTGCAATATTTAAACTTCAATTCAGATTATAAACCATCTACAACATTTAAATAGAAGTAAAGATGCAAGCACATGAAAGAAACAATCAAAACACCATAACACCAAGATTTTTACATGGAAACCCTGTTAGGGGAAAAACCACAGTGGAGATTAATACACAATTTATACTATGTTAAAAGTATTAAGAAAAAGGGAATGCACATGCATTCAGGGACACTTCCTAGAGCTCAGTGCTCAAAATAAGGAAGGCTCACTGCCTTACAAAATGTTTGTGATTACAACAAAAAGTTGAACTTAGAAGATAGCATCTACAAATGTCTGGTATCAATTCCGGTGAAGCTTAGTAATCGATCTTTTGTCCTTCTGACTAATTCAACACTTCTGCTCTGCCCTGCTCTAACTCACACCACAAAAACCCTTAATGCACAAGTGAAACTGTGCATAAATTGCTCAAAAACTCTTTTGATATTCATGACACACCTGCACTGCTCTTCCACACCTATTCGCACTTCAAAATGAACTAACGATCTATATATATCCACTACCAAGATTTCATTTGCTACAAGTCGGCTTCAGCAAAATATGAAATATTCTCCAATGGTCAAATCAAATCACAAATCATATTTAATGCACACCCATCAAAGTCAGCCAAAATATAGTAAGGACCCAAAACAAAATGTCTAGCACAAGAAACAATTAAACAATTACTCCTTATACATCCGTGACATGCTACATTCACCAAGTCGGCCACCAAGAACAAATAAACAGAAAATCATCATGTTGAATCTCCTAACTCATACACCGATTAATGCAACGTCACAAAACTTATCAATAGGATAACAAATATGTTCAACAATCTATCCCAGGGATTGACAACTCAAAAAGATGATCTGGTGAGGCATACGTATCGACATACTTAACTAGATATTATGTTCTTCATGTTTCTGATAGTAATACTATGTTCACAACTTTGTCTGCCGATATGAGCAAATCCTGATATGCTGACCGAAATAATGACTTCAGTTGCCATCAATGACAACACTAGAAGCCATATTCCAACATCCTTGACATCTTTCATTTCCCTTTTACTCCAATAAATGAGAGTAAGAGGCTCAAATTGAATGGTTTCTAAGTAGACTTCATCAACCATTTATGAACCATCATCTTCTATCCCCTCAACATCCCATTATAATTCATAATCCTTCATCTATTGCATAGTTAACCTAGCCCAATCACTCGTTCTCACTTCAAAAAAAAATTCACAATATTCCTTGTAGTCTTTTAAGTGAGGGTGGTGTTGGATTTTATTTGCAAGCTATAAATTATTCTTTATGTAGCCTTTTCTTTCATGAGGATATCTCATATGATAATGATTTAGAGTTATCTTCTCTAGGGATATTTTTATGTTATTTTTTTTAGTTGAATATAGGTAACTGTAATAGGATAACCCTAGTGGAAATGAGTATCTTTCTTTCTTCAAATCCCTACACTTTTGTTAACTAACTCCATTTGTCTATGTAGCTCAATTAAAACCAAATGATCAAATGGATATCTAGCCAACTTATAAGTATATTAATCAAATCCACCCATTCTTATGTAAGAAAAATGATAAAATAAAATAACTCCCAAATCATTAAATCAATTATGTAGCTTCACGAGAAAATATTTGGCTCAAGTTAGCATCAAGCCCTCTGATTGTAAGTATAGTGAATGTATCATTTACTATCTTAAAATTCTTATTACTAATTTTCAACTATAATTATGGTTATAAATCATATAGTTGATTTATTTCATCATAAACCCCTACTTCATAAATTCTAGGTCATGGATGGATACTATAAATTGCATAAAATAAATATGAGGTCATGTACAATTCCTATATATTTTAAAATTTGATAATTTGGTTATGCAAATTTCCACTAGCCAATTTCACCCAATCCACATATTAATATTCATAACCTATAACAATAATAAGCTGGCACATCCAATATTCAAAATAATTTGTTTCTTCATCTCCATTAACCCTATGTACTAAGGTTATGCTCATCTATCTAATATACCCACATTAAAGTGAGACCTAAGAAGGTCGTTGGGTAGCTTCAACTTTCTTGGCTTCTTGAACCACTATTTGGTGATATTATTCAAGAATTTATCCTTTTTATCAATGAAGTAGTTCCTCATTTTTTCCACATCCATGTCCGCATAATCTTCTTTATTAGGAAGTCTTAATAGAGTTCCCATAAAGTTCCCATCCAATTTGGATATCAATCTATCATCTACACTATTGATTCCCCTTTCCTCGAGTTTGTATTTATATTTAATGTAGGGAATTACTCAATCAATGCACTAGATAGAAATTGGAAACCCTCTTGAATGAGCTAATCCATTCTAAGTAAATTCAACCATTGGTGCCCTAGGGTTTTTTTCCATTCATATCCAAAATTATTCTAAATATATATGCCAGCCATATATAAAGATATATAAAATAGATGTCTTATTTAGAATAGACATAGCAACAAAGGGAATATCATTTGAGAAACAATTATTTTGGGACTTCATCATTTATGGGTTCATTTGACTCTTGATAAACTTTAGAGGTATGAGATTTAGAATCTTCTTTTACATATCGAAATAATATCTTTAATTATTATGGATTTTCCTTTAGATAATCAATTTGAGAGATTTGTACTTTCATTTTCTTAAAATGCTCGATAAAATAAAATGATCCATTAGAAATAGAAATATGTGGATCTAGATATGGTGAACCTTTGCTTGATGTTGTTGGATGGAGTAGTGGTATCTCCATGAGCATGTCTCCTTGTGAGAATATATTTGGGTACATTTTCCACATTTTTCCCTGCCTCATCAACATTAGTCTTAATTTTTTCCTCATTTCTTTGGCATTGATTTCTTGTAGAAATATTACAATAATGGTTTTTGATATTGTGCAAGAACCTTTCATCATCAAATTCATAATTTAAGAAACTCAAGGAGGGTTGACCAAAAGTTTCATTTGTTTCATCTTCTTGAGCAATATGTTCCTCAATTTTCTCACTTGATTGATTCATTTGTATGTACCTATCCATCTTTGGGCATGTTGACCTATAGACATGTAAAATTGACCTAACACCTATCACACACTCTAAATGACATTTTCACATTATTGGCATTATCATCAAATATCATGGCATCTTACATCAATTACATCCAAAACCCTAGTTTCCCCTATTAATTGAATAATATGACATTATTTAATTAATTCACTTTTCCATCATTTTTTGACAAATTAAATAAATTCTATTTATTTAATAAAGTCTTGAAACCCTATTTCTGCTATTAATTGAATAATACAAGATTATTTAATTAATTCACTTTTTCATCATTTCGACCAATTAAATAAATTTCATTTATTTAATAAAGTCCTAATCTTCACTTTATTCATCCTGATTGATTAAATAAATGCCAATTATTTAATTATGTCGCTAATCCACTTTATTCCCCTAATTCAATTAAATTATTAAAATGTAATAATTTAATTAACTCACTTTCCCTCCAAATTTGAATAAATTGAATAAACTATTCAAATTATCATCAAAAATCAAATCAAAATAATGAAACTTTGTTTGAAAAGTCAAACTTGATTTGCATGTCCAACTCCAAAAAGGACTAATTAATTAAATCAATTAATTGAATTATCCTCATCAACTTTGAGAAAATTGCTCTCAACATGATTTCCTCACCAACTTTCTTCAATCTCACAAATCACTCTACATAATTTCCTCAATCCCATTGAAGGCTCAAATTGATTTCTTTAATTACACAAATTGCTCCACCTATTTCATCAATCTCACAAATTGGTCAACAATATTTCTTCAATCACACTAATCATGTAATCTATTTTGCACAGATTATTCATGTCTATTTCCTCTCAACATCTTTCGACCGTCGATCTTGATTCAACATTGTTTAATCTAGACCATCCATTTAAAATCACAATTTCTATATAACAAACCTCTTTCCCCACAAAAAAGGATTGAAGAATCAACTCATTTTGCACAACGAAGTATTGTCAATATTCCTAATCACCATTGATAGAGATTCAACATTTCTTTGATCAACCAACACGCAACACATCAAAAGATTCCCGCACACAACAATGGAGAATTCATAGCGATATGAACAACTTGACATCAAGAAAATACACTCCGACATGGGATGGTAATCTTTACTTTTCTTTGAATTCAATTTGATAATTGTAGGATTTCAATTGTGTGTTCTTCAATAGCTTAAAAAGGCATTTCATGAGTGAAGGAATAGATCTTAGATTAGTGTGTTTGATTTAGATTATATTCTATTTCATTTGCATTTATCTTGTTTTACACTTCTATGATTTTCCCCCTCAAAGATTTTGGAACGCCCAGTGGGACTGGAGTCCCCTACAATGATGATTTCGTGAGCAATTTTTGAAGTTACAGGTCTCAGAGGCGCTCTGGAAAAATATTCACGCATAGGTTTTTGGAAGCAGTTGCACAAAACTTCATGAAATCTACGCACTTGACCTTGAAACATCTACACTTGACTCTGATTTCCATGCACTTTATTTTTTCCAACATGTTTATCTTCTAACAAAGGATGCACTTGCCTATTTTCAGCGCTTTTGCTCTCTGACAAAGGGCGCACTTGTTGGTTTTTTTGTGCTTTTGCTTTGACAGACATGTGTCTAAGATCTGCAAATTTTAAATTAATTTTAATGCTAACGGATGCCTATTTGGAATGTGTGATAGGTATTAATAGCAATGTATGCAAGATTGAGGAAACACTAACACCTTTTTATGTAGGGAAGACGAACGGGCAAAGAACTTTAGATTTTCAATACTTTTTAAGTTAGGAATCCATTAATTTTGGTGCATAAAAAGAACAAAACATTTGTTTATAAGTGCTCTTAAATGAACCATTTCAATGCCTTTTAAGTTAGGAATCTTTCATTTTGGTGCTTAAAAAAGAACCTACTATAGTGACGAAAAGAGTACACCTTGCTTGATTTAGAAATAATTAATGATAAATTGAACTAAATGTCACCTTGGTCTAGTGTTGTGAGGTGTTTTATATGTATCCACATTAGGTCTTGGGCACTTGCAAACTGAATAAAATGCATTTATCAATGTCTTGTAAAGGTGTTGTAAAGTGTTGTAAATGAATTTCATACTTTTCTAGACTTTTATTAGGCATTTAAGTCTAATGGACCTATTTTTCCCTTAATTCAATGTTGCATTCTCACATTAATCTAGAAGGCTTCTAAATTAAACCTGGTTTTAATCTAGTGTTGTAATGTGTTTTACACATTCACATTGGATCTTGTTCCTTTCTAGGCAAAGTGGACCTCATTTTAACCACACTTTCACATTGAACTTTGTGTCCTTAGCCCTAATCACCCTTTACATCATCATTAGTAGGCCCCTAGGACCCTTATTTTTGCATCCCAAGGCATATTTTGACTAATATTCTAATGAAAACACTTTAAAACCCCAAAATCTTGAAGACCCACCTCAAAAACCTCAAGGTGGGACTCATTCGCCAAGTGTGGTGAATGAGTCCCTTTTGGGGAATTTTTCAAAATTGAGCAAGAAAATTGCAATTCTAATTTGAATTTTGATGAATGTCGACCTTGGGGATCAAAATAACGGCCATTTGGGTGCTTCCTATATAAAAAATATTTCAAATCCTCATTTCATAGAAAGCAACATAAGGTATTCATCTTATCAATTCAAGCAAATACTAGTTAGGTATTTCAAGTCTTCACAAGGTCATTAAGATAGCTTTCGAGATCACTTCTAAGGCATTCAAGAGCAAGATTATTCATCCATTGTTGCAGCAATTCAAGATCTATCATCATGTAAAGTTTCTAATTGCATTATTTCATGTCTCATGCTTCATTATATTATTTCATCATTTGGTTTAATTACCTAAACAGGGTTTGACCAAGGTAAACCCCCATTCCCTAACAATCAACATTTTCTCTCTTTCTTTGTGTGATTGTAGATCACGTGTTTTGAAGGCTTGGATATGATTGGAGAATAGGTTTCAAACTTGTTGGAGTAATCTCTCTATTGGAAAGGTCAAAATCATCACAAAAAGTCACTTATAGTCCCGAAAATTAGGGTTTCGGATCAGGACACTTGGAGATACAGATTGAGCAGACCGAGCTATAGATTCCACTTCTGAGTTTCCAAAAAAGTCAAAGTGGACTCATTTTCCAAGAGTGGTTAATGAGTCCCACTGTACCTATTTTTCAGAGATTTTTGTGGATTTGGATACCCATTTAGCTAAAATAGGCTCTAGTGCAGTTTTTCAAAATTGTGACCGATTTTCCCAAAATGGCGAATGAGTTCCACTAGGCTTAAAAATCAGCATTTTCAAAATTTTAGAGCTATTTCCAATATCTTCAAGGTTTATAGGTGCACACCATTCACATCTTTACTTTTCTATTCTACTTTATTTACATTCTTTAGGTCATTTTACATATCACGTGTTTTCAAATATTTTGTAAGTTCCAAGTTTACACTTGGTGGTGAACCCCTCCATTAGCTATCATTCAATCCTTAGAACCTTCCCTTTGTCAAATTTCAATCTCCTTTGCATTGAAATCTCAAGGGTTTGTTCTTGAGTGAATAGTGCGTAGTTTTGTCCCCTTTCCTTTTGGGTTGCAAAACCCTAGAGGTGAAAGAGAGAGCACAAAATTTTATTATTCATTTTGGTGAACCTACATATAAAGCATCATATTTCTGATTTTCAGCGCATTTACATCCTAGATTTAGCTTGCATTAACTTTGCATTAGGATTTTGCATTAACTTTGCATTAGAATTTGCATTGATTAATTTGCATTCTAGGGTTTCAAATTTTTGCATTAGTGATTCAAGTGCATATAGGTTACATTTTTGCATCTCAAATCATCAAAAATCATATAAAAACTGCACTTGCATTTTGCTTACAGGTCATACAACATAAAAATAATAAAAAACAATTTAAAAATTCTAAAAAATTTGAAAAAAATTCCCCGTTGGGACTCATTCACCACCTTGGGCGAATCAGTCCATTTGTACCCATGAAACTTCCTTTTACAACACTGAAAACCTTGTTTCTGCACTTATTTTTGCTGCCATTAACTATCTATATTAGTTGGCTAACTTTTTGTTACATGCATTTCATTAGATCTAGCTTAAATTATCACATTTCATGCATCACTCAATTACAAATTTGCATTTACAAAATTTCATCTTCCAGGTTGTTGCATAATGTAATAAAAAAATTACCTTGTTTCACATCTGAAAATTGCATTAAAACATTTCACTTTAGGTCATTGCATTGCACTTTCTTTACTTTTCCATGGTAGCATGTTTACTTTCAAGAGATGTGGCTTTAATATAATTAAAAATGGATCGCATAAGTACAACATCCCCTATTATGAGTTCAATTACACTAATGATCTCATTAAGAATTCTCCCGATACCTCTCCTATTAGTGACGAAGGTATCTTGGTGAAAGAAGATACAAGCATTGATGGTCTTGATTGTCCCTCTCATCATCCCCCTTTGGAGGATGTTATAAAACAAGAAGATGAGATCATAGAAACATTTCTAAACACCACTTTGCCTAATCTCCATCCCTTGCTTGTGAGAATGTTTTAGAAAAAGAAGATGATATCATAGATTGCCATGACAATCAAAATTGTCCTTCTCCTAATATCCCTCCTTGATGCAAAGAGGATAGGTTGGTGTTAGAAGGTATACCTATTAAGAGTCATGAGAATCTTTCTCCTCCCTTCTCTAATTATCCCACCATTTGGGAAGATCTATTTGGTAAGCATGAAAATCATAGTTGTCCTTCTCTTGATGCCTCCCCTACTTGTGATGAAGTTGTTTTATAAAATATAACCATGGATGAACATATTACAAGCTCACCTACTAGGGTAGATAATATAGCACAAGAGAATGAGACTTTAGAGAAAATGGAAAATCAAATAGATCCTTCTTCTAATATCCCCACTATCGATAAACAAGACAATCCAACCATTGATAACTCCCTTACTTGTGATGAAGTTATTTTGGAAGAACCAATCCTTGAATGTCAAGAGCATTTAATTTGTAGTTCTCCTAAAAACTCTCCTCCTAGGGAAGATATCACGGTGCAAGAAGAGGAAAACATTGACAATAATGATATTGAATCCTTAGATGAAGATGATGAAGTAGCATTAGACTCTCATTCACTAAGGGATGTTAATATTATTCAACCTCAACTCATCCTTTACCCCCTTCACACAAACCACAAACTCAAAAAAAACCTGAATTTATCCTTTACCCACCTAAAAATAATGTGTTGCAGCAGTCAAGTCATAATAACATTGCTCATACATATAACAATAGACACAATCCACAACTAAGACAACCAACCCCAACAACATTACCTTTGCCTAATTTTATCTTACCCGATCCTCCTCATTTAAATTCTCATAGTGGGAAGGCGTATGATATTGTTGAACAACTTAAGAGTACTCTTACAAAAATATATGTATGAGATTTAATTCACAATTCACCTACTTATCACACTATGCTTGCAACAAGTTGTGTTTCCCTCTAATGCAAACTCAAATGACATAGCAGACACGGTTCAAGGAATAAACACTAACATTATTTTCCACCAAAGTGAACTCCCCTCTTTGAAAGTGCAAAAGCAAAATGATGCTTTCATGATCATAGCTCAATAGAAAAGAAAAGGGATAAAGAGAACCCTCGTTGACAATGGCTCAACCCTTAATGTGTGTAGTGTAACCCTTTTGGATAAGCTTGGTGTGGATAAATCAAACATTCAACCAGACTCTTTATCTATTAAGGGATTTGACAATGTAGGAAAACAACCACTTGGTGTGATCACTCTTCCCATTACAGTTGGGAAGGCCACATTGGAAACACCAATCCATGTTATGCCACATGATCTCTCATATAATCTTCTCTTAGGAAGACCATGGATTCATGCAATGAATGGTGTGCCTTCTAATTTTCACCGTAAAATGAAATACATATACAACAACAAAGTGTACACACTTGATGTTGATCATGAGCCTTATAGTTTCTTACAACTTGAGAAAAATAAAGAAAACCCCTTAAACACATTACATCAATCACACAAGTAGAACCCGTGCAATACAAAGACAACGAAAAAAATATTAAGGAAGTCACGAAGCTATTAGATGATGATTGGGGTTCCTTGGATTTCACACCTAGCTTTGATGGGAAACCAAAGATCATAATAAAGAAGCATGAAAAATAAAAATTAGTAATGTCAACACAAAACTCGAAAGACCCTTCGAAAGCATCCACCTCAACCACTTCATAACACAAGACAAAAAATTACACAACCTTTGACGAAGTTGATTATGAACAACCACTAGATCCAAAAGCAATGAAAAAGCTTTATGGAAAAGGTTATGAACTTATGAAACAACTTGGGTATAGTGGAAAAGGATGTGGTCCTAGAGAACAAGGTATCTGCAAACCTATAGAGCCTAACATGCAAGAAATGACTCATGGTCTTGGTTATTGTCCTTTGATAGAAATAAACAAGCCTTCACTTGATATCAACACTATTACAAAAGATTCTTTGAAAGAAATGCAAGAAACAAGAAAATATTCGCTTAATGTCAATGTGATCACACAAAAAAATAATGATTTGAATTCGTTTACACCCTCCTGTAAAGGAGACAACAAAATATCACAATCTAAAGAGTTTTGCATAGGTATGACATCTTGTACTAAGCAAGAGACATCTTTGTCACATAATAAAGAATCACCTTCTACCATTGATCAAGAGGGTATCTTGTCGAGACTCCTCCAAGAACTCAAAAAAAAAATATTACGAGAATTCATTTTATGGTCATTCTACTAATGAATGTAAGGCTTTAAATAACAAAGTTAAACATCTTAAGGATCGTGGTGCTCTTCCTTGTGTTGAAGCACCTAGTTCCTCTAACTGAGACTCATCTTCATCCTATTTGGCTCACCCTTGTCCTGCACTAAGTGGGGGCAAGGGGTTAGTTATCCTTGTCCTCGTATGTAACTTTTCATTGCCTCTTTTGGCTAGTTGATAGCTTTTCATGTACATATAAGAGAAAACTTGGGATGTGGACGACATGCCTTAAGTTGGCTCGCATATGACATACTACCTTTTCCATGACGTAGCTTATTGGAAACATATGACTTGGCATAGGGATTTCTAAATAAGTTCTCATATCTTCTTCTACTTTAAAGCAATTGCTCACAGTAATGGTGTTAGCAACTGCTTTAAAGTGGGGGCATACATCGACACTCATATTTCATTGTGCAATTTTATTTCTTCTTGCGATGCATCCTTTTCTTGGTGGTGTCATTGGGCTTGATCTCCTCCAAGAGTGTGATATTTCTTTGACTTGTCCTCTCTTGGAAACATTAGGCACAATGTTCCCTAAGAAGATACTTTGCACAAACTAAGCAAAATCCCTTTGAACATTCCTTGTACTATTTTCCATTTACAATGTCTATGAGTTCAAGCATACAAAGTTTTGCTTGCCTCATGGAGCTCGAAGATCATTTTTGTGTGGTGCCTTATCAAAGTTATCAAGAGTTATAACGTTGGTATGGTTTGAGCAGGAAGCCCAATCTAAGGCATGAATTTTCCCATAGCCACTTGCGTGTGTGTGAGTGCATACCAGCCATGAGTGTATGTTTCTCACCCATTAGGACTTTTCACTCAGTGGACAACCAAGAGTTTCATGCCTTAGAGGGAGTATGCATTTTTGGACAAACAACCTAGATCTGATCTAGATCGTGTTGGACAAACGGTCGAAGCTTGGTCCACTGTTTATTTTTGTTTATTCTTGTACTTCTCTTCCTTCTAGTTATTGTCATTGCATGACCATGTATCTTGTTTTGCTGCAAATCATTCACCTTGTGCATGTCCTTTTGTGCTTATGTCGATTTGACTTAGGATCCTAGATCCTGGGGGCTTGACCGCCTCCTTCATCTTTTTTATCCTAGACCATCCGCATTGGTACGATTGACCCCTCTTGAATGTCTACTTTAGTGTGAGTTTGAAGAAAGTTCATCCTCTCACTAAAGTGGGGGCTAAATGTAGTGTCGAAAAAAGTGCACCTTGCTTGATTTAGGAATAATTAATGATAAATTGAACTTAATGTCACCTTGGTCTAGTGTTTTGACATGTTTTACACATCCACATTAGGTCTTGGGCCCTTGCAAACTAAATAAAATGCATTTATTGATGTCTTGTAAAGTGTTGTAAATGACTTTCACACTTTTCCAGACTTTTATTAGGCATTTAAGTCTAATGGACCTATTTTTCCCTTAATTCAATGTTGCATTCACATTAATCTAGAAGGCTTCTAAATTAAACCTGGTTTTAATCTAGTGTTGTAATGTGTTTTACACATTCACATTGGATCTTGTTCCTTTCTAGGCTAAGTGGACCTCATTTTAATGTTGTAGAATGTATTTAACCACATTTTCACATTGAACTTTGTGTCCCTAGCCCTAATCACCCTTTACATCATCATTAATAGGCCCCTAGGACCCTTATTTTTGCATCTCAAGGCATATTTTAACTAATATCCTGATAAAAACACTTTAAAACCCCAAAATCTTGAAGAACTACCTCAAAAACCTTAAGGTGGAATGCATTCACCACCTTGGGCAAATGAGTCCCCTTAGGTGGGACCTGTTAGGTCTCAAAAACGCAGGTTTGAACCACAAGAGGTTGTCAATCTCTCACAACGTTTTTGGCCTACGTACAAGGTCAAATGATAAATTTGAACCTTCTTCTCTTTAGGCTCTGCCAGACCTAAGAGGGTATACCTATATGAATGAAGCAAACTTAAAGTTGTATGACTTGATTGAATTGATGGATCTATTACGATGGCACAAAGTGTAATAGATGAAAGCTTGCTGACTACTCCTACTCCTAGTATCGAATTTGAAATGTGGGTGTTTTAATAAGATTTTATGAAATTCTAAAGTGGAAACGGTGTGACCAGTGCCTGCTCTTGTTGGGATAATGGAGTTGAGAGGTAAATGATATGTGTGTGTCCTAATTTTCTAGATACAATTCAAATTTTTTGGCACTTTTATGAGTTTATGCCTAGCATAAACGTGCAAGGATACAATTATTAAGTTCTTCTTATTGATCCAAATGTCATTCTCCAAATTACTGTGATTAATTAAAAGAGTTTAATCCTTCCTTGAAGGAGCCAGTTAATTGAACCACACAAAAGCAGCAAGTGTGCTTTGATAAATTGAAAAATATTCTTGATACCTCAATTTAAATAATAGGGAAATGAAAACCTTGGAGACAACCGGATAATATTTTTAATAAATTCAACAAACAACTGACACCATAATTGGATCACCAAATTTATGCATTCTTCTCCATTATATAACTTAAAAAGATTTTACAATATATAGCATGATGTTTTGTTTTGGCAACAGTTCACCCTATCTAACTACCCAATCTACTGATTATGATCCTCTGATGATTTAACTTCATCTTACATATATACAATTCTTAAGGTTATGACCCTTCATATCTCTTCCATTGCAGCGCTTCAGTATTCTTCCTGTTTAACAAAATATTTAATTAATTGCCTCTGGAAAATTAAATATTTTAATCATCATTATCTTTGTTTCCCATGAGAATTATCTTGCAATAAATTTTAATTCCTTTGCTGAAAATCTTTACTTTTTCACCCAAAAATAAAAATAATTGCCCGCCTTATAACTCCCTTGGTGAAAATATTTCCCATCCTTGTGAAGGTATTTTACTTTGTATTTAATTTGTTCATCTTCATTCAGCAAAAAATAGTCCTCGAGTAAAAATAATCTTGTTCAGTATTTTTTTCTGGATTTAATTGTGTTGTAATTTTTTTGCATCAACGTTTCGGATCACACTCCATGATCCATCATCAGGATGGAAGAGAGCAAGGAGAAAAATAATCTCCCATCAAAGCTTTAATTTTTCCTTTTAATTTCCTCTGTGAAAATATTTACTCCCCATCATTAAAATAATATCTAGGTAAAGTAATTTTTTTCTGGATTTAATTGTGTTGTAAATTTTTTGCATCAACGGATCACACTCCATGATCCATCATCAGGATGGAAGAGAGCAAGGAGAAAAATAATCTCCCATCAAAGCTTTAATTTTTCCTTTTAGTTTCCTCCGTGAAAAGATTTACTCCCCATCATTAAAATAATATCTAGGTAAAGTAATTACCTCACCCTCAGTGGAAATATTTCCAACTTTATTTCACACAAGATAATACTTCTATCTTACATATTTATTTTAATGTTTTTAAGGAATAATATCTTTTCCATAATCTTATTTTATTTAATATTTTGTCCCCATTATGAGCATATGTAATTATATTTCGGGGTGACTTGAAGCATCGGGAAGACTTTCCTTTTTCCCACCGATTTCATTTCTCTTGCCGATGTAGTTAGCATGCTCTTCCAAAGCCTTCTCATCGGTGTAACTTGTATAGTCAAGGAGTCTTGGGAAACTTGTGCCGATAATAAATGTCTTACCGATGGGTTATCAATTTTAGGGCTTACTCCTTTGTACACCTGGATTCCACCCTATTTCCTTTGCTGCGTTCAAGTTTCGGGCCAAGCAACGAATTCTGGGGTGAATTCCATTTTCTGCAAACATTACTATTGTGATGCCCTTTATCTGGAGATATGCTTTGGCCTTTTCCTTCACCCTCAAGCCAATTGCATTTCCTACTTCTAATTGGAGACTTGCCATATCGATGTCTTTTCAATATCCTTTTATAGTCTTTATGCTTACATGGTGTTTGTTCACAATGATGGCCACTCCTTGATAACTTGATTTTCTCTCGAATATTCCCAAACTCCAACGGATCTTGGGCTCTCCTTGATGCTTTTCTCTTCTGCTCTTTCTTGTGATGTGAGCTCCTAACATCCTCCCTCTGCATAGTTTCTCTATCATTTGACTTGAAATTATCCATATCACTCTCAAATTGGATGCAACTTTCTTTCATTCTTTTACACTGCAAGCACATTCTGTATCATCGCATTCCTTGACCAACAGAATATTCATCAATTGCATCTATCATTAAGAGACTCACATAGATTAACCTTTTCTTGGAATGACAGCGTAAGAAGATATTAAATCATTTCTCTAAAAAGCCTGTATGTTGTTTGCATTCTTCCCATTCTATAGTGTTCATTGATCAAAGCATTTACGCAATTCATCAATGCTATAAATCTTAAGGCTCCTGCGTAATCCGCTCCCATCATCTCATCATACAAATTCATTAAATCCTGCAAGAGAGCACCCTTTCCTTTGACAATTTGCTTCCTGACAACAATGTCCCTCTTTATGATGCCTAGATATTTAAGATTCGTTACTTCCCCCTGTCGTTTCAAAGATTTCCATCATCTTCACAGTGAGTTAGAGCGCTAAGTTATGCCTGTAAATACACTTCTATGTGGAAATATATCCTTTCTTTAAGTAGGCGCATACTATATGTCCCTCAATCTGACGTCGAAGATCTGTTGAATTTAGCAAATTTTCGAAGAATACTATCAATGCTTTTACTTGTGGACAAAAATACTAAAAAGTAATCACAACTGCAGATAACAACTACAGTATCTGCAAACATCCTTTTGAATACAATATACCTTCGATTACATCAGCTCTTTGAGTATATTTCAACTTCCTTCTATGAGATTCCCTTTAGCTATTTAGCACCCTGCCTGCCAAGTATCTGCAGACATCCTTTTGAATACAATATACCTTCGATTACATCAACTCTTTGACTATATTTCAACTTCCTTCTATGAGATTCCCTTTAGCTATTTAGCACCCTGCCTGCCAAGTGTAATTTCTTGGAGATTTCTAAAACAAATCCGTATGCCCTGAATATTGTGATCAAGACATGAGGTGCTAAAGCCAAATTTTTCACATAAGAACCTAAAATTTAGCACAAAATTTTAGGCTCCAACAGGACCCATTTGCCAATTGTGATGAATGAGTCCCTTTTGGGGACTTTTTCAAAATTGAGCAGGAAAATTACAATTCTAATTTGAATTTTGATGAATGTCATCCTCGGGGATCACAATAACACAATAACGACCATTTAGGTGTCTTTCCTATATAAACAAGCTTTCAAATCCTCATTTCATAGCAAGCAACATAAGGTATTCATCTTATCAAGTCAAGCAAATACTAGTTAAGCATTTCAAGCCTTCACAAGGTCATTAAGATAGCTTTTGAAATCACTTCTAAGGCATTCAAGAGCAAGATTCTTCATCCATTGTTGCAGCAATTCAAGATTTATCATCATGGCAAGTTTTTAATTGCATTATTTCATGTCTTGTGCTTCATTATATTATTCCATCATTTGGTTTAATTACTTAAACAATATTTGACCAAGGCAAACCCCCATTCCCTAACAATCAACATTTTCTCTCTTTCTTTGTGTGATTGCAGATCTCTAGGTGCTTTGAAGGCTTGGAGATGATTGAAGAATAGGTTTCAGACTTGTTGGAGTCATCTCTCTATTGGAAAGGTTAAAATCATCACAAAAATTCACTTACAGCCTTGAAAATTAGGGTTTCAGATCCAGACACTTGGAGATGCAAATTGAGTAGACCGAGAGCTATAGATTCCACTTCTGGATTTCTAGAAAAGTCAAAGTGGATGCATTCACCAAGAGTGTTGAATGAGTCCCATTTTACCTATTTTTCAGAGATTTTTGTGGATTTGGATACCCATTTAGCTAAAACAGGCTCCGGTGTGGTTTTCCAGAATCGGGACTGATTCGCCCAGAATGGCAAATGAGTTCCACCAAGCTTAAAAATCAGCATTTTCAGAATTTCAGAGCTATTTCCAGTCTCTTCAAGGTTTCTAGGTGCACACCATTCACGTCTTTAATTTTCTATTTTGCTTTATTTACATTATTTAGGTCATTTTGCATATCACATCATGTTTTCAAATATTTTGTATGTTCCAAGTTTATACTTGGTGGTGAACCCCTCCATTAGCTATCATTCAATCCCTAGACCCTTCCCTTTGTCATATTTCAATCTCCTTTGCATTGAAATCTCAAGGCTTTGTTCTTGATTGAATAGTGTGTAATTTTGTCCCCTTTCCTTTTAGTTTGCAAAACCCTAGAGGTGAAAGATAGAGCACAAAATTCTTCTATTCACCTACAACACATTTATTTTTAAGTGCTCTAAAATGAACCATTTCAATGCTTTTTAAGTTAGGAATCTTTCATTTTGGTGCATAAAAATAATAACACAAATGAACACTTCATTTTTGGTGCTTCTAAAATTGAACCATTTCAATGTTTTTTAAGCTAGGAATCTTTCATTTTGGTGCATAAAAAGAACAACACAAATGAACACTTCATTTTTGGTGCTTCTAAAATTGAACCATTTCAAAGCTTTCTAAGTTAGGAATTCTCATTTGGTGCATAAAAAGAACAACGCAAATGACCAAAATGATTTCCTTTGGTTGACGCATGATCACATTTGCTTTTTTCAACCAAGACAAGGATCGATTTAGAAAAATTCCAGTTTTGGGCTTAAAAATGAACAAATCATTCTTTTGTTTTGCATCTTTTCTATGTAATTGACTAATGTTTAGAACACTTCCATTGGATGCAATTAAAAAAATCATTAATATCTTATGCATACTTTTTTGGGGATAGCACCACTCTAGGCACTTAAAAAGAATCAAACTACTATGCATTGTATGTCATGCATTCAGTGTTTAGTAAGCTAGATGGTTGTCTTCTCCCCTTGCACCTTTTTGTGATCTTGGGTGAGCAAAAGCATCTTGAGCTTCACATCTTTATTTTCAAAGCATACCTTTAGAGGGCATGCCTATTGAGACACACCCCGCACTAGAGAAATCATAGGTGACCCAAGTGGTGCTCTATTTTGGTCTACTATGTTGGAACCTTCAAATTTTGGCAAAATTTGAAGGTGCCATGTCAAAAAATTTAATACAGCACTCAAAAACTCAGTTGAAAAAGTAGCCCAAAAGAGCACATTTTGAAAAATCATAACTTTGAATCTAGTCATTTTCATGCAATTCCATCTTGTAGGTGTGTTCATCTAACATATGTGAGTGTGCATGCCAGTTTTCAGCTTCATACGATTTGATTTGACAAAGTTTCAAAGTGACAAGTTGAAGGGTTCTTAAGAAAATATGTTGTCATTATAGTGAAAATTATGTTAAAATGGTCAAATTTGAGGGTAAATATTAAGAAAATGCATGATGATCATAACAAACTAATTGGTTCCTTCGATTCTCTACACCAAAATCTACCTCCATGCCAATTTTTAGGGTGTTTGGACATCATTAGGTATTTTTTCAAAATCAAAATCAAATGAGTTTTACACAGTTTGACAAATGCAATTTTTCAGAAACAGCTAAGTAACCAACTTTGAGAATTGAAATTTTTCAATTCCAGGAACTTCATGCCAAATCATTCTGCAAGCACACTCCCCTACCATCAAGTAATATACTGGTGAAGTTTCATGACTTTTGGAGATCATTTGATCAGATTTACAAAGCAGTTTTGAGGGCAACTGGATCTATTTTTGTCATGATATAGAATGCTAGAAAATAATTGTTTACAAATAACCACTTCAATTTCAAGGTGTATTAGAAGATGAAATCATTTAAGAAGTGTTTTGAATGAGAAGGAATCAATTTGAATCAGGCACTTGCAATCATGGAGGTCATAAATATCAAATGTCCTTTTAAAGCTACTCAAGATAATCAATTTAAGAAGGAAGTGCATAAAACCAGAGAACACAATTTGGGGACTATGAGTAATGTTGGGTCATAGGGAAGCTCTTCATTTTTCACAAGAACATATCAGTTAAAAAGGAGCACCATTTTTGCCATCAAAAACAAAGTCTTTATCAAATGGAGAAAGTATTTCTCCAAGCAATGATTGCTTCAACAGAAAAGTATTATCCCCTGCACAAAATGTGGTACAAATACAAGACATAGATCAGAGAATCCCCTTTCATGTGCCTCTTCCTACAGATATATCAGAAGTGGTAGAGAACTAAATACTAATAGAGGAGAATTTAAGGAAATGCAAGGTTATGAGCATTCGAGACCGGTATATCTTTTACATGGAG
Organism: Sequoia sempervirens; assembly: GCA_007258455.2. Classification (NCBI taxonomy): domain Eukaryota; kingdom Viridiplantae; phylum Streptophyta; class Pinopsida; order Cupressales; family Cupressaceae; genus Sequoia; species Sequoia sempervirens. Next base: position 159,666,973 of record VDFB02270651.1, on the reverse strand, counting down.
AAGAATCATAATATGAAAATTTATGGATTCTACCATAGTAGGTAAGGGAAGAGAATTAAATGTATCATTCCATCGTGGTCCAAGCCTATTCTAAATACAAAATGGAACGCTTAAATGCGAAAATTACCCAAAGACCCTCTACATAATTCTTTAGAGAACGTTGCATTTGACATTAAGATCACTAGAAGCAATGAGAACGATGATCATTTGAAGAAATACTAATAAGCTTTATATCTTGTGACAAATCCTCAAAGAGCTAGATGTATATAAGTGATTGGGATCAATGAATAAAGGGATGAAGATTAGAAAGATACAAGAATCAATTCCCAAAATAACTCTGGAAAATGAAGTGAACAGCGTCGGTACCTTTTCAAAAGTTATTCAACATTGTTGAAGTCCAAGAATTAAGGTGCGCGATTAAAAGACTCTGTGGATGATCAATTCAATGACTTGCATTTCATTGCTGAAGATAATTGCCGAACAAGATTCCGCTTATGATCGGAGGATTTAATTAGCGGACTAAGGAAATCAAAATGTTATTGAACCTCCCAAAGCATCCAGAACTATTTGAGAGTCATGAGATTGCGCAACCAAAGGATGTACATATACATCGATCCCCTAAAACTGGATCATCATACAGACCACACGTTCATGAAAAGTCTCTGGTTCTAAATCAGTTTAAAAGTGCGTAGGAGAGAAGAAGGATAAATTGCACAAATGAGGATTTGATGAAATGATTCAATAAATAGAGTTAGCACTAGATGTCAATTTTCTCCATGCCCGAGTTTTGGAACAAAGTATGGCCATCTGTCATAACAAGATGAAAGACAAGTTTTATTGAAGACCAAATATACATTGACGGGTGCGAATGAGAGGGGAATGATCTTGTAAACTCAGATTACATGCTACGCTTTGATGTTGATGTTGCAATACAAAAGTTCCCAACTTCAACACTTCAAAAGCACAAATGTAAGGCGTTTCTTTGGGCATATTACGAAGTATGGAAGGTGTGCGGACTATTTTCTGTGGGAAGCAATTCCACACCAGCATGACAGTTTGAGAATAATAGATGCAAATTGTAAGAGCTTAGATGAGGTGAGTATAACAACCGAACTCCCCAATCTTTACCAATATCCTTCCAAGTGGGAACGATGGATTAGGGTTTGCACATCCATCAAAATGTGGATGAATGATTCAAATATTTTTTTCAAATATTAGATTCGCGTATATAATGTCAAAACAAACACAAAAATCTCAAACTCCTTCATCTAGTAATGGTTCTTGGGATATATTGCACCAGAATCATGGTCCTTCTGTGAGAAGAAGAGATAAAATTTATTGCTTTTACTTCAGAATGCCATAGAGAAATCTGATATCTAGACCTCTGCTTCAAATAAGAGAATGTCATGAGACATTTAAAGAATTTCACACGCAGAGATGCTTTGGATGGAGAATTCTTATAAGACATGTATGATGTTGTTAAATAGAGAAAGGATCAATTCACAAAGTCTTTAGATAACTATAAGGAAGCATTCGAAAAAATAATAAATAATCTAGGATTTGCTTATCCAAAATGATTGACATAACAGTTCTTGCAAATACAGTGTGCCACATCCAAGATCCTACGAAATCAGTTGTTGCTTAAGTTTTGTGAGACACTCAAATACGTCTAAGAGGAGATGAAGAGAAACAATGGCGATCTACTCCCTTCAGGAGCGTTGCTAAGGAATCCAACATAACTTGGTTGTGTGGGAGATGTCGCTTATGAAATTGTGGAATATTTTTCACAAGAAAAAAGTACTCTCAACGTTCCCGCACTACTGCGGAGAGACCCAGCAAAAAACCTAAAATTCATTGAACGAAAAATGCATCGGAGAGACCTATGTTGTCGGGGCGAGTTCCATATTTCTCTCTGATTTTAAGGGTCATGCCGATGAGAAGCTTTCGAGGAGAGTCTCACCAATAAACTCAGCAGTGCTTACTTCATCGGCAAGAGAATCAAAGTCGATGGGAAAAATGAAAGTCTTCTTGATGCAACAAGTCACACCGATGGCCCAAAAAGGGATAGGAAAATTAATATTTTGTTAAAGAGTTCAAATTCTCGCATGGCAATAAAGAAGATATAATATTATATGATATATATTGCCATATTTATCTTAAGGAATTTGTTGTTGGTGAAAATGTTTTTCACTCAATAGGGGAGTAGTTTTATCGGAAAGATTAAATAATGGATGATTGTTTTACCAAAAGTGGTAAAAGATATAGGGGAAATACAGGATAACATATTTTTACTAAGGGAGAGATATTGAAGAATGTTTTAGCTCTTCACGTAGGAATTAAAAGTCTTGTAATGGGTAATTATTTTTACTCAAGAAGTATTTAATATCGGGTGGAGATGCAAAAAATAAAAACAAAGTAAAATATTTTCACCTGGACGGGAAACATTTTCACCAAAGAAGTCATGAAGCGGGTAATTATTTTAATGGGAGAAAAGTGGAGTTTCTAGCGAAGGATAATTACCAAAATTAATCTTTCATAAAGATGCAAAATGGAGATTAAAGATTAAAATATTTTCCAAAAGGCAACTAATTAAATATTTTATTTTTCCAAGACTAATTAAACGAAGAGTTACATCAAACAAAAGAATTACACCAAACGGATGTTGTGGAGGGTTGTAACCCTAAAAAGATCAATGTATATATGTGAGATAAAATTGTATCATCAGGGGGTAGAATTAGGATATAGGTGAATAGGAGAAAGTATACAGTAGAAGGAATCAATGGAAGTCGTATGATTTTGTGGCGTATTTCTAGTGTCAATTGTTTGTTGGATTAATTGAAAATATTACTAAGTTGTCTCCAAGGTTGATAGTTCTCTGTTATTTAAATTGATATATCAAGCATATATTCAGTTTATCAATGCATATTTATTGCATTTGTGTGGTATGGTTGGTTGGTTCTTTCAAGTAAAGATTAAATCCTTCAAGTCATTCACAATAATCGAGGAGTATCATTTGGATCATTAAGAAGAACTTGGTAATTACATTTTTTGCATGTTTATACAAGTTGTAAACAAATATTAATATGCCAAGCAATTAGAATTTATGCCAAGTAGAAGTCACTTATCTCACACTTTCATTTAACTCTGTTTTACCCAATAAAGCACTGGCAGTTCATCACTTAGTTTCATCCATTTTATTTTTTACATCTGTTAATTGAACATATTAGGTTTTACCTTGATATTGCTTATACAATCTATACTAAAATAGGAATTCATTTATCCACTCCCAATTGCCATTATGGATAGATTGCTTAAGGAATAAACACACAATTCAAATCTGATTCATTCACATCGGTGCACCCGCCTAGGTCTGGCAGGGCCTGAAGAGAAGAAGGTCCAAATTCATCATTTGGCATCCTCTTGTGGTTTCAAACTAGCATTTTTGAGACCTAACAGTTTGGTGTCTCTGCTGGGGAGAAACATCGGAAAATTCAGTTCCATCCTATCCATTCATAGAGTCAATAAAGATTTCACATTTGGAGTGAGGAGATTCCGCTGGAGAAAATCAAAAAGAAGTGAGAAGATAGCAATCAATAAGAGAGTGTAAAGAATTGAGAAAACAATGGCTACAATTGGACAAAGAACTACTACAATTGAAACACAATTGCTATAATTGAGAGTCAAATCTGCAGCAAGGTATGTATTAGAATCAACAATCTATGAAGAAAAATGATGAATGTATACGTATTCAAGAGAGAAGCAAAAATATTTTGGAAGCCTTTCTTGACATAAGGAGACATAATGGAGAATCTGGACGCTCTTTGTTCAGAAGAATGGCAGATATTTGTAGGCAAATACCTATTAATTTCCCACCTAGTAGGTATGAGTTCATTGAGCAGTGCATGAAAGTATATGAGCCCAATTCAATTTATTGGCCTGAATCATGGGCACCAATAGCTTATGATAAAATAGATGAATGGATTGGCATCATAGATAAGAAAAGGCATGAGGACACTATTAGTGTTGAATCCAATAGTGGTATCACTGATGAGCATGGGGAAATTGATCAAATAATGCAGCCAATAGAAGATGAGACATGTGCAGGTGAAAATAATTCCTATGATACCCTGCATGAGGAAGATGAAGATGTAGAAGGTATCTCCTGCATAACAGATTGTGACAGTGCATGTTATGAGGGATCCATTGAGTATTCAGATTGTGAAGATGAACCTGAGGATTTTGATCTACAACAAAAGGACATTTGCAGCCTTTATGGAGATCAGGAGGACGAAAATGTGATAAAACAAGCAAGCTCATTTAACAATGAACAAATAACACATTTAGTTGTAGTTGAATGCCATGAAAACACATTTGATAAACAAGAGGTTTGTATATTTAAAAATGGTTTCCAATTTTTTGCAAATCCATTGTATAATGAAAAGATAGAAGAAAATCAGATGATATTTTTCCAAGGTGTGTCAAGACATGAATTTCATGTTTTTTCAAATCCACTTTATGGTGAGGAAAAAACATTTTTAACAAACAAGATGATATATCAAGTTGTGGAAAAAATGACTGTGTTGATAATTCATTTGATTTTTTCTATGATAATCTTGAGCCTCATTATGATGATGAAAAAGGTGAAGAGTACATTAATGATGAAAGTGAGCAAATTTCAAACTTGCTAACGTCAGAGTATCAGAAATACATATATACAAATAATTCATAAATTTTGTCCCCAGCATCAGTTGTTTCAAATGTGCATAATGATTATTACATGAGTCAGAAATTTGTGCCAATGCCAGTTAGTGATATTGAAGAAATAAAAAATACTTCAAATCAGGTTATTCCAAAAGATGTTGATATGGAAGAATTTTTAGACTTTCAAGAATGGCATTCTGGTGGTGAATTTTCAATACAGCTGGGAGATCATTTTACAATACATAATAGTGAACAGAATAGTGGAAAAAGTTGCATTGAATGTGAATGCACTTTGTATAAACAAAAGAATTATTTTTTCATTTTTAAGCCCAAAACTGGAGTTTTTCTAAATCGATCCTGGTCTTACTTGGTCGAAAAAAGCAAATGTCACCATGCGTCAACCAAAGGAAATCATTTTGGTCATTTGTGTTGTTCTTTTTATGCACCAAATGAGAATTCCTAACTTAGAAAGCTTTGAAATGGTTCAATTTTAGAAGCACCAAAAATGAAGTGTTCATTTGTGTTGTTCTTTTTATGCACCAAAATGAAAGATTCGTAGCTTAAAAAGCATTGAAATGGTTCGATTTTAGAAGCACCAAAAATGAAGTGTTCATTTGTGTTGTTATTTTTATGCACCAAAATGAAAGATTCCTAACTTAAAAAGCATTGAAATGACAGGAATTTGTCCCATGATGATGGAAAATATGAACTGCGGAGTGGTGAAAAGAACATAAGTCAAGCTGAACATAATGATCTTCTGAAGGTTTTCAATGACAGTGGCAGGGTTGATTGCATGAGTGTTCTTAAAAAGGATTTGATTAAAACAAAACAGAGCAAGGTGTTTGACAAGGGAAAATAGGGGTAATTCTTTTTGGTGGCCTTGTGCCATTAGCCATGGTGTGGTTTTTCAAAAAATCATATCAGTTCATGAAAAGAAAGGATTTAAGTTTGTTATTCAATAGGATAAAATGTTGGGTCTGCTCTCCCAGAGACTTGGATTCTTGCTATGCCCACAAGGGGCATACATCCCCAAACAGAGCCACTGTTGGAACCTTCAAATTTTGGAAGGTGCCATGTCAAAAATTTTAATACAGCACTCAAAAACTCAATTGAAAAAGCAGCCCAAAAGAGCACATTTTGAAAAATCATAAATTTGAATCTAGTCATTTTCATGCAATTCCCTCTTGCAGGTGTGTTCATCTAACATATGTGAGTGTGCACGCCAATTTTCAGCTTCATACGATCTGATTTGACAAAGTTTCAAAGCGACAAGTTCAAGGGTTCTTGAGAAAATATGATGTCGGTACAGTGAAAATTATGTTAAAATGGTCAACTTTGAGGGTAAATATTAAGCAAATGGATAATGATCATAAAAAATTGATTGGTATCTTTGATTCCATACACCAAAATCTACCTCCATGCCAATTTTTAGGGTGTTTGGACATCATTTGGTATTTTTTTTAAATCAAAATCAAATGAGTTTTACATAGTTTGACAGATGCAATTTTTTAGAAACAGCTAAGTAACCAACTTTCAAAATTGATAATTTTCAATTCCAGCAACTTCATGTCAAATCATTCTACAAACACAATCCCCTACCATCAAGAAACATACTGGTGAAGTTTCATGGCTTTTGGAGATCATTTGATCAGATTTACAAAGCAGTTTTGGGGGCGACTGGATCTATTTTTGTCATGATATAGAATGCTAGAAAATAAATTTTGACAAATAACCACTTCAATTTCAAGGTGTATGAGAAGATGAAATCATTTAAGAAGTGTTTTGACTGAGAAGGAATCAATTTGAATCAGGCACTTGCAATCATGGAGGTCATAAATATCAAATGTCCTTTTAAGGCTACTCAAGATAATCAATTTAAGAAGGAAGTGCATAAAATCAGAGAACACAATTTGGGGACTATGAGTACTGTTGGGTCATAGGGAAGCTCTTCATTTTTCACAAGAACATATCAGTCAAAAAGGGGCACCATTTTCGCCATCAAAAACAAAGTCTTTATCAAATGGAGAAACTATTTCTCCAAGCAATTATTTCTTCAACAGAAAATTATTTATCCCCTGCACAAAATGCGGTACAAATACAAGACATAGATCAGAGAATCCCTTTTCATGTGCCTCTTGCTGTAGATATCTCAGAAGTGGTAGAGAACAAAATACTGATATAGGAGGATTTAAGGAAATGCAAGGTTATGAGCATTCGAGACCCGTATATCTTTTACACGGAGAAGAATCATAATATGGAAATTTGTGGATTCTACCATAGTAGGTGAGGGAAGAGAATTAAATGTATCATTCCATCATGGTCTGACCCTATTATCAATACAGAATGGAAGGCTTAAATGCGAAAATTACCTAGAGACCCTCTACATAATTCTTTAGAGACCGTTGCATTTGACATTAAGATCACCAGAAGCAATGAGAACGATGATCATTTGAAGAAATACTAATAAGCTCTATATCTTGTGACAAATCCTTAAAGAGCTAGATGTATATAAGTGATCGGGATCAATGAATAAAGGGATGAAAATTAGCAAGATACAGGAATTCATTCCCAAAATAACTCTGGAAAAGGAAGTGAACAGTGTCGGTACCTTTTCAAAAGCTATTCAACATTGTTGAAGTCAAAGAATTAAGGTGCGCGATTAAAAGAATCTGAGGATGATCAATTCAATGACTTGCAGTTCATTGCTGAATATAATGGCCGAATCAGATTCCACTTATGATCAGAGCCTTTAATTAGCGGACTAAGGAAATCAAAATGTTATTGAACCTCCCAAAGCATCCAGAACTATTTTAGAGTCATGAGATTGCGCAACCAAAGGATGTACATATACATCAATACCCTAAAACTAGCTCATCATACAAACCGCACTTTCATGAAAAGTCTCTGGTTCTAAATCAGTTTAAAAGTGCGTAGGAGAGATGAAGAATAAATTGCACAAATGAGGATTTGTTGAAATGATTCAATAAATAGAGTTAGCAGATGTCAATTTTCTCCATGCCCGAGTTTTCGAACAAAGTATGGGCATCTATCAAAACAAGATGAAAGACAAGTTTTATTGAAGACCGAATATACATTGAGGGGCGCGAATGAGAGGGGAATGATCTTCTAAACTCATATTACATGCTACGCTTTGATGTTGATGTTGCAATACAAAAGTTCCCAACTTCAACACTTCAAAAGCACAAATGTAAGGGATTTCTTTTGGCATATTATGAAGTATGGAAGGTGTGCGGACTATTTTCTGTGGGAAGCAATTCCACACCAGCATGACAGTTTGAGAATAATAGATGCAAATTGTAAAAGCTTAGATGAGGTGAGTATAACAACCGAACTCCCCAATCTTTACCAGTATCCTTCCAAGTGGGAATGATGGATTAGGGTTTGCACATGCATCAAAATGTGGATGAATGATTCAAAGATTTTTGTCAAATATGAGAGTCGCGCATATAATGTCAAAACGGACACAGAAATCTCAAACTGCTTCATCTAGTAATGGTTCTCGGGATATATTGCACCAGAATCATGGTCCTTCTGTGAGCAGAAGAGATAAAATTTATTGCTTTTACTTCAGAATGCCATAGAGAAATCTAATATCTAGACCTCTGCTTCAAATAAGAGAATGGCATGAGACATTTAAAGAATTTCACGCGCAGAGATGCTTTGGATGGAGAATTCATATAAGACATGTATGATGTTGTTGAATAGAGAAAGGATCAATTCTCAAAGTCTTTAGATAACTATAAGGAAGCATTCGAAAAAATAATAAACAATCTAGGATTTGCTTATCCAAAGTGATTGACATAACAGTTTCTGCAAATACGGTGTGCCACATCCAAGATCCTACGAAATCAGTTGTTGCTTGAGTTTTGTGAGACACTCAAATACGTCTAAGAGGAGATGAAGAGAAACAATTGCGATCTACTCCCTTCAGGAGCATTACTAAGGAATCCAACAGAACTCGATTGTGTGGGAGATGTCGCTTATGAAATTGTGGAATATTTTTCACAAGAAAAAAGTACTCTCAACGTTCCCGCACTACTGCGGAGAGACCCAGCAAAAAACCTAAAATTCATTGAATGAAAAACGCATCGGAGAGTCCTATGTTGTCGGAGCGAGTTCCATATTTCTCTCTGATTTTAAGGGTCATGTCGATGAGAAGCTTTCAGGGAGAGTCTCATCGATAAACCCAGCAGTGCTTACTTCATCAGCAAGAGAATCAGAGTCGGTGGGAAAAATGCAAGTCTTCTCGATGCACCAAGTCACACCGATGGCCCAAAAAGGGATAGGTAATGATAGAAAGGAAAATTAATATTTTGTTAAAGAGTTCAAATTCCCGCGTGGCAATAAAGAAGATATAATATTATATGATAAATATTGCCATATTTTAACTTAAGGAATTTGTTGTTGCTGAAAAAAAAATTCACTCAATAAGGGAGTAGTTTTATCGGAAAGATTAAATAATGGATGATTGTCTTACCAAAAGGGGTAAAAGATATAGGGGAAATACAGGATAACATATTTTTACTAAGGGAGAGATATTGAAGAATGTTTTAGCTCTTCACGGAGGAATTAAAAGTCTTGTAACGGGTAATTATTTTTACTCAAGAAGTATTTTATATCGGGTGGAGATGTGAAAAATAAAAACAAAGTAAAATATTTTCATCGGGAAACATTTTCACCAAAGAAGTCATGAAGCGGGTAATTATTAATTACCAAAATTAATCTTTCACAAAGATGCAAAATGGAGATTAAAGACTAAAACATTTTCCAAAACGCAACTAATTAAATATTTTATTTTTCCAAGACTAATTAAACGAAGAGTTGCATCAAACAGAAGAGTTACACCAGACGGATGTTGTGAAGGGTTGTAACCCTAAAAAGATCAATGTATATATGTGAGATAAAATTGTATCATCAAGGGGTAGAATTAGGATATAGGCGAATAGGAGAAAGTATACAATAGATAATTTTCAATGATGTTTACATTTAAGAGACTATGACGCATGTATAAAACTCTGGAGGAATCAATGGAAGTCATCTGATTTTGTGGCGTATTTCTAGTGTCAATTATTTGTTGCATTAATTGAAAATATTACTAAGTTGTCTCCAAGGTTGATAGTTCTCTGTTATTTAAATTGATATATCAAGCATATATTCAGTTTATCAATGCATATTTATTGCATTTGTGTGGTATGGTTGGTTGGTTCTTTCAAGTAAAGATTAAATCCTTCAAGTCATTCACAGTAATCGAGGAGTATCATTTGGATCATTAAGAAGAAATTGGTAATTACATTTTTTGCATGTTTATACAAGTTGTAAACAAATATTAATATGCCAAGCAATTACAATTTATGCTAGGTAGAAGTCACTTATCTCACACTTTCATTTGACTCTGTTTTACCCAATAAAGCATTGGTCTTATATAGTTCATCACTTAGTTTCATCCATTTTATTTTTTACATCTGTTAACTGAACATATTAGGTTTTACCTTGATATTGCTTATACAATCTATACTAAAATAGGAATTCATTTATCCACTCCCAATTGCCATTGTAGATAGATTGCTTAGGGAATAAACACACAATTCAAATCTGCTTCATTCACATAGGTGCACCCGCCTAGGTCTGGCAGGGCCTAAAGAGAAGAAGGTCCAAATTCATCATTTGTCCTTCTACATTAGCCAAAAATGTATCAAGAGATTGGCAGCCTCTTGTGGTTTCAAACCAGTGTTTTTGAGACCTAACATGCTATACAAATAAATTGAGGGTGTGAGGAAAGTTCATCACTAACCAGGTGTTGTTGTCCTATACCAACATCAATCTCCCTCAGTATCTTTGTGATACATAAAAACCCACAAGGGCTAGGAGGCCTCTTAATTGAGAAAAACGCCGCATGTATAGGGATTCGAAAATAATAATCCTGAAATGTTACTAAGAGCCAAATGTTTGTAGAAGCTACCCTTTTATCCAAAAACATTCTTTGAAAGTGGTGCATCAGAATTTACTTATGAGAAGTTACTTTCCAAGTACGACTTCAGGCTCGCGTCATAAGTTGCATGTAAAATCATCCCTTCAGGGCATGAGGCAGGTCTACCTAAAAGAATGGTTTCTATCCCTAGGGTTGTAATGGTTTCTATCCCTAGGGTTGTAAATGTTTGTTTACGTTAAACTTTCCAAAAACATTCAAAACAAACTTGACATCAAATTTTGTGCTTGATCTAAAAAGAATGCATCCAAACAAACACTAAACATGATGGTTGAATCACAAACCCTTTTACTTAGTGTATGCTTTTAAGAGAAGCCCTATATTTGCACTCCTTAAGGATTTCCTCAAAGGTTTCTCAATATTTAGGCTTTAATTCAGACTACATTAGCTCAAAGTGAACGTTGGAAACTATGGCTTGGGTATTGTGATTTCACAGCTTAAAGCCATAGACATACAGGTCACACAAGTCCATGCTTGTTGAGTTAGTCATAGTTGTTGTAGCACTCGTCACATCTAGAAACAAATCCAAACGTCTAAAAACTACAAGAAAAAACATCAACACTGCTTCCAAAATATTGAAGCTGGAAAAACAATTTACACACAGGCCGCACTTGCTACTAATTCCAGTGCACTTAATTCAAAATTGGGTACACTTGCTAGAAAAAGCCCACTTTTGCTATTTTTCCCAAAAACCTCATTGATGAAAATTAGTTGCATTTGACAGAATCCGCACACTTGATGTAAAACCCACACACTTGCTTCTTTTTTCTCGCACTTACTTCTCAAAAACTAGTGCACTTGCCAAGAATTTGCTTGCCATTGCCAAAGAAACTTTCTTTTTCCTAAGTAATTACCACATTTAACAAAAACATGCAGAGGTCGCACTTGACATTTTAACTTGAACTTGCTTCTTAGAAACAAGCGCACTTGACCAATTTCAGTCTGCAGTTGATAAATCTAGCCACTTTTGCTCAAAAATCGTCGCTTCTTCTCTATCATGCTAACAATCAAAAAGTGAACCAAAGCTGCTTATAAGATCCTTGTTAAAACAAAACAATCGGAAACCCAGATAAGTCATATAGTCCTTCATCCACTATTCACATTCCATCCTACTTTTGGAAATCAGAATCAAAACAAACCTAGATTATTCCCCCACTCGCACTTCTAAGATATCAACGGTTACTTAGGACTCGTAGATAGTTCAAGTAAGCTTTCCCGCAACATATCCTCTATAAGGAGAAGTTAGATATCAATCAATGCCTTTCAATATTTTGACTTCCAAAAATAGTGCCACCTCCAAACAACACTCAAACCTTAGGGTCTTGAGCTTCATAAAAAACCATATCAAAACATACACACTTTCACCATATGACCATTTCAAAACCCGTTGCTCCAGTTCAGCAACCGAACCTTATAGCACCAATCCTCCAACCAAGTCTCACACACATTGAAGGTGAACAAACTATTATCATTAGCATTTTAAGGACCTTCATATTTCAGAAGAACGAAACAACCAACCAGTGAATAAATGCAAGGAACATCTTAGATAGAGAGGAAGAGAAAGCAGACCTAGCAGCCGGAAGACCCGTGTTACCACCTCCTATGTGGCAATAGATATACACCCTTCATGATCTTTGGAAAGAGAAATTTCCCTAAGTAGAAATCCATATTACGACTTTCAAAGAATCGTCCTACTCTAAATTTTTCCAAAGGGTACATCTTGAGAAGATATCACACCCATCAAAATTGACTAGAACATTTATACTTATGCTTTGCAAGGGGCCAAATTTTTCCATAGTTAGGATCCCAAAATTTTCACAAAGATCTTAATGCTTGTTTATGACAACCACACATTCACAACATAGAAGAAAAAATGGAAGCAGACAAAAGCAGTGCTAGTATACCCCCTAACAAAAACCATAAACGATGAAAGTAATCCATGGGGATATAAACCAAGTGACCTTACGATAGGATATTGAGCATCATAAAATCCCCAACAACATGTCAACATCAATCTATTACCCAAAATCACTCTTATCAAGGGTCACAACATCAAGTAGGGAAACAACATCAAGGGTTTCAAAATCACCATCAAGGAATAAGTCCAAAACATCAAATTTCCCTAAATAAAATCAACAAAAATATTAAGGAACTTGAACGAAATAAAAATACAACACATCATGTTCAATGTCAAAACATTGCATATACATAATAAATGAACATCATTCCACAAACACCTCAATATCTACATCAAAAACACTTCCAATATCATCAAAACATTGATTCATATCAGCAACAAAGTATATTTCCACAACATCAAGTGAATCAACAACATCAATTACATTATCAAGGAGTTCCACAATACCAAGGTTTACCTCAAATGCAATATCAAGATGTGCCTCAATTGCAGTATCAAGGAGTTCCACAACACTAAGATGTACCTCAAACACAGTATCAAAGAGTTCCACAACATCAAGGCACATCTCAAAATCAAGATCAAAGGATTCCTTATACACAACATTGTTATCAAGGGTACACTCCTTCACAAAAAACCACCTATGATCAAGAAAACATCATCAGACAGCATGGTTATAACATCCTTCCAAACCAAAAAAACACACCTACTGACGATATAACCTTACAGTTACAAAGTAACAATCAACTCGATTACCAAAACAATCAATCGAACAACCGATAGTAAAATCAAGAGAAGAAAAATTAGGGAGGGAAACAAAGGCAATAAGATCAACCAAGAAGGAAATTCACCCCTTTGGGAGAGACTTTAGAGATGATCATGCACAAACTATTACAACAAGATATTATCAAAATCAACGATAGTCCAACTTATGGTGAACCAAACTTTAAAATCCCTAGGTATAACAAGTACAAGCGATGTGAGTTCCATAAAATCAAAGGTCATGATACATCAGAATGTGTTACACTCAAAAATATCATCCAAGACCTTATTGATCAAGGGGAAATAGCTATTGAAGACAACATTCAAGGTCCATCTATCAATGACAACATTGACAATATCTCAAACTCAAATGTTGAAAACAATGATCAAGATCTATCTATATGACTAATCACATTAACAATGTCTCTACATCATCCAGTGAGCAAGAGGACATAAATCAAGAATTTAATCCCAAGCATGATCAAACTCAGTCACCTAATTCTAGCAATTATCTATTCCAAGATATATTGGCATCATCCAACCTCATGGTCGTACATATTGAGGATCAAGAGACTCTTAATCCAACGCTTATACCCAATGCAGAAAGTCTAAGCCAAGAGCTATCACCGATATATCCACATTTTGAGGAAATCCAAGGGTCCTTTATAGGCAATCCTTTCTTTGAAATTGATCCATGTCAAGAATGTGATCCAAAGCATATCAAAGATAATACCACACAAATTCAAGATTAATAATCCCTATCACCAAATTACTACAATGACTTGGCAGATATTTTTCAAGACATCCAAGGTTTTCCAAAAGAAGAACAAATCCATATACCGAGCACATATACATCTACGCATGAGATGCTTACTTCTAATGGACATGTAGATGATCTTCATTCAAACCATGATTCTCATACTCTTGATGAAATTACGAAGGAACAAGAGTCACCTACTCTTAACATCTTTACACATGATCAAAGCACAGGAGAATCTATAGACATATTTGAAATTGATCAAGAAGAAGCATTAAAATCATAAACATTCTCTAGGAAAATTGAAGATATCAAGCATGAAAATATGGAGCACAGTATCTTAAAATCAGCAAAGATAACTAGTAATCCTGAGCAGCAGAGCATTGGGTATACAATAGTCAAAGAAGCACCAATATATTTTCAAGGGCCATCAAAATTTGATATTTCACAGGATCAAGTTGAAGATATAAATCATAAAGCTATCCCACACATGGAGGATTCTACCAGTGAAGAATCTATCACCTTTAAAGATCCACAACAGTGCAGAGAATGATTAGCACCTTGTTTCCAAGGTAAATCATATCCTATTACAAATAAAAAAATTCAACAGATGAATTATCAAGGCAGTGGAGTAGGCCTACATGAATAGGGTATCCTAGAACTAGTATAGATAATTAGCACTCCTAAGCATCAAGGTCTTTCTTGGTTATTCAATAATTAAGGGATCTCAACATATCAGTGATACCTCTATAATACTGGGGGCAACTTTATCTAATGCAATCATCAACATAGAGAGCACGAAGAGTCCTTATGATGAAACTACTACCAACACTACAACTAGCCATGTCATAAATGACCATCCACACATATTTCAACCCTTTTATTGAGACCAACAAGAGAGAGAAAATATATACCCAAGAACAAAACAAGTAATTGAAGCAAAAGAATCAGCAAAATAAAATGGACAAGAAAAGTTCAAATGGATACAAAAGAAAAAGCAAGAAAATCATCCCTATCAAACTCCATTAGTCAAAGAAACTATGGGTAAAAATCAAAAAGGTAAGTTCATCCATCAAAAAAGTTCAACAATGTAAAAGAAAGCTTCAAGAGCAACCTACAAGGTATATCAAGATGTTAGTCCCAAAACCTATGTGAGATGGCAACTACCGATCAGGCCTTGATTGTGCCTATTCTTATTCCTTCAGTCTCTTCCATTGTGTCGATGTTTACTCCAGAAGTACCTACTACAAAGGATACTCTTGAGATAGATGTCCTTGAAGAAGATCCTTCTGAAGCAAGAAGTCCTAAATCTACTCCTTCTTCTCAAAAGAATGCATGTCTTGGTGATGATTGGGGTTCTCTAGACTTCACATAATCCTTCATTGGAAAATATAAAGTTGAACTGATACACTCAAGCCTTCCAATAACATCATCCAAACCTGCTATCAAAGATGATTATTCTTCTGCAACATAGGATAATGTGAGAAATAGTTGTAATGTTCTTAATGTTGATCCTCCTCCTTTTGAGGAAGATGATCATGCTTCTATTAAAGAGGCTAATGTTGGAAATATTGTTAGGAAGGTTGATGGAAATCCCGTAGAGGAGCATAATCCTCATTGTTGGAAAAATGCTCTCTATGAAGATCCCCCTCCTCAAGATTTGCAAACACATAATGGCCCTGGCTTCAAGCTCATTTCTAAATATGGATATAGGCGTAAAGGTTGTGGGTGTAACGAACAAGGAATTCAAGTCCCTATAGAATGTGCACCTCGTAAGCGTAATTTGGGGATGGGTTACTCAAATGAATAATCTAAATGGAAGACATGGTTGAATGACATGAATTTTGCTCAACCTCGTTCTCTTGGATTGATTCATCCTCTGTTGTCTTGTATCTTTGCATCTTCTTCTAGTGAGCAGTCAAACTCTTTTCCATAAGAGAAAGGGTTGCTTCCTACTCCTCATCCTCTATTTGAGCAAGAGTGTATCTTGTTAAGGCTTCTTAAACCACTTAATTACTCTTCCTCCTCTTACACAAGAAATTTCATAAGTATGATAAAGAAAAACATTTTCTCTATGCATACCATCACACTTCACATCATTCACATCTCTTGAATCTATCTTCACATCCTTCATTAACTCAACTCATACTTATACCATCTTCAACCTTGAAACCTTCTCCAAGGTGGGCTATGCACCTCAAATGTGAAAATTCAAATTAGGTTGGCACCAAAACATTCCCACGGTGGAAAGGAATAAAGGCAGACCACACAATTCCCTGGCTAAGACTCAAATCCATCTTCACACACCACTCCACGCTTCCACAAACAACTAAGAATCTTTGCATGTAGTGTAAACACCAAGTCGGCCATTACCCTACAAACACCTTTAAACATTTAATTGCGTGCTTCCTCAAACCCAAGGATGACTTACGAACCACACACCACACTTGAACATGATCTATAATATTCCTCAAACACCCTGAAATCCAAAAAACTCCTTCATAATAGCTTCTACCTAAAGAATGTATACACCCACTACATCCAGATAACTCTACCATACACTATTATTAAGAAAACCATGTTCCAAAGCACCAAATCTCAAACCCTCTTGATTGAGGTAAACTACTAACACCATAAACACACCTTCAAGTTTTGAAGACCTAAAACACAACTACAGAGAAACATGGAGCAAAGACATTTCTCCCAAAGACCTCTACAATACACAATTACACACTAGTGAACATAACTTCTTTTGTATGATGATCCAACACACCAACTCTTGAATCTAACACCTCTCACCAACATACCTGAATCACACGAGTAGATATTTCAACCTATAAGAAATGTGGAGCAAAACCAAAACACAACTATGTCACTTAGAACACCACTGCAACATATTAAATTTCCTCTTTTTATCAAATTTTCTCAAAAGCACTTATAAACCAAGCACCAAAGACACATCCTCATCATCTTCAATACTTCCTCAACCATAGAAAAAATCTTATCAAAGCAACACTAGTGGTTGACACCAGTAGCTTTACTAATGGCAATATAATGCAACTAATTAAAACATCAACTACAACAAACTCGATAGACATCAATGACAACACCAACTGCTCATACTTGCAACAACTATCCCACTCTTGGCACATCCCATAGTACATTGAATTAGTTTTGTCTAAATTCTTTAATTCTACATTCAATGTGGTGGTGTTTCTCTCTTCTTGGGCCTTTGGGTAGTCATTCTAGTGGAGGTAGCCTTCTCATGAGCAATATGTACACTAGATTTCTTTGGTCTTCTTCAATTCTCCTCTTGCTAGGATTGAGTTCTATATCATTAACTGCTCTACCACAAGTAATTTCTCAATATTTTCCTTCATATTGTCCTTTTGAGGCCTGCGCCAAGTTTTGGCTTCAATGCGATAGGACATAGTGATCAAATATGTGTAGGTGTTGAATACTCTTCAATCCAAGGCTGCTCTTATGTCTTTCTAAAGTCTGAAAATAAACCATTCTATTTTCTACTTTTCTATTAATGGTTCCTATATTTTGTAGCAAATCTCCTTGAATCTTTTATCATATTCTTTGACAGATTCATCTTCTTTTTTGTATGAGATCTCTCATCTTACTTACACTTTCTATGGGGATGTCTGGAGTATCAAAATTAACAAGGAAGTCTTATCTTATTTCATCCTATTTTTTCCCATGTTTAGGGTAGGTCTTCGTATACCAATCTAAAACATCTTTCAAGAGTGATGATACAAAATCAAGTAGTTTTAGATTATCTTTATTAATATCATGTCTCTCCCATAAAGATTGTAATATGAATATACGATTTGCTACTTTTGTTATCTTTTCCAAATATAGGGATTTTGATCAAAGGATCCATCTTATCTTTCCTTTCTTTATTCCCAAATTTTAGGATAGGTGAACTAGGTTTTTATTCTTCCTCCTTTATTTTTCTGATCCAGTAGGGTTTTTGTTCCCTACCCTTGTCTCTTGCTAGTTTTATATATTAAAATATTCTCTTCCTAGGATTTCTTCCCACTCAACTATTTTTCCTTCTTCTTTTCTTGTTTTCTTATCTTGTGGTACCTCTTCTCTTAGAATTATTTGACTCTTATATGGCTGAGGGGATGGATCCTGGTCGAGGGGTTTTGACTCTTCAAAGTATCTTATTGTTTTCTTATTTGTTAGTGTCATTTTAGTTAATGGTAAACATAATTCTTCACCTATATTCAATCTATTATCTCCATTTTCCCTTCTCTCTTCCTTTTATAATTTCCTTATACTTTTATTGACTAATTCTTCTAAGAAACTTCCTTGAACAAATAGGGTTTTCTTTGGATTTTAAAAAATTCCATAAATTTATCATCCAAGTTGATAGTAAGGTATGATAGATTTGATCTTCTTTTCAAACTTCCAGAAGATTATGGTAATAATAGAGTTTCTATCTTATGGTATGTTCCTAATAACAATTTTATGGATTCTCTATAGTCATCCATATTCTTCTATAAACTAGTTATTAGTTTTCCTACTTTTTCTGAGCACTTCTCTGATCTTTCTAGAGTTTCCCAATTATTTTTCTTATCTTATTTTCCTTTTTTCATTTGATAGAGCCCCCTTTGGTGCACTCAAAAGCACCCTCATCGACATGATCTCTTCTCATCTTCTCCATTATTCAAGTTCTTTTCTGGAGTCTTTCTTCTCTTTCAATCCTCTATTGGTGTCTTTTTATTCTCCATTTGGGCTAGTCATGTTTACTTTTCTTACAAATTCAATTTGTTCTTTAATCTTTCTTGTGGTTGTTTTGTCTCCTTTTTCCATGGGTGTGATTGGTTTGGAGTTTCATTAATCCTTTTATCATCTCTCACGACAATTATTTAGTATCCTTTCTCTTAGGAGTCACACCATTTCAAAGATCCCTTCTATAATCTTCCCCCTTTCCATTATGCATCCCCTTGGTGCCTAACCCCCTCTCACAGGGTAAGAACCAATAAGATGTTCTTCTAGGTTTTTCATATTTTTTACTAATTACCTTATTTTCCTCTCTAGATTATATTTTTTCTCTATGTTGCAAGAATTATGGTGTTGTCATTGATGTTAATAGGAAATCTGTTGATTGGTGTTGTCGTTGATGTCAAATATGGGATGAAGATGTTGAGGGTATTGAGAAAATTGTGAAAAGAGGAAATTAGGTTGTGCATGTGTAGTTGAGACCTTGAGGAAGTGTTGTGAGTACATGGAGCTATTATTTTGTTATAGAGTCTAAAGATGAGTTGGAATGAAGTAATGAGATAAGATGATGGTTCTGGTACTTGGTTTCCAAGTGCTTTTGAGAAAATTTAATAACCAAAGTAAACTGTGTTGTACAAATGTTCATAGTGTGCTCTGATATTGTGCTTTGCATTCTTTTTGTGTTGATGCTATGCCTATGCATATCTTACAAGTTATTCAAGGTTGACAAAGGTTTCTATATTCATAATTTTGGTTTCTAGATTGTTGTATAGTGAGAGATATTTTCACTAGTGTGTGAACCAGTTGTTCAGTAATGTTTTTGTGGTCTAGGAAAAATATATTTGCTCCATGTTTCTCTGCTATTTGGATTTAGGTTGTGTAGATTTGGGAAGTTTCTTATAATGCTTTATCTTTTTTTGTTCAATTTTTTACTTGATTTGGTGTAGTACAGTGTAAGTTTCATTTATCAGTATGCAAACAAGGGTTATCAGTTGTCCTAAGTTAAAGTAGTTGTTGATGCGAAGCTTGGTTGAAGTATTTGATGAATCTTAAGTAGTTCATGGATGGTTTTGGATTAAGTTCAAGTAAAATATGTTGTTTGTAACTTTTAGCTTGATTTATGGAAGCATGTACTTAATGTCTATGGTGTTTTGCACAGTTGTTGGCCGACCTTGTTTTTAACACTACATGTAAGGCTTGTAGAAGCATTTTGAAGTGTGTTGGGATCTATTTGGGTCCTAATTAAGGATTTATGTAGTTTTTATTTCATTCCTATCCACTGCGAGAATGTTTGGGTGTCAATCTATTTCAAATTTGAATGTATAATAGCTAGTGATTGACATTGGAGAAATTTCTTGAGATATAACTTGATATAAATATGTATGGTGTTGATGCAAGTGGGTGTCTGAAAGAGTAAGAAGAAAGATAGATGATAGATTGATGTGAGTTATGTGTGTGATGAGAAATTGAGTAGAGAAATGTGAACTTCATTTTAGAGTTGTTGAAGGCATCTAAAATATTTCAAGTGAGACTGTGAAAGTGTGCGAACAATTGTGGTGGACTCCTTGTTGCATTGAGAAGTGTTTCTCTATGTAATTTATTCTTCTATCTTCTTATATTCTTTCTATGACAGTGAGCCCTGGCTGTGAGCCTTTTTGGACAATGTATCTTATTTTGGCAGTGAGCCCCTTTGTACCAGTTTTACTATTACTTATATTGTGAGCTAATCCTCACCGTGGTTTTTCCCTTATTGGTTTTTCCACGTAAATCTAGTTTTCTCATTTGTATGGTTTTGTGATTTCATTTATTGTTATTTACATTTCATGTTTATTCAATTTAACAAAATAAGGACTTAATGAATGCTTGTGGATCTTATTACTGTTGAGGGTTTTTGAAGGTTTAATTTACTACAATTGATTAACCCCCCCAGTTTTCTTGTTCATTTCAACAATTGGTATTAAAGCGAGGTTCCTTGAAGAAGAGTTTAACCGATTAGGGTAGATTCAGAATGGTGAACAATATTCCTTTGGAACATCCTAGATTCGATGGCTCTAATTATGCTTTTTGGAAGACAAAGATGGAAAGATATTTGTCTACTCGAGGATATGAGATTGAGAAGGATTATCAAAATGCATATACTCCACCTCTAAATGGTCCAAGTACAAGTGCAAAAATCAAGGTGCATGAGATCAATTCTAAGGAAAGATTTATTATTGTGAATAGTCTTTCAAAAATTGAATGAGTTAAAGTTATGAGTTTGAAGACTACTGAAGAAGTTTGGGATAAGTTACAAAGCATTTTTGAAGGAGATCCGAAGGTCAAGCAAGAAAAGTTGTAGAACTTGAAGGCACAATTTGAAATGATGCATATGTCTAACGATGAAATAATTAAAGGCTACATTCAAAGAGTTGATGAATTGGTGAGTAATATGAGTGGTCTTGGTGCAATAATTAAAGAATCTAAAGTGGTGAATAAAGTTATCAGATCTCTTTTGGATTGTTACAATGAAAAGGTATCTACTAATGAGGAAACAACCGATTTTGGTAAATATTTTGGAGATCAATTGATTGGTACTCTAACTACATTTGAAATGAGAAAAATAAAGAAACGAACAAAAGTAGAGACTACTTTCAAGGCTGAGAAGTTAGAGAAGGTTGAAGATTCAAGTGAAGAATATCTTGATAATCTAGAAGCTAACTTCATAAGGAAGATGAAAAAGGGCACTGGTAAGTATCAAGGTAAATTACCTTTCAAATGTTTTAGCTATGGTGGTATAGGTAATTATGCTTCTAGATACCCAAAAAGAGCTTTAAACAATAAGATCAAGGAAAATAAAGGAAATATGATTAATAAATCTTACTATGTGAAAAAAGATGTTGGTATTTCTAATGATGAATCTGATTATGGAGATTTTAATGATAAAGAATGTTTTTTTTTGCTATAAAAGAATAATATGGTTCTACTAACCCTGAAAGTTGTGTGAAGGAAAGTATTTTAGAGATGAAGGATAAGGTTGAAGGTACTTTGGTATATGTTTTTCATGTCAAAGAAGAGAAGAATTGTTGGGTTGTTGACATTGGTTGTTCTAATCATATGACCAGAGACAAAAGTAAGTTTGTTAAAATTAAAAAATATGATGGAGGATTAGTTAAGTTTGGAGATGATTTAGGAGCTAAGATTTGTGGAATTGGTTCAATCAATTTTTATGGAAAGCATAATATTAAAAATGTTTACTATGTTAAGGGCTTAATACATAATCTCTTGAGTGTTGGAAAAATGTGTAGAAAAGGGTGCAATCTTGTGTTTAAGGATGAGGCATGTGAGGTTCGAAAAGGATTTGAAACTGTGATTGTTATACGTAAGAGAAAAGATGGAAACATCTATCAGCTTAAGGGTGTTGATGGTCATTGCTTTATGTCACATATTAATGATATTTGGTTATGGCACTGGAGGATGTGTCACATGAATTTTGATCATGTAGAAAGAATTAGTTTGGTTCATATTGTGAGAGATTTACCTAAAATCACAAAACCTATCAATGTTTTTTGTGAGAGTTGTCAATTTGGAAAACAAACAAGGAGTAGCTTTAAGAGAAAGGAACAATCTACTATTGGACTATTGGAGTTAGGGAATATAGATCTTTGTGGTCCTACAAGGGTGAGAAGTCTACAAGGTGACAAGTACTTTATGTTTTTTATTGATGATTACTCTAGAATGACATGGGTTACTTTTCTTAAGGAGAAATTAGATTCATTAGATAAATTCAAGGTATTTAAATCTATGGTCGAGAATGAAATATATTTGAAAATAAAGTGTTTGAGGTCTAATAGAGGTGGTGAATTTACCTCTAATAATTTTAATATGTTTTGTGAAGTTCATGGAATAAAGAGGCTTTTGTGTGCCCCTAGAACTCCTCAACCAAATGGAGTTGTTGAAAGGAAAAATAGAACTATTCAAGAAGCTACAAGGACTATGATGAATGAGGAAAATCTACCACAAGTCTATTGGAAGGAAGCTATTCATACTGTTGTTTACATACTTAACAGAGTTCAAGCTAAAGCTAGTATTGCAAAGACTCCTTATGAGCTATGGTATCCAAAGATTCCTACTTTGAAGTACTTTAGAGTGTTTGGAAGTAAATGTTACATCAAAAGAGAAGAAGAAAATTTAGGAAAGCTTGATGCAAGGTATGATGAAGGTATCTTCCTTGGATATTCTATTAAAAGAAAAGCTTATAGATGTTACAACAAAAGGTTGAGAAAGATAGTTGAAAGTGCAAATGTTAAAGTTGATGAAAACTTACAGAATTCTATTGCAGTAGATGGATATGTGTCAGATGAACCTTATTGCAGATAAGTAGAAGGAATAATTGATGAAAATAAGTACAAAATGAAGAGAAAGAAGCTCTAGAGAAGACCCCTAAAACCCCTAAGTATGTACAAAATAATTATTCTGAAGATCATATCATTGGAGATAAAATGAAAGGTGTGTTGACAAGAAGCAAACTTGTTGAATTTGAGGTAAATTTTTGTTTACTTTCTACATTTGAACCTAAATCGGTGAGTGAAGAATGTCAAGATGAGTATTGGATGAAGGAAATGGAAGAACTTATGCAAATATAGAAAAATCAAACTTTGGAATTGGTCCCTAGACCGACAAATAAGAACATAATTGGAACTAAATGGGTATTCAAGAACAAGTTGAATGAGAATGGAGTAGTTAGGAACAAAGCAAGTCTTGTGTGTAAGGGTTATTCACAAGTAGAAGGTATAGATTTTGAGGAGACTTTTTCTCCTATGGCTAGGATGGAAGCTATCAAAATGTTTTTGGAATTTGCAGCACATAAATATTTTAAGGTCTATCAGATGGATGTGAAGTCTACTTTTCTTAATGGTGAATTGGAAGAAGAGGTTTATATGGAACAAGAAGAAGGTTTTCAATTATTATATCAATTGAACATGGTATGTAAGTTGAAGAAGGCTCTATATGGTTTGAAGCAAGCTCCTAGAGCTTGGTATACAAGATTGGATAGGTACTTGATACAACAAGGATTTAGCAAGGGCTCTGCAGATAGTAATCTTTACTTTAAAATTGAGAAAGATAAGATCCTGATAATAGTTGTATATATGGATGATATTGTCTTTGGTGTAAATAAGGCTATGTACAAGAAATTTTCTGAAGAAATGCAAAAAGAATTTGAGATGTCAATTTTTGGGGAGATGAATTTCTTTCTTGGGCTACAGATCAATCAAAATGATAAAGGGATTTTCATTTCACAGTCTAAGTATGTCAAAGAGATGTTGAAGAAGTTTGGAATGGATGACTCCAAACCAGTATGTACTTCTATGGTGATTGTTTGTAAATTAAGAAAAGATGATGATTCACCTAAAGCTGATCAGAGCAAGTATAGATCTAGGATTTGTGGACTACTATATTTAACTGCTACTAGACCAGATATCATGCATGCAGTTTGTCTTGTTGCTAAATTTCAAGATACTAAAGAAACACATGTTGCAGCAGTGAAGAGGATATCCAAATATTTACGAGGCACACCAAATTATGGTTTGTGGTATCCTAAGGATACTGATTTCACATTAAATGCTTATACAAATGTAGATTGGGTTGGTTGTGTTGATGACAGGAAAAGTACAAGTGGTGGTGCATTCTTTCTTGGATGTAGATTGGTGTCATGGCTAAGCAAGAAATAGGATTTAGTTTCTTTATCCACTACAGAGGCTGAGTATATTGCAGCAACATCATGCTATACACAGGTATTATGGATTAGACTAACATTAAAGGATATCAGAGTTGTATTTGATGAACCTATATCTATCTTCTGTAATAATACAAGTGTTATAAACAAAGAATCTAGTGATGCATTCAAAGACAAAGAATATATCTATCAGATATCACTTTTTGAGAGAGAAGGTTATGGAGAATGAAGTGAAGCTTGAGTATGTTCCAACAAAGGATTAGATTGCTGACATATTTACTAAGGCTCTTCCTAAGGATAATTTTGAGTATCTTCAAGAGAAGTTGGGGGTTATTGCCCCTCCTTTCTTGAACTAGATGCATATAGAGGTGCATCAGTCTAGTGGATCTATGGATCTATCTCTTTGTTGGACTAATGTTGGTGGCTACCTCTCATGGGGAGTAGGTAGTGTCATGTGTTATCATCATGTTGCTAATTTAATAGGGTGTACTCCTCAAGGGAAGTATTCAAAGTAGGTAATTTTGGTTCAGTGTCAAAGAGGGAGAATAATGAAAAAAAAATTATCCTTTTCCATTGATGTCAAAGGGGGGAGAGAATCATGTGAAAAAGAAAGGTTTCAGGAATGTTGTGTAGGCTATCTAATCTAAGAGAAAAAAAGAGATAGTGTTCAGAACTATTGTGTGGTCTTTGGTTGCTTTTCACATCTTATGTTTCCATCAATGACAAAGGTGGAGATTGTTACAAGAATAATGGTATTTTCATTGATTTCAATAGAAAGTCTGCTAATTGGCGTTGTCATTGATGTCAACTATGGGATGAAGATGTTGAGGATATTGAGAAAATTATGTAAAGAGGAAAACGGGTTGTGCATGTGTAGTTGAGACCTTGAGGAAGTTTTGTGAGTACATGGAGCTATTCTTTTGTTGTAGAGTCTAAAGATGAGTTGGAATGAAGTAATGAGCTAAGATGATGGTTCTAGAACTTGGTTTCCAAGTGCTTTTGAGAAAATTTAATGAGTAAATTGTGTTGTGCAAATGTTCATAGCGTGCTCTGATATCATGCTCTGCATTCTTTCTGTGTTGATGAAATGCCTGTGTGGATCTTATAGGTTATTCAAGGTTGAAAGAGGTTTCTATATTCAGAATTTAGGTTTCTAGATCGTTGTACAGTGCAAGATATTTTCACCAATGTGTGAACTAGTTGTTCAGTAATGTTTTATGTGGTCTAGGAGAAATATATTTGCTCCACATTTCTCCACTATTTGGATTTAGGTTGTGCAAATTTGGAAAGTTTCTTATAATGCTTTTATCTTTCTATGTTCAATTTTTTACTTGATTTTGTGTAGTATAGTGTAAGTTTCATTTATCAGTATGCAAACAAGGGTTATCAGTTGTCCTAAGTTAAAGTAGTTGTTGATGCAAAGCTTGGTTGAAGCATTTGATGAATCTTAAGCAGTTCACAGATTGTTTTGGATTGAGTTAAATTAATTATGTTGTCTGAAACTTTCAACTTGATTTATAGAAGCGTGTACTTAATGTCTATGGTGTTTTGCACGGGTGTTGGTTGACCTTGTGTTTAACACTACATGTGAGGCTTGTAGAAGCATGTTGAAGTGTGTTGGTATCTATTTGGGTCCTAATTAAGGATTTATGTAAGCCACCTTTCGTTCCTATCCATCACGGGAATGTTTGGGTGCTGACCTATTTCAAATTTGAATTTATAACAGCTAGTGGTTGACATTGGAGAAATTTTTTGAGATAGAACTTGATATAAATATGTATGGTGTTGATGCAAGAGGTTTTTTGAAAGAGTAAGAAGCAAGAAAGATGAGAGATTGATGTGAGTGATGTGTGTGATGAAAAATTGAGCAAATCAGTGTGAACTTTATTTTAGGGTTGCTGAAGGCAGTGAGTTGAAGGAATCCAAAATCTTTCATGTGAGATTGCAAAAGTGTGCGAGAAATTATGGTGGACTCCTTGTTGCATTGAGAAGTGTTTCTTTGTGTAACTTTCTTCTTCTATCTTCTTGTACTCTTTTTGTAGTAGTGAGCCCTAGTTGTGAGCCTTTTTGGATAGTGTGTCATATTCTGGCAGTGAGCCCCTTTGTATCAATTTTTTCATTACTTATATTGTGAGCTAATCCTCAATCAAGTTTTTCCCCCATTGGTTTTTCCATGTAAATCTGGTGTTCTCATGTGTATGGTGTTGTGATTTCAATTTTTGTTATTTGCATTTCATGTTTATTCGATCTAACAGAATAAGGACTTAATGAATGCTTGTGGATCTGATTACTATTGAGGGTTTTTTAAGGTTTAATTTGCTACAATTGATTCATCCCCTCTCAGTTGTCTTATTCATTTCAACACTCAAGTGTTTGATTTTAAAAAAAAATGGGTTCTCTATTCTTTATATCACCTAACTAGGGTCCTAGCAATGGAACCAATGTTAGCAATAAATTTGGGGGAACATGGACCAAATTTTTAAGCCCCAAGTATTTTATAAGAGTTTTAGTTCATACCCCATACTTGGTAATATAAAGATGAACACCAATGCAATCAGCCATATACTTATCCAATCATATATTCATAAAGTAATAGATAATATCACACGGATAGGATTTTGGTATTCATTCTATTAATCAGATCAAAATTGGTATAATGATATATCTTCTCATTACTCTTGTTTCATCCTCATCTACTCTCTATATATTTATCCTTTCATACATTAGTTTATGCTCATATATTTCTCTTTGTTTATTACATATATTCTCCCCACACCTATTACATATCATCATTCATATCTTTCTTTATACATATAATTATGGGATGGAATGTGACCCATCTATCCTACCCCTAGTCTATATGCTATATTTACATTATTATGCTCTAAAAGTTATTTGCACCAAAATATGGTATGATTTCCAGGTCAGTGTATTCACTATCTTTTTTTTCCAGCTAAAAGATAGCTTACCTAATATGGAATGTGGATATATACTTGTGTTCTTCAACCATGATAACTTTTCAATTAATTATGAGAGTGAATCTCAAAAAAATGAAGATTTTGATCCTTCAGTAGAGGGATGGGCTAGAATTAGAAAAAAAAGAGAAATCAAATAAGTAGAAATGAGACTGAACTGGCCTTAAAGAAATTAGATAAAGAATACATAATCCCTAAATTCTTCAAGAGTTTTAGGAATTCTAAGAGTGACTCTCAACTATAAAGAAAATGGAAATTAACTATATAAATTGGAATGTAAGGGGGTTGGAATCCCCTAACAGGAAATATGCGGTCATAAGATATTTAAATCCATTAAAAAAGATGTGATTTTTTGCAAGAAGTTAAATATATCAAATTCACCATAGAAACCAATCTTAGGTTCACCTAGAAAGATGTAAAATAATTATATATTACTCATGGTAAAGGTAGAGGGGAAATTTTCATTTTATTTTCAAACAAGTTGGAATCATATGTGACTAAGCATGGCACCTCTCCATGTAAAAGGGCAATATAAATTATGATTGAAAAAGATAATAGGAAAATTGGGTTTTGCTCAATCTATGTTCCCAATGATCATTGGGAGAGAATTGAACTTTGGAAATGGATGTTTAGACTTCCAAACATCCCTTGAATTGTGGGAGGTGATTTTAATATGATTAAGAACATGGAGGACAAGTTTAGAGGAAGTGAAATGGAGTGTAATGGCAGTGAAAAATAATTTTGGTTTAAAATGAAGAGCTTAATTGTTTTTATCTTCTTCAAGGGGATAGGAAAGGAAATCAACATATTTGGTATACCTAATGTAACTGCCAAAAGGGTGAAGAATTTATTGTAGATTGGATAGGTTCTATGTCAACAAGGACTTGTTAGCTTTGATCAAATTTGTGAGGGTTATAGAGTCAAGGTTACACCTTCTTCATTATCTAGTCATCATCTTGACTCTTCCAAAATTCAATTATCTAAGGAGAGAATTAACGATAATGAAAAGCAAAGTAAATTTATACTAAATACCAATTTACTAAAAGATGAAGATTGTAATGAAGCAATATTTACCCTTAGATAAATTAAAAAATTGATGTTAAAGGATAAATTTTCCATTGAAAGATGGGATAACAATGTTAAAAGTTGGGTAATTATTTTTCAAACTATAGGGAAAAAAGAGAATTAGATAGTAGGAGATTAAAAATGGCCTATAGGATGTTCTGGTCAAATTAGAGAAGGAAATTCTATTAGATCCCAAAAACTTAAAATTGAACAAGGAGTTAATCACAGTAAAAACAAATCGATGACCTTGCAAGATAGGAAAATTCAAGGTTTGAAAATAAGAGCTAAATTGAATTGGTTGAACAATGAGGATAAGGGCACCAAGTTTTTCCTTAGGTATATTAAAGATAAGAGTTCTAGATATTAGGTGGACCATATTTATAAGGAAAAAAGACTCATAAGTGACCTTGAGGAAATAAAAAATTTGCTCCATAGCTTCTATAAGACTCTATTTTCATCTAAAGGAAACGATCCTCAAAACCACTCTACTAGAAACCAATGTAGGAGCTTAATTCCCGAGAAGATAACTAAAGATATGGAAAAAATTTGAATCAAAAAATTTCAAAAGAATAGATTGTAAATTTTATTCAAAAGCTTAATAATGACAAGACCCCTATGAAAAATGGGCTCCCAATTGAATTCTACAAGAAGAACATAGGATGGATTAGTGAGGATCTACTACAAGTTAATTCATAGGCCACTGAAAAAGGCTCTTTAGGTTGTAATATCAATAAAGGAATCATTAAATTGTTCCTTAAGGATGGGGATAAGGCATTAGTTAACAACTAGAGGCCCATTACCCTACTTAATTTCCCATATAAGAGTTTGGAAAAAAAATTGGCCCTCAAACCTGTGGATATTCATACACAAACAAGATTCATTAAAGGAAGATACATATTGGAGAATCTCATAACTAACTAGGAAGACATGGAGTGAGCTAGAAACTCTAGGAAAAATACATGCATTCTCTTACTGTATTTTGAGAAAGATTATGATAGGGTAGAGTGTTCATTTTTTATGATATCACTTGAATTTTTTGGCTTCTCAAATGTATTTTTTCAAATAGTGAGGACTCTACTAAATGATATTGTAGCTCAAGTTTATATTAATGGATCTTTGTCAAACCAATTCCCCTTGAAAAGGTCAATCAAGCAAGGATTCCCGCTTTCACATGCCTTATTTTTGATAGCCTGTGATGCTATCTTCTACAGTCTAATGGATACTATATTTTCACCTAAAGTTAAAGGACTAAATCTCCCAAATGGATATGATCTTTTAAAAATTCAATTTGTAGATGATACTACAATTTTTATAAACCTTGAAAAAAGAAATATAGATTATCTTATGCACAAACTTAATTTATTTAGTGAAGCCTTAGGTGTTAGAATATCCAAGGAAAAATCCATAAAGCTTAGTTGGGACAAGTAATTACCCCAAATTGGTTCAATAAGTTTGAATTTCAATGAGAAAGACTTAACAAACAAGTTAGGTACTTGGGCATTACATTTACAGTTAACCCCTATCTAAAAGATATATGGGACTAGGTTAAAAGTAAAATTTATATAAAACTCTGCAATTGGAACAAGCAATACCTTTCGTTAATTGAAAGGTTGTAGGCATGTCAATATATTTTAGCTTCTTATAGCTTGTATTACTCCTCTATTTGGATATTTAGTAGCTACCAAATAAATAAAAAACAAAAAAATGATTAGGCAATTCCTCTAGTCAAATGGGAAGGAAAATAAGAAAAAGAATGTAGTTAAATGAGAATGGTGTTGCTTAAGAAAAATGGAAGGAGGATTAGGACTAAAAGACCTAAAAATATAGGGCATCTCTCTGGTTGGTGAGAGGATCCTTAAAGCTTGTTGGCAAACAGATTTGTCTCTATGAAAACTAATTGATTTTTAACTTTGTTTCCCTATTTTTAAAGAAAAATATCACCAAAAGTTAGAGATATCACCATTTCATTTGTGATCTTCCTCTGTCTTTAAGAGGGGTAGCTCCCTCAAATGATAGAATTTTGGTTTTTGGAGTATGCTTTTTATTGGAAAGCAGGAAAGGAAAACTAACATATGTGCATAGCCATGACACAAATGTGATTATAAACTCAAAAGAAAGAGAATGAAGACAAATGACACACAAATCATTTACTCATACTCACAAATGATAATGAGGAGAAAAGATGGTAATTCCTTCTAATTATATGAATAGATCAAGACTCACATATCCTGTAATAAACATATCCATCATTTGATATAACAAAGAAAAAATATAAAATAATAGTTGTGAATTCACACTAGCAAACAAAAATTAAAAGGAAAGATAATCAAAAACACAAATTCCTAAATATCTCTTTTATTCCTTGATGAAAATAGAGAGCTCACAGACTCCCCTATCTCTATACAAAATATTAAGTTTCAAAATAAAATCAATATAACCTTTTCCCCCCTTTCTAGAACTAATAATGCCTCCCTCATTTTTAGAAAGATAAAAAAATAACCCCCATGGGTGACCCTTCAATTCTCATAACTGCTTCTTGGAAGTCTAAAGCCTCTTTTTATCATTTTATAATTTTAATTTTTAAAAGTGACCTTTAGAAATCTGATATATTCCATGAGAATTCAATCATATTACTCCTATAATCCCTTCTTGTTCAAAATATGACACTATTCGCTATATGAGCATGATGATGTATGGTGTTTTCATTGATGTCAACCCATTGTAAAAGTGATGGTATATCAGTATGTATATAGTCCAAAGAAGACCTAGTGTTTCTTGTGGAAATTGGCTAAGTACCATACTGAGATAGTGATGTAACAAAGAATCAGTTTTGTGGTCCACATTGCTCCACACTGCAATATCTTGTCATGTAGTTCTGGAGTCAATTCTCAAATTTTCAAGGTTTTATGTCTTTCATAGCAAAAGATATTGATGAAAAAGTATAGGACTAAGCAGAGACATAGTTACAATTGTAGAGTTCATGTTGGAATGCTTTTTCTTCCACTGTGGATGATCATTGTGTTGTGAGGAATTTAGGAAGTTCTTGAATATGTCATATCTATGTGCACTCCAAGTTTCAAGTGGTTTGGTGGTCCACATGTCAAGTTTTGGGATGAACAGTTGGTTTATCCAGTTGTTGTTTCACCAATTTTGTTGTGCAATGTCAACCTAAGATTTTTGGGGTCATGCAAAACTATATTTTCTATGGAAAAGAATCATAGGAGTATCTATAGCTCATGTTGAACTATCTTGGTGAAGAACACACTTTGATTACCTCTGCAAGGTATGTATGATGGAGATTTGAACCGACACATTATGAGGTCACATGTTTCATCTAATTAGGTTGACCTAATTGATGATATGATTGTTTGTGGAATATATACATATATATATAAGGTCAATTCAATGATGGTATATAGAGGTGTGTAGTGAACTGTGAAATGTGATAGGGGTGATCTTGTGATAGTGAGAAATGAAGTGTGTAATGTCATTTTTTTTAGCCTAACTGGAATTTTATCTTCAGCATATAGCAGATGCATTGTAAGTAGTTCAAATTTTGGTAGTGAGCCATCATTTTGTATATCTTTTTTAATTTTGGAAGAATTATTCCTTGGGCAGTGATCCCTCCTATTTTCTAAACAATGATTCCTTTGGATAGTGAGCCTCTTGTAATCTATTGTAACCGGTTATGATATATTGTGAGCTAATCCTCACCGTGGTTTTTCCCTTTCAATGGTTTTCCACGTAAATCTAGCGTTCTTGTGTTTATTGTTGTGATGTATGCTATAATTGTTCCTTTCCATTTTTGCAAGTTCATTGAGATGCTTTGAATTCACTTTTAAGTTAATGAATTTCAAGGAATATTGATTCACCCTCCTCTCAAAATTTTGGGTGTTCAAGAGACACTTAATTCCTTAGAGATATGTATCAACATATCTCTTAAATAACCTCTACATTTCCATCCTAAACTTTGGTATTCTAAAATTTTGAAGGCCTTCCAACTATTTCCATCCTTAGCACATGTTAATACCATGACATTCCAAGTAGAAAAATATGTATAAGACACTTTTTGAGACAATTTGATTACATATATAAGCCCATCACACCCAATTCTAATCACCAAGGCATGTTTCAATAAACAACTTTAGATTGGTGGAGTGTTAATCTAAACATCCATGTTACAATGTTCTTCATAAAGAATACAACAACCTTCAATTGATTCAAATTTATCCCTTATTTCATCTAATCTACGTTTACATCCATCTTAATTAAATAATTTTATTATTTGATTAATATTTACCTTTATCCCTAATTATCCTAAGGTATTTAATTAACCAATTAAATAATTTATCATCGTTCTTCTCTAAATTAAATAAATAGATCAATTTATTTAATTTGGTCATTTAGCCCATATGAATTAAATCAATTTGTAATTCATCATTTTCTCTCTCCAAATGTCAGATCCTCCATAATTCCTCCTTAATCCAAGTAAGTCTAATTAACTTTTGATTAAGATGTGCACATCACTAATTGTGGTTAGTGTCACATCCTCCATAATTTTCCACCTGCTCTTAATCACTTCATTAACTTGTTTAATCATTTGCACAACCAATTAATCTTGATTAATTATCCATAACCTCACCTAATTCCAATTATGGCATGTACCCTAGTCAACCCTTCATTAACTCCTTCCCTTTTTGGATAATTTATCTCCTCTCCCTAGGATTTTTTAATTCATGTTTATTCCCCCATGACCCACTTGGAATTTTTAATTCCAATAAATTCCCTATAGGCTTCTAGAGGGAATTAAAAGGAATTTTAATTCCTTTCTTCCCTTCCAAGGATTTGTCTCATCCCGAGGAGGATTATTGAGGAATTGTTAATTCCTCACTTGTCACATCCTCCCATCATTTGGGAGAATGAGACACGCCACCTCTTTTCTCATCTTCCCAAGGTAATTGAAAGTACCTCCACATCACCTTTTCTTTCCCACCTAGGATGAAACATGTCCTCACGATGATTGACATGCCTCAAGGCATCTCAACAATTAATATCCCAACCCTACTTTTGATCCTAGCCTTCCATTTATTTGCCTCCCAAAATGACTAAATGCTTAGTCATTTTCATTTTCATACTACAACTCATGCATACACTTACACACTTAGCCTTAGCAATTTTCAAGCACTTACCTCCAGTCTAGTTGCAGCAATTCAAGTCACCATATTGCATCCAAATCCATAGCCATCACCATAATCATTTTAACATACGTTGCATGCTATCAATCAAGTGAAGGAGCACACAAAATCAAGAGCAAAAGGGCCAACTATTCAACAAGTTTAAACAAGGTATAAATTTGTGTTTGCTTCTTAGTTCTTGTTTAAATTTCAACTAGGCCAATCATGAGTGTATTGCTTTTTTTATTGTTTGCATTTAGTTTTATTTGTAATTTTAGACTAGAAAACACCTACACACATTTTTAGCACACCTGGTGGGACCAACATCATAGGTCCTTTTCACATTTTTTGTTGTTTGATATTTATAGGTTATGCTCTTTCCAGGTTTCAAAGATGAATCCACCTCACAGGCAGATCTATGACCTTCACAGGTGATCCTACAACTTACAAAGGTGGATACGTGGTCGGCCCTTTACCTTCAAATCTTTAAAGGCGAAAGCATGTTCAGCTCTTTGTCTTCGGCCTAAAATGGCATATGTGCATTCTATAAGCGTGAATTCACTTCATATCTCATAGGTGATTTTTTGATCTTCATTGGCAGATATGTGACTTCTTCAGGGGTGATTTTTCCCTCCATACAAGTGACCATGTGGTAAACTAGAACACTACTTTTCCATGTAGGATCTTTCTTTTTGGTTTTGGGTTTGGTAATGATCTACTAACTTGTTTGTTTATGTGTGTGCTATCTACTAAATGTTTTTGTAGCTCCTCATTTTTCCAATATCGGTGGGTAAAAAAATTACTAACTTGTTTCTTGTAGAATGAGTGATCGAAGACATAGTTATTTGATTTCCCTAACTAGCTAGAAATAATTAAATTTCTTGAAGGGTCAAAGAACAATTGTTTGTCATGTTTGGGGTCTTTTGTCAACATATGCTCTCGCCTTGCACTGTTTGGTGAGCCTAGGGATCAAAAATCACAAATAGACCCAAGTCCATTTGTGCGTCCACCTAGGAGTGCTAGCTTGCACGTAATCTCCTTATGCCTCATGCGAGCTTGGGGATCAAAAATTCCTAGCATTTCTTGCCCTTTAGGAGGCTTTCTTGGGGATTTCATCACCCCAAGGGACAACCTTAACCACATGAACCAATGGGGTATATAAAGTGGGGAGAAAAAAATTTGTACCCCAATCTAGTCATGTCGTGTCTGGCAGAGCACTGATACTAGGGTGATTCCTAGTTAGGTGTGAAGGGTTGTTTTGAGATTTCTCACTAAAAGTTCCTGACCCATGCTTGTGACTGGCCAGTGTTCATGAACATGCCTCATGCAACCTCTTGGTGTATCGAGGACTCCCAAGATTTCCTGTTATGCCTAGATAAGACCCATGTTTAGCCACGGCTTAGTGTAGTGTAGGGGATGTGCATCACACCCTGAAGATTTTTCCACTCACCATTTGGCTCCCTTGACATGAGAAAAAATTCCCCAGCTTAGAATAAGCTACATGTAGCTTTCCAAGGAGAGGGTGATTGGGTCATCCTTCCAGTCTTGGAGGCCCCTAGATGTTCTCTCTCGAAGATGAAGATGTACACACCCATTTAGGTGTCACTAAACTTGAGTCGTTTGATATTCCTAGTGTGAACCTACACTAAGTTTGTAAACCCTTACTACAAATTTTAGGCTTATGCAAGTGCTTGGAATGTCTTCTTGTGTGATACCAATTCATGTCTTGAGTCTTGATTCCATCTTTTCCTTTGTTTTCTTTTTTCTATCTAGTCCTTTTGCAGAGTCTTTCCATCTTAGAGGTAAATCTACTTCTCACTGAGGTGGATTTGTTCTCTCAACGAGTGAGCTTGTCCCTACAAAGGTCATTCAATGTCCACCCCAGTCTCTGTCACTTTGGTCAATTATCTTTGATAGGCGATCTCATCCCCCCAAGAAGCAAATCTGCTTATCTGTATCAATATGCCCTCATCCTCAATAGGTGATCCTATCTCCCTAAGAGGAGGATCTTCTTAGCTTTTATCGTACGCAATCATCCCCAATAGGCGATCCCATCTCGCATAGAGATGAATTCGCTCATCTGCGTCCATACCTAGTCGATCTTAGATAGGTGATCCTGTTACCCTGATAGGATTTTGCATGAACCCATTTTGTACAGTTCAATCTTGATAGGTGGATCCATTGCATGTGTTTGTACCTAGTTGATTCTAGACATGTGATCTCATTGCCTTGATAGGTGTTTATGTGAACCCTTTACGTACAGTCAAAACTTGATAGGTGGTTCCACTACCCTATGTTTGTACTCAGTCCATCCTAGAATAGGTGATCCCCTAACCTTGATAGGTTTCTACATTAACATTTTTTCATAAAATCATGTCATCGATAGGTAGCTCCATTACCCCTTTTCGTATGGCCAATCCTAGATAGGTGACCCTGTGATCCCAATAGGCGATTTTGTTTCCCATACCATACATTTGCTCCTAGATAGGTGAATACATGTTACTCAAGGGTGAATCCATTGTGTTATCCGTACCACCATCTTTGATAGGAAAATTTGTAGCCGTTGTCTATACATCTCCTAGTTCATCCTGCATAGGCAATAATGTGACCTAGAGAGGTGGATATGCTCACTACAAAGGAAAATTTGTTGCAACCCAAATAGGTGATTCCATGACCTTCATAAGAAAACATGTTTCTTACAAAGGTGGATCCATTTCCCATAGAAAATCTAGAGTCTAAATTCATTTGGCCATTGAAAGCCCACATTGTTCCAAGCCTATTCTTGTAATAAGAAAAATTTACCATCTAGTCTCCCGCAATTGCCATTTTCATCTCTTCATTTTTTCCAAAATTCATCAAATCATCCATTTGATCACATAAATTCATCTTAGTATATCCTTAATCATCATATCAATCATCAAACATCCAATAAAAATCCCCTAGACATCTATTTGAGAGCTTTTTATCCAATTTTTCTAGTTAATCAGCCTTTATCATTATCATCCTTGCTCACTTAGCAACATAGTTTGTCCTGAGTTAGTAATTACTTTTGGCCTCATCAACTTGCTTCAATCTAGAGGCAAGTTTGCATCATAATCATCCCTTGTATCATCATATCCAATCCAATCCAATCATCATCATTATAACTATCATTTAGTTTTCTTGAGATCATTAGCTTATCTCAAGTAACAATCTTATATCCAAACATCATCCAATCAAGCTCTCAAGTCTAGTTTGGGGTCCTACATCAATCATTAGCCTAGTCCAATCATCAATCCAATCCAATCGCCTATCCAATCCAAT
Source organism: Sequoia sempervirens (assembly GCA_007258455.2). Taxonomy (NCBI): domain Eukaryota; kingdom Viridiplantae; phylum Streptophyta; class Pinopsida; order Cupressales; family Cupressaceae; genus Sequoia; species Sequoia sempervirens. The sequence continues at coordinate 159,629,864 of VDFB02270651.1, read as the reverse complement.
CAATCATCTAATCTGTCATCCAATTAGTCAACTAATCATCTTAGTAATCCTTTATTTAATCATCCAATTGTTACCATTTAGCATCATCCCAGGAATTTACATCATCCTCACCCTCTAGTCATCCACACTTTCATGCTTGTTACCACTTGATCATAGGATAAAAGGCTAATGGAACAACAATAGTCATAGGCTCATCAATTGCAATACCCTCCCAATCTTCCCACTAACAGCGAATCTCAATATTCTAATATAGAATAGTTCCCAAAAGTCAATCCCCTTCCTTCCCTTGAGGAATGTATGGTCAATCAACCAGAACTCTCTATTTAGGAATATCTTAGCAATATAGTTAATGCAAAAATTACTAACCATGTCATCGTTGAATGATCGGATAAAATCATTGCTTCACTACTCATGAGAGGCATTAAACCACTACCCGAATTTGATATGACACAATACACCAACATGGGAATGCCTTCTCAATCACAGGATCCTCAAAGCTCTCGATTTCACCCAGACCCGTCGGTCCCTCAAGCCCCTCAGGTTACACCACAAGATACCTGGTATCAACTAGGATTCGAGAATGATGTGTGTTATTGAATTCCACCTTCCCTTGTTTAGATTTCAATTAAAGGAGCAACACCTAAATTCAACAATCCACAAGGTCATACATCCATTCCATCCACACCACCTCTCCCACAATATCAATCAAATCATCCATTAGGGAACGTTGGGGGCACTATGTCAAATCTTCTAGCATTTCCCCCCCTCGTGTCCCTCTCATTCACACATGACCATTGACACAACCGACACCATCATTTAATTATAGTAATTCCATCCCACAATAACAATAATCTTATCATCAACCACATCCACAACATACTCAATCCATCCCACAACAACAAACATCTTATCATCAACCACAACCACAACCCCAACAACAATCATCACAACCCCAAGGCAATCCATCATCACAACATCAACCACAACCTCCACATGTATATGCCAACACACCTCTTTATTAATTTTCCCCTCACTACCATCAACCTCCACCCGTTGTGAAACCTCCTCCGTAGGATGCTTATTATCATCTGCCTCCACCACGTAACACCCCATGATAACAATACACCACGTCCAATCCCAATTATAAATTTTCTCAATAACAATTCCAACAATATGCATCCTACATCAATCCACAGTAGCCCACATCAAACACCTACCAACAACAATCCAATCCACAACCACCACCATATGTCCATCAATAGTAGAAAACCTATAACTATCAATAAAATACATCCAATTACCAAGCTCCACCATCATATGGTGGTATTCCACAAGCTCCATCCCAACACTAACCTACATCATCATCCTACTATCAACCACCACCCAATCAACAACAAGCCTACACCAACCAATATCAACAAGCACCATCATACCTTCAATCATCATATGTTAATCCCACCTTCGATGAATCGCTTCCACCACTACCACCATATTATCAATATGCTCCTTATGATCAATCCAATCCCACATTTCCTTCCTCATCCACACTTGTTAATAAATAATTGGAAGAGATGAAGGTTTCCTTGAAGGATTTACAAGTTAGCACATATCCTCTAATAAATCCTTCAAGTTTGAGGAGATTTGACCATATCCGTTTGGTTCACCAATCTCCACTATTCCTTTTCGAAAGCACTTTGAAATTCCAAAACTTGATAAGTATAAGGGAAAGGGAGATCCATGAGACCATTTGCAATAGCTACCTTCTTCATTTGTTCCCTCGTAGCTTGGGAGGAAAAGCTTTAGAATGGTTCCTACATCTCCCTTGTGGTCAATCTCCATGTTTTTTGATTTATCAGAAAATTTTGTGACTCACTTCTCATATAATTTGGAGAAGGATATAGATACCATGGATCTCATGAAAAACAAACAACATAATGGGGTGTTAGCTACTTGCAAAGGTGGCGAGCCCAAGCTAGTCATCTTAAGTGTAGCCTTCCTAAAAAGGAATTAGTGGGCATCTTTGTTGAAAACCTACATCCTGAGTTGGCTTATAATTTGTGCATCCATTGTGCATCCACCTTTGCCAAGGTCATACAAAAAGGAGTCACTATTTAGAAGGCTCTTATTGCTAAGGGACTTAATAAGATCTTTAAAGAAGACAAAGATAAACAATCTGGCGATAAATCTCATTACTGGAACAAGAATAAGAATGCAGTTACTGATGATGTTATTGATACCAAGCATGTCCAGGTATCTAATGCCTCTCAACAACAAATTACTCCCCAAAACCCAATGAACAATGTCATATCTATGCCTCAAGGGGTACCTTATCCTCCCAGTCAACCTAATCAATTGGGTCAAGGAAATGCCAAATGAACATTTACTCCACTAGTAGAATCTGGCAAATAAATGACTACGTGACTAAAAAAATTAGTCACGACAACTAAAAATGACTAAATTCTACTAATTTTTTGCAACAAATGACTAAATAAATGACTAATTTGATCATCAGGTAAAAAAACAACTAAATAATTAGTAACACAAATAAAAATGACTAAATAACTAGTCACACAAATAAAAAACTTAAACATGAATTAAAACATTATAAAAAGTTTTTTGCAAGAAAGGAGGGAAACTTGTGTGGGTTTCCATGTATGCATGGGAAATTTTTATTTTTTTTTGGAAAAAGGACTAAAACAACATGGGCTCATGAGGAAAGTTTTAGTGTTGAGAGGAAAACCTTTACTTTCTACTTTTACTATTCAAAGATGGACGCCTTCTCTGTTGTACTTTGAAGAGGAAGGTTGTAGTGTTTCTGGGCAGTTATCTTAGTTTCATTCAACAAAGATCATGAGGCAGCTTCATGGCAATGTTTTTGAGCATTTTCAATCTTCATTTGCATAGTTGGTTGTTTCCTTTGCCCCTTTTCTACTTTTTTCCATCTTCCTGAGGTTGCTTTGTTTCATTTCTAAGTTGTAGAAGGAAAATAAGGGAGTTTTCCTTCTTCATGTTCTTGCATATCAATGTCTTCTTTGTCTATTTGAAGGCTCTTTCCCTTATTCCCATGGGTTAGGGTTTTCTTTTGTGTTTGATATGCATTTTCAGTTTGAAATGTTGCTTTGTAGAGCTTTGTTTTGTGTATTATGGAGGCAGCATTATGCAATAGAAGTTTTCAAATTCAAAACCCTTGCAATCTATCCTTTGGATAGTGTTTCAAATCATTATGCTTTGGGATCTAGGGTTTCAAGACTGCAACAAAGAGACAATGGTTTTGTTTCAAGGATATTGGCTTGTTGCATTACCATTAAAGCCATTGTGTTAGGTTCATTAAGGAGGCAGTAGTCATAAAAAATGGAGATCAATCTGATTGTGCATCAAAATGAGGATCTAGTCTCTTTGACAAGGAATGGGAATCAAGTCACTATGAGGGTTAGTGATTTTGTAGTGGTTGTGTGCATTAATGAGGTTATTTTGTCTCAAAATATAGATGTGAATGTCATTGTACTCAAGACCAGTCTCAAACTGCCACTCTATTGAAAACAATAGATCCTACTCACCATTCCCTTTCTTAAATGTGTGGTCTCCTACCACAAGAGAGGGGTCTTTGACTCATTAATTCATTTTAACATGGAAGTAACTTACATGTGGGATGCAACATAGGGATTGAGTGATACATGTATCAAAATGTTGAAGGATATGTTCTCGAGTCTCACATTTGCTACAAGTAGATCCAAAAAGAGTCTTCAATAGTAATCTAATCTGATTGAAATTTTGGGGAGAAAAAAACTCTCCTTGGTTTGTTAGTGCCTTTGATTAGTAGAACCTCAACAAAAATATTGATGATTTTGATAAGCTAAATGATAAACTTAGAGCTTATGGTGAAGAAAAATCTCCTTGGTTTGATATTGGATAACATATGTTTGTCAAGAATGAGGTGTATATGTTAGTTTAGTAATATTATTTATATTGCTTTCATCCTAAGCTACTTGAGTGTTTATCTAAAAGCTTATTGTTTTTAAGCCTTGTAGATTTGTTGCATATAGATTCAAAGTTTCAAAGGAAGAAATAGAAATTATCTGATCTTTGCAATATAAATTTGACAAAGGCAACAACCAAGAAAGAGTGGCGACTTTTTAACTCCATAGAAAATCCAATTCACCTTAACCTTATAACACTCTTATTAAAAAGGTTGGGAAAAGATGACTGTCAAGTGTTCTCTGAGGGGTGTTCAAAAGGGTCCAAATTATTGTTATTATTTTACCAGGCTTATTTTCATAGAGATTCACATGCAAATGGGTAAAGGGATTAAGTTTTGACTTTGATTTTGGAGTTTGGAGGGAAAGCAATGTGTGTTTCCTTTCTTGAAAAAGGATTCACTTGATTTTTTGGACAAAGCAAGGTAGGAAGCTCGAGATATTATGAAAATTGCAACTTTACTAAAGGAAGAAGCTTTGGGTCTATAGCATTTCTTTCCCCTTTTCATGGTTTTTTCTTCTCATGGTTTTCACTACTTTATCTTTATTTGATTGAGAAGTCAAAAATAGCATTCTTTCTCATTCATTGCATTATGTATGGTGGTTTTCTATTTGAGAGTTTTCCCTCTCCCATTCACGAGTTAGGTTTTGAAAGAATACATATTCTTATTTAAAAATGTCTTTGGATCCCTATGGTATCTTGCAATGCAAGAACGAGTATGATAGAGCTATCAAAGCTTTGTAACATGTGAGAGATGAGTTATTGAGTGGTGAACTAGCATGAAGTTTTAAAACCCTAGATCATGAGACCATGAGGTAGCAAGTTCACGTTTTGACTCCACAATCCAAATGAAAGGGAATTATCACAGTAAAAATGTGGGACGCATGGATATATTTCATGAGGGTTTCAAAGGATTCACATAGATGTTTGTAAATCTAAAAGTATGACAGTCTCGTTATGAGGATAGACCAAGCAAGAAGAAATAAAGAGGCACAAGAGTTATTGATTAATGTCTAAGCTAATCAATATGGATGATGCTAACAGTTGTTTCCATTAATTTGAAAAGGTTAAAGACAGTGGTAAAATATCTTTCATTGATAGGGAAGTCCTTGAAGTTTAGTCCTTGTTGTAATGACAATGAGAGTTCTTTTACAAATACCCTTGCAGACCTTACAACTATTCCAAATGCTAGACTTCTTAATGAGCAGTCCATGGAAATGCATGCATGCAATGAAGACACTGGTATGTATTGGGTAGTCATAGCATATTGATAATGTAGGGCTAATAACATTATTTTTGAGTTCTCGATGCACAACAAAGGGAGTGAAGCGAAATTGCATTGTCTGAAGGGGCAATGTTTTGAAATTCATGAAATGTTGAAGGCATTGATGTCAAATTCACATTGGGCATGGCCCAGCATAAAGGGGTTTCAAACACAGTACAATACAGTGATAAATGAAAGTGTTATGTTTCATAGTGACAATCATGCATAATGTAGCCACTCAATCACAGTCTTTGACAATGTAAGGTTGTAGTGACTATAAGTAGCAGCATATAAGGACAGTGTTTTGTCACTACATTTTTAGTCACCATGTGATCTCAAGGAATGACTATCCCAGCACCATAACTTCAGTGCATTAAGGGGCAGTGGTTTTGCTTGGTGTCAATGCTTTGAAGATTGAGAGAACAAGGTTTAATGACAACATTTCAAAAGGAATTGATTGTGTAAAGAAGTAGAAGGAAGTCACAGTATTGGAAGATTGTGTCCTCATTGATATTTATCATCATAAAGACCATTGAGGAATACTTAAGATGGTGATTAATATGAGCACATGAAAGGTAGGAATATTGTGGTTCCTAAGCTCTTGCATAAATAGATAGTGGCCCAAGGTGATATTAGCAATGAGACAAAGCTAGTGTCATTCATTGACTCCATGAAACAAAGCACTTGATTTTGGCATTAACACCATTAAAGGTACTGATTGTAAATAGTTTCTATTTCCTTTTAAAGTGCTTTGTGTAGGGGAGAGGAATCTTGTATGGATTTTGAGGGCAGTCCTTGCATTGAAGGTCTTTAAATGTCATTGTTGTCCTTTGGATGTATGGTGATTCCTTTGTAGCAGTCCTATCATGAGGTGAGATCAAGTTTGGAAGATAACTATGACGAATTCCAAGGAGGGGGCAACAAGCAACGCTAGAGTTAGTAAACCATGAATGTGTCTATAGAGGAAAAACTTCAGAAGAATTATTTTTCTAAAGTGTTATCAGATGCACATACAGAGACATTTGAGATAGGTGATGAGTACTATGCAAAGGCTATTCAAAATGATAGGTATGAAATTAAATCTATGGAGGACAGGATGTAGAATTGAATGATTTTTTAACGGAATCCTGCTCATTGAGGTATAAGGTCATGTGACCAAGATTCAAAGAGGGACAGTCATCACCAAATTGAAATGGCAAAGAACAGTAGTAGCCTATAACCACAACCACCATAAGACAATAGCAACCAAGGTTATAAAGATGATAGTGATCATAGCATAATCAATGCAAAGTTCTAGAAAGTGAGGGATTTGTAGGAAACCTCATGAAAGGAGAATTGAAGTCAGATGCAATGAACTAACCCAATGTGTTATATAAATTTTCCTATAAGGCATAGTTTTGGAAACACAAGGGCAAACAACTGAGAGGGGGGGTGAATCAGTTGTCACAAAATTTCAAACTTATTCAACTTATTAACCTTATTCTCAGATCTAATCAATAACCATGAAAGCATAAATCAACAACACATTAGAAACACACATAACACCAAGATTTTTAGGTGGAAACCATGTTAGGGGAAAAACCACGGTGGAGGTCAGTCCACAAGATTATACCTTGTTAAAAGTATAAAGAAATATGAATGGGGAATGCACCTGCATTTAGGCGCACTGACTAGAGCTCACTACTTAGTTACAAAAGGAAGACACACTGTCTTACAAAGATATGAATTACATCCACAAGATTTGAACTAAGAAAGATAGCATTTGCTAATGCCTGATTACAGTTCTGGTTAAGCACATGAACACTTCTTCACTCTTCTTCACTCTTCTTCACACTCTGATTCTACCTTCAAAATATCTTAATAATATTCGCACATAGGACTTGCACACTTCACATACTCATGCCTTCAAATGATAAAATAATATCTCTTATATATCCACAACTAGAAATTGCATTGCTACATCCCAACCTCAAGAAAATAACGGCCCAAAACAATAAAGATTATTAATGTGAATCAACCTAGGTTAGCCACAACATAGTGAAGACCCAAAATAAAATTCTCAAACATGAACCACCTTCAAAAATTAATCTTCGAGGATCCACAACACGTTAAAACACCCTATCGACTAAGAATATGAAAAAAATGAACACGTAAGAGAAAATTTGGAATCGCGAGCACAACTATCAATGTGGACATGCAACACAAATAGAGCATGATCTAGAAACATCCACAAACATCATGAATCACCAGAAAAGCATCTACAACAACTGAACTAACTAAAATCTCATCACCTTCATTCCTGAACACCAACTGACGCAACAGAAAAACTGTCAAAATACAAATCTTCATATCTCGATCAAATCTTCACGCGGATCTCTAAAACTTAATGTGGATAAACTAGATATACTCAACAAGAAACCCTTTAATCCACAACTTCTGATCATCAACGTACTGAACTCACCAACAAACTAAACTTCACTTCACCACTGACAACTGCAACTTATATCATTACAATTTTCTCAATATCCTCGACATATACAGCCTCTAAGACATTAATGCTAATAGTGTTGACATCAATGACAACCACATATCAGCAACACAACCACAACATCCAAAAATCTCCCCCTTTTGCATTGATGGCAGTACATGATGTGAAAAACACCATCAACATAACTATCTTCAACACTTACTCTCCCTTAGGTTTTGACTCTTTTCTCCTCAACAAATCTTCTCCCGCATGACTCTTCTCCTCAAATAATTCACAGTTTTTCACATGAATCTTCTCCCCCTTTGACGTCAACGACAAAGATCTCTTTTCTCAATACAAGCTCTTAGCCACATATATGAACATCTGACTACTCCCCCTAAGTAGCAGCCACCACAACATCAATCTAGATCAAAATATGACCATGAAATGCACGGATTGATGCAAGAAAATGCATCTTAGTTCTGATTAGGAGGGGTAATCACCCCTAGCTTCCCTCTGAGATACTCAAAAGTATCCTTAGGCAACAACTTTGTAAAAAAAATTGCAATATGTTCCTTAGTAGGCACATACTCCAATTTGACTTCCTTTTCACTCACCTTCTCTCTCAAACATTTAAATTTGATAGATATATGCTTGGTCTTTGAATGCAGCACCGGATTCTTAGAAATATTAATTGCGCTTGAATTATCATAGAATATAGCAATGGGTTCATCATACACAACTCTGATATCTTTTAGCATCTACTTCATCCATAGTACTTGAGTACAATTGTTAGCAGCAACAATGTATTTTGCCTCTGTAGTAGATAAAGAAATGGCATTTTGCTTCTTACTTAACCATGAAACTAGCTTCTTATCCAAGAAAAATGCACCACCACTAGTACTCTTTATTTCATCCACATCACCTACCCAATCAACATCAGTAAAAGCACTCAAAGTAAGATCATCATTTTTAGGATACCACAGCCCAAAATCAATTGTTCCCTTCAAGTATCTAAAAATCCTCTTCACAACTGTTACATGAGATTCCTTAGGATCAGCGTGAAATCTTGCAACAATGCATACAACATTCATGATATCTGGTCTAGTTTGAGTCAAGTAAAGCAATCCACTAATCATTGATTTGTATCTAGTTTGATTTTCTTTCGGAGAATCATCATTTTCTGTCAACTTGCATTTGGTCACCATAGGTGTACCAACTGGCTTTGAATCTTCCATACCAAACTTCTTCAGCAATTCTTTCACATACTTGGACTAAGATATGAAGATCCCTTTATCTAACTGAGTAATTTGCAATCCCAAAAAGAATTTCATCTCACCAATCATAGACATCTCAAACTCATTCTACATCTCATCATCAAACTTCATGAACAAACTATCATATCCTCCAAAAATGATGTCATCAACAAAGACTTCAACAATCAAATCTTTATCATGATCAATCTTGAAATACATATTACTATAAATAGTACCTTTATTGAATCCAAGCTTCAACAAATACTTGTCCAATCTAGCATACCATGCTCTTGGGGCTTGCTTAAGTCCATACAATGCTTTCTTCAATAGACAAACCATATCTCCCTAATCAGTCAATTGAAATCCATCAGGTTGCTCTACATACACCTCTTCTTCCAATTCTCCATTCAAAAATGCTGACTTGACATCCATCTAATAAACCTTGTAATTTTTGTAAGTAGCATAAGCAAGAAATAATCTCACAGCTTCAATCCTAGCAATAGGGACAAAAGTTTCTTCAAATTCAATTCCTTCCATTTGGGAATATCCTTTACACACCAATCTTGCTTTGTTTCTAACAACTTCACCTTGCTCATTCAGCTTATTTCTAAAGACCCATTTAGTTCTAATTACATTTTTGTCCTTAGGTCTAGGAAAAAGAATCCATGTATTGTTCTTCTCAATTTTTTGTAGCTCTTCTCTCATTTCTTCCACCCAATGTTCATCTTTGCATGCTTCATTCACATTATTAGGCTCAGTCTTTGAAATCAGACAATATTCTTCTGCAATCCTTCTCCTAGTTTGGACACCTTTGTTCTTATCACGTATAATCTGATCTTCTGAATTATTTAGTCTTACATACCTTGGAGTCTTAGGATGTTCTTGAACTTCTAGCTCTTGTGATCTCTCTTTTGCACTTTCACTTGTTTCTTCCTCTTGATTTTCTTGATTCACTAGAATGATTTGAACTTTATTTTGAGTATGTACATTCTTTCCTGTAACTGAACTATTATTTTGATCATCTAAATCATATCCACAGGTTCTAGATGGTCTAGCTATGTCCTCATCAACCTTGAAATTTTCACTTTCAACTATTTTCCTCAATCTCTTGTTGTAGCACCAGTAGGCCTTTCTCTTACTAGAATAACCAAGAAAGATTCCTTCATCACTCCTAGCATCAAACTTTCCTATCTCTTCATCTCTTCTGATATAGCATTTACTCCCAAAGATTTTGAAATATCTAACAGCAGGCTTATGACCAGTCCATAGCTCAAAAGGGGTCTTACCAGTATCACCTTTGACTTGTACCCGGTTGAGGATGTAAACAACAATACTCACATCTTCTCTCCAATAGATATGAGGGGCATTTCCTTCTAACATCATAGTCCTAGTAGCATCTTGAACTATCTCGTTCTTCCATTCCACAACTCCATTTTAGTGAGGGGTCTATGGGGTAGATAATTGTCTCTTTATCCAATGCACTTCACAAAAATAATTAAACTCAGGAGAATTGAATTCACCACCTCTATCTGATCTTAGAGATTTAATCTTCAGACTTGTCTCTATCTCAACCATAACCTTAAAAGTCTTGAACTTCTCCAAAGCTTCATATTTCTCCCTTAAGAAAGTAACCCACATCAATCTAGAGTAATCATCAATAAGTAGCATGCAGTACCTACCTCCTTGTAAGCTTCTGACTCTAGAAGGACCACACAAATCAGTATGAACAAGTTCCAACACTTTTTTAGAACAATGTTGTTTTCTCCGAAATGAAATTCTAGTTTTCTTCCCTAACTGACATTCCTTGCATATAGTATTAGTAGGCTTTACCAACTTAGGAAGATCTCTCACTGCCTAAGTAGAACTTATCTTAACAATATTGTCAAAGTTTACATGACACATTCTCCTATGCCACAACAAAATTTCATCAACTTGAGCAATCAGACAACTTTTACTAGCAGCATTCAGGTGAAAGATGTTACCTTTTTTTTTTGTACCTGAAGCAATCACATTTCCAGAACTTCCCAATATTCTACACTTTCCATTCTTGAATTGAAGATTGTATCCCTTGTCAACCATCTATCTGACACTTAAGAGATTATGCTTCAAACCTTCCACATAAAGAACATCATCAGTATTATTCTTAGCATCAAGAGAAATGGATCCTCTGCCATGGATTACACCAAATTTTTCATCACCAAATCTTACCACACCACCTTCATACCTTTCCAAGCTCAAAAACTTGCTTTTATCTCCTATCATGTGATGAGAGCATCCACTGTCAATTACCCATTCATCTTTCTCTTCAACTCTAGCCGCTAGAGCTTTCTCCACATTAGAGCAACTAATGATTTCATAGGGGTTGGATCATTATCCTTGATAGCAATAAATACCCATTCATCTTCACTTCCATTTCCTTTATCAGATTCATCATCTATCACACCTTCATCAACAGTATAATAGCACTTTCTTTGAAATCTAGGCTTGTTATGTCTTGGCTTAGGGACTCTTTTCAGACACCTTGATGTAAAATGACCTATCTTATTGCAAGAAAAAAATTTAATAGGAAATTTCCCTTTATACTTACCTTCTCCTCTAGCTTCTCTCTTGACAATAAGTGCTTCAAGCTCCTCTAGCTTCTTCTCCTCTCCTTCAATCTCTCTCATTTTCTCCTTATACTTGAATACTTTTCTTGATGAACTTTCTCCCAGATTATATCTCTATTTATCTATCCTAGAGTTAGTAGCCTTGAATGCAGATTCTATCTTAGGAAGAGCATCACCAAATTCACTTAACTCAAAAGCAGTAAGCTTACCAATCAACATGTCTCTGGTTACATTTGTTACAATCTGGAGCTCTTCAATAGTTGTAGCTTTGACTTTGTATGAAGCAGGCAAGGATCTAAGCACTTTAGCAACAATCTCTAATTCGTCCAACTGTCCACCAACACATTTGATACCACACATAAGTTAATTCACTATTTGCATGAAAATAGTAATGTTCTCATCATCACCCATTTTCAACATTTCATATTTCCCTTTCAGACTTTGTAACTTAGCAATCTTCACATTAGCATCACCTTCATACAAAGTTTCCAAATTATTCTAGATCTCATAAGCAGTCTTCAAGTCCATAACATTTGTCATCTCAGAATCAGTCAAAGCACTCAACAATGCTTCCTTATCCCTAAAATTGTACTCAACATCCTTGATCTCAGTAGTAGTAGTAGGACCATTCTAAGGAATAACATACCTATTTCTTGTAATACTCTATTAGGCTTCACCAATGCATCTCAGATGGCACTCCATTCGAGTCTTCCACAGAGAGTAATTTGTTCCATCAAATCTCAAGCTATCCTTCTTGTATGTCGCCATCTCGGATCACCTTAAGATGTTAAACTTCTTCCAAGGAACCTGCTCTGATACCAATTGTTGGAAACACTAGGGAATACAACTGAGAGAGGGGGTGAATTAGTTGTCACAAAATTTCAAGCTTATTCAACTTATTCACCTTATTCTCAGATCTGATCAATAACCATAAAAGCATAAATCAAAAACACGTCAGAAAACACATAACACCAATATTTTTACGTGAAAACCCTGTTAGGGGAAAAACCACGGTGGAAGTCAGTCCATAAGATCATACCCTATTAAAAGTATAAATAAGTATGAATAGGGAATGCACATGCATTTAGGCGCACTGCCTAGAGTTCACTGCTCAGTTACAAAAGGAAGACACACTATCTTACAAACATATGAATTACATCCACAAGATTTGAACTAAGAAAGATAGCATTTGCTAATGCCTGATTATAGTTCCAGTTAAGCACCTAAACACTTCTTCACTCTTCTTCACTCTTCTTCATGATGGAGCTTCTAAAATTCTAAGGAATTTTCTCTTTGCCCCATGGGCTCAGTCTCCATTTTTGAACCCTTGTCCCCATGAATGAGTAGGGTTTTATTTACAAGCATATGCAAGCATTATAATTGCAAGTTGACCTGCTCCATTGGTCACCGATCTCTTAAGTCATCTCTTGAGCAACATTGCACATCAGTTTACCAACCCCATTAGCTTGAAGCACCGGTCACCAATTATTCCACTGACTTGAGCTTTTTCCCTAAGTCGAGTTTTAAATTAAACCTAGTGACTTAAGCCTAAGTCATCTATCCACAAGGGTTCATGTCACCGACGGCTTAACCGAGTCCATTCTATTTAATGCTAACATTGTCTAGAATGCAGGTTTTAAGATTCGAGGATCCAGGATAAGATCTTGGTCGTACCCCACCAGCTCGCGAAAATTAAGTGCTAGTAGGTTAAAAGCAACGAGGCTAGCAAGATAAGGGCGCATGTCCTTGTACGTCTGTGGGACCCAATACCCACCACCATGCCCACTGTCTGAAGCCTTCAACAAATGGCCGAGATTAGATCTCGAGAACGATCTCCACCGTTAAGACTAGCAAGATCAGTAAGATCATGACACATGCCTCCAACCACTCAATCTATGAGACATATGAAGCTCACCAATGGGGAAACTGTTGTTCGAGGTGGATCACTACTAGTTTTCGAGAGAAAACCAATGATGATTTGTTGGATTTCAAACCCGGTCAGCCCAGGGTGAACCGTTCGATCTGCCATCTCTTCAGAGGATCAATGAGTAATATTCAAAGTTGGTGAACAACATGTGATAGCCGTTTTACTCTGTAACCATCGCACATTAATGGCCAAATTTTTGTATGAGTGATAAATTTGACCTCAATTCATGTGGAAATGCAAATGTTGGTAATCATGAAGTGTGATCTATGGATTTCCATGCAATTGGGAATTAAACAAAGATAGTACATATGCCAACGAACTGCTTGGATTATGCATGTGTTTTTCTAAACATTGATTGTGGGTGCCATCGCTTCACACGATAAATATAGAAGGAATAGCTTCTATTTTTGTCATTCTCACTTAGCAATTAGAAGTTTTCTTGATAAAGACAAGGTGAGTTTGATCAATTGTCGAACAAGGAAAATGAGTGAACCAGTGAGCAGGTCTGTTTTTCTGAGCTCTCAGAAGCCTGATGTTGGTGTACCAGAAGTTGCTTCAACTATGGAGGCCGACATTCCTACTGGAAAGCTCATACTTGCACCCACAAGGTGCAGCCAGAGATTACAATACCAAAATGTTGCTACTGGAAAAGTCGAAGATAAAGGCAAAGAACCAGTGCACTTCGTTGTTGGAGGACGCAGAAGAATTAGCTATGGGTGTGGCTCCTTCTGATGCCAAAACTCGCCCACTGACCTTAATGAGATCCCGTCAGACAACGAGACTGAGATAGACTTCGAGCATCGGCGATATCTCAACACTTTGGGTCAAACTCAGGCCCCAGGAGAAGAAATATTGTTTGTTCCTCCACTGGCAGTCACAACTCCAAGCGAGCGGACTGGTATTGTGTAAGGAAAAGGATGAGGAAGAAGCTGAGGTTTTCTCTCCTTCCCTTGTGATGACTCAGAGCGGGTGTGTGTATCATGGTTTGGACACTGGTAAGAGTGAGGTGGTTGGTCAATAAAGAATTACCATGTGGAGTGGTAAATTTTGGTTTTGATATATTGTTGCGGCGGTTAGTCTCTTCTTTGGTGTATGTGACTATTACTTTTTGGGTCTGATGCTAAATGTGCACCCTCGTGGTGATGTGGACATCTAATGTGGTGTGTATCAGGCGATAAAGGGATATTTTGACGGGCCTTTTCATTTTCTCTTCTGGATGGTGGTTGTAATTTTCATTTTCCCCATGCTCAACGTGCTTTTGCATAATCAGTATGTGGGAATTTATGAAATGCAAATGAAATTTTGGGTGAAATTAAATTTTGTGATGAAATTGCATTTGAGCCTTAAGCTTTTTTTGCTCCCTTGTCTTATAAAAGGGAATTCAGGGCTCATTTTGTGAAGGATGAAAATTTTGGTTAGGTTTTGAGTCGGGTATACATCCCAGGTAGAATGATAGGAATAGAATAGATAGTTTGTTTTCAGCTTTTGGAAAAACATATGCAAATTATCTTAAATTGTTATGTAGATATGACTGATAAATATGAATGAACATATAATTCTGATATATTTTCTCTCCTTATGTGAATTTTTGTGAATTTTGAATGGAATGTTAATGATATTTTCATTCTTCTTTGAACATTTGTTCAAATGTATGTCTATGTTTCTGCTTTGATTCAAGCAATCAATTAAATGCTTAAATGGAGTCTTAGATTTACAATTATTCGCAAGGGATTTGATAAGTAGTTATGTATCAGAAAGAGTGAACTCCATAATGCAAAGTTGTTGTGAGAGCAATCCATCCCATTAGATTTTAAAGTCATTTCTATGTTACTGGTTCTTGTGTATGTGACTCTATTGCCCAATGTAACAAGGCACTGGTCTATTCCTTAATTATTCACCTAAAGGGTTGATCAAATAACTATTTGATGACTGACCTAAAGTTAGGATTTAAATTCATTTTAAAATTCATCAATATCGACACATGTATTTGTCAACTATCATGAAGAATGTCCTTTGTTTTGATGAATGGGTAAGCAATTTACTTAAAGATAAACCAATCTTGTAGTAATTGTAACATAATTATCCTTCATTCAAATTGATGTGTTCTATAAAGCATATTTTCAAATGAACATAGTAGGAACACCCTCCTTGGCCCCACAGAGCCTAAAGTGTAGAAGATCTTAGTCATCAACTAGATCTTATTAGTTGGCCAGTCATTTCAGGATTCTTAAACATAGGAGTTGGCTATCCCTTAGAGATTTCTTAGGTGCACTGGAAAACAACCAATTGAATGGCAACTCTACTAGGGAATGCACTCAAAAATTCAGTTGCAAATTACCTTGTCAAAGAGTCATTCAAGTCTTGAAGAATTAAGCCTAAAGAGTCATTGCAGAGAGTTATACTATTTGCCATTCTGAATTTAGTATATCTGAGCATCTTTGTTCAGATAATTGAGAAGTTCTTGGACCTAGAAAAGATTTGTTGCAGTAAAGATCAAAGGATATGAGTGTGACTCTACTAGTGGATGATACCCAGAATGATATTTACCCTTGAAGTTTATTCCTTTGTGAAAGGAGGTGGCGACTTTGTTCAAAGAACCAGTTAAATTGTGGAAAAGCTTTCTAGATTTGTAGACTTTGTGGTCAGGAAGAAGGATTAATAGCTGCTACAAATCTCTAGGTATTCTCATAAATCTATAGCAAGCATTATTTTGTTTGACAAAAGTTTATGAGAACTTTCAAGACTTAAGATCATAAATGATTCCCTATTAGATGAATTTGCATTAAGACAGGGAATAATAATGGTTCTTCAAACTTCTAATGTGTAAATCCTGTAATTATTTTGCGAAGTATGTTATTCTTTTGAATACTCCCTGTTAGAGAATTACCTTGTAAAGGATCAAGTGCAAGTATGTAGGGTGAAGGAGCCATATCATGCCCTCAAAGGGATTTTGTTATCGAAAGGTATATTCCATTGGTTTTTAATGGCATTAGAGGTTTCCCAAACTTAATTCCTCTGAAGGTTAGGAAGTATTTGCCCAAATTCACAGGGAAAAGTTAAGAATCATCCTCTAAACATTTTCAAACATTCATGGATGTGATGGGGGATTATGAAGTGAATCATGAGGATGTTGTCATGAAGCTCTTTGTTCAATCCTTGAAGGATGATGTTAGGGATTGGCATTCATATATGCCAGTAGGTTCCATAGCTTCATGGAATCAATTCATGACAAGCTTTGTTGACCAATTCAGTGAAAGGGTAAATCCAAGTGTGGTGAGAAATTTTTTTATGGAAATTCATATAAGTGAGGGTGAATTAGTTCTTGTTTTCAACCTTCAATTTTCAAAGGCAATCAGGGAAATTCCAAAAGACATAAGGCCAAATGATGCAAAATGTTTGGTTGTATATCTAAGAGCACTTGACAAGAAGATGAGCTTCTTATTAAGAGAAAAAGAGCCCACAACTTTGCACTACGCATATCACATTTCCATTGACATTGAGAACAATTTGAGATACTCAATGATGAGGGGACTTGTGACTGCTAGTCATAATTCTAGCACTGCCCAAATTTTTGAACCAAATAGATAAGAAGGTAAAAGGATTTGTCAAGGAGGGGATCTCATAAATGTTGTATCCACTTTATTCCCCAAAAATGCAAAATGTGAGCAAGCATCAACTTCACATAAACCAAGAATGGGAAGGTCTGATATAACTTTTTCTATCAGAAAGCTATATGAAATAAAGAGACATACAAATGAGTCACCATATGACTTATTCTCAAGATTTTTGGATGCTCTGATGGAAATACCCAAGAGTTTCAGACCTAGTGATCTAATGTGCATTAATTTGTTTTGTGAAGCATATATGTCAGGGTCTACCCAATGGTCTGAGGATCTAAAGCCTTGATCAAATAGTGGATTGGATTAATATTGTGGGAAACATTGAGCATGGTTGCCTACCCCTATCTGTTTCTCATGCTGTGAGCAGTGGTTGCCATGTTGAAGAAGATCAATGGTTAAGATTAGCAAGAAAAAGAGAAGCATTAGAATTAGAACAGTTGACTATTGAATGTTTTCATTTCACTAATAACCTAGAGGTGGAAGCCAGTAGTAGTGCAGATGATGAAGAGGGTGAACATGAAACTAAGGAGGTGGTGCCCAATTATCTTCCTTGGGATGTTGTAAGCTGTGAGAAAACACGAGAAATGCAAGATGAAGCCTCACAACTTGATGCACCAGTCAATTAAGGGAATACACTTGGTCCCAATGCTATGATACACATGAGGAATCAAAGTGAAGAGATTGAATTTGAGCAGTCTACCGTTGAATATGATTCCTCATATGAAGTGGAATGGAATCCCTTGCTTCCAATAGGGGGTTTTTTAATAGCCTTGAGGGTATGTGTTTCCTAGGTAGTGAGAAATTCTCCTCATGTGAAGAATTATCTGAGTATGGGTCAATTGCTACAAACACAAATGATGAGGAGAATGTTGAGATTGTCTCTCTTTGTTCCTTAAGTGACTGTACTGACTTTGAGTACACCGATAGTCTTAATTGTTGGCATCATGACTTTAAAGATGATGAGATACATCCAATTAATGTATGGAAAATTCTTTTATTTGATGAAGATGCCTTGGACAGTGATGTTGTAAATGACAATCCCCATTGGTGTAGGAGCAATCCTTTTCTTGAGGATACCTCTAATGAGTATTTGACAAGTACCATCAGTGGAAATGTTGTGGATGATCCGTGTAAATATCAAAGTGGTATTGATTTTGGTAGTTGTGTCAATGAAGATATCACTTCCGACTTGCTAAGCTCTAAACTGCATGGAAGGTGTGGGGATGCAAACATCAATAAAGAAGCTCCCAAACATGGTGTCAGCTATGGATGCAGTGTGGATATCCAAAAGGATGCACATGGCTGCATTGACTCTCCTATAGTGAAGAGTTGTACACTTGAAAAAACAACTGAAAGGTCAAGTATTCATGTTCCACAGGATGATTGCATCGATATTCCAACAACATTGCCTTGTGTTGAGGAGAAGGAAGTACTTGATTATTTTGCAAAGGATACAAATATTACAATACTTTTTCACCCATGTGTAGGGAAATCCAAAGACATAGGTGATTATGAACATAATACAGGACAGTATGAAGTTGTAGTGGAGTTCTTTGCAGATACTCCTTATCTGATGGTTTTGATTATGGAACTTCTTTCACCTAAAGGGGTTAACACTTGTGGTAAGCATGCTGACAATAGACCTGGTCATGCTTTCTTGCCTGAATTCACTAAGGATTAGCCTAGTTTGAGCTAGAGTGTATATGAGTTTTTCAAGTTTAATGGGTAGATGGAATATGATGGTATACTTTATGACAGTGTGGAATATGAAGGATTCCTTTTTCCTGTTCAATTTGATGAGCCTGTAATGGAAAGGGACAAATGTGGCAATGCTACTTCAAGTATTATAGGTAATGTTGATCAAGATAGTGCTGATAACTTGGGATTACACAATACTCATGTGAATTCACTACACGATAAACAAGCCACAGTCTTTGATAGAGGGAAGAATTTTCCCTGAAACTTTGGGGGCCTGGGGCCTCCATCTTATGGAAATAATTTACAATGTATATTATGTAAGTAGTGTACATATGCTAGTCTAGTTTTTTGCTTTCTGTTGAGTCTGCTTACCTTCTCTGAGTGAACTCCTTGGTTTTGGCCTTCTACCCTGGTCTACTTCAACTAGAGATTTTATCTTCGCCATACCCACCAGGGTTATGCGTCCCCAAGCATGAGCCACTAATGGAGCTTCTTAAATTCTGAGGAATTTTCTCTTTGCCCCATGGGCTTAGTCTCCATTTTTGAACCCTTGTCCCCATGAATGAGTACAGTTTTATTTACAAGAGTATGCAAGCATTATACTTGCAAGTTGACCTGCTTCGTCGATCACCGATCTCTTAATTCATCTCTTGAACCACATTGCACGTCAGTTTACTGACCCCATTAGCTCGAAGCACTAGTCACCAATTATTCCACCGACTTGAGCTTTTTCCCTAAGTCGAGTTTTAAATTTCTCCTGGTGACTTAACCCTAAGTCATCTATTTGCAAGGGGTCATATCACCATCGGCTTAACCGATTCCTTTCTATTTAATGCTAACATTGTATGGAATGCAAGTTTTAAGATTCGAGGATTCGGGATAAGATCTTTGTCATACCCTGCTAGCTCGCGGGAATTAAGTGTCGGTAGGTTAAAAGCAGCGAGGCTAGCGAGATAAGAATGTGTGTCCTTGTATGTCTGTGGGACCCAATCCCCACCACCATGCCCACCGTCTGAAGCCTTCAACAAATGGCTGAGATCAGATCTCGAGAATGATCCCCACCTTTCCCCGCTGGTTTGCTGGGAGAAAGTGAACGCTAGTTAAGACTAGCGAGATCCGCGAGATCATGACATGTGCCTCCAACCACTCAATCTATGAGACATATGAAGCTCACCAATGGGGAAACTATTGTCCGAGGTCGATCACTTCCATTTGTCGAGAGCAAACCAGTGATGCTTTGTTGGATTTCAAACCTGGTCAGCCTAGGGTGAACCGTTTGATCTGCCATCTCTTCAAAGGATCAACAGGTAATATTCAAAGTTGGTGAACAACACGTGATAGTCGTTTTACTCTATAACCATCACACATTAATGGCCAGATTTCTGCAGGAGTGATCAAGTTTATCTCAATTCGTGTGGAAACGCAAATTTTGGTAATCATGAAGTGTGATCTACGGATTTCCATGCAATTGGGAATTAAATGGTGATAGTACATATGCCAACGAGCTACCCAGATTATGCATATGTTTTGCTAAACATTGATTGTGGGTGCCATCACTTCACATTATAAATATAGAAGGAATAGCTTCTCTTTGTGTCATTTGTACTTAGCAGTTAGAAGTTTTCTTGATAAAGATGAGGTGAGTTTGAGTAATTGTCAAGCAAGGAAAATGAGTGAACCAGTGAGGAGGTATGTTCGCTTGAGCTCTCAGAAGCCTGGTGTTGGTGCTGGTGTACCAGAAGCTGCTTCAACTATGGAGGTTGATGTTCCTATTAGAAATCTTGTACTTGCACCCACAAGGTGCAGCCGGAGATTACAATTCTAGAACGTTGTTGCTGGAAAAGTCAAAGATTAAGGCAAAGAACCAGTGTGCTTCACTGTTGGAGGACGCAGAAGAATTAGGTATGGGTGTGGCTCCTTCGGACGCCAACACTCACCCATTGACCTTACTGAGAGCTCGTTAGACAGTGAGACTAAGATAGACTTCGGGTATCAGCGGTATCTTGACACTCTAGGTTGAACTCAATCCCTAGGAGAAGAAATATTATCTATTCCTCCACTGGCATTCAGAACTCCAAGTGGGCGGACAGGTACTATGTTGTGTAAGGAAAAGGATGAGGAAGAAGCTGAGGTTTTCTCTCCTTCCCTTGTGATGACTCGAAACGGGCATGTGTATCATGGTCTGGACACTGGTAAGAGTGGGGTGGTTGGTCGATAAAGAATTACCATGTGGGGTGGTAAATTTTGGTTTTGATATATTGTTGCAGTGGTTAGTCTCTTCTTCGGCGTATCTGACTATTACTTTTTGGGTCTGATGGTGAATGTGTGCCCTTGTGGCGATGTGGACATCTGATGTGGTGTGTATAAGGCGATAAAGGGATATTTTGGCGGGCCTTTGCATTTTCTCTTTTGGATGGCGGTTGTAATTTTCATTTTCCCTATGCTCAACATGCTTTTGCATAATCAGTATCTCAGAATTTTTGAAATGCAAATGAAATTTTGGGTGAAATAAAATTTTGTGATGAAATTGCATTTGACCCTTAAGCTTGTTATGCTCCCTTATAAAAGGGAATTTAGGGCTCATTTTGCGAAGGATAAAAATTTTGGTTAGGTTTTGAGTCGAGTGTACATGGGTAGAATGATAGGAATAGAATAGATAGTTTGTTTTCAGCTTTTAGAAAAACATATGCAAATTATCTTAAATTGATATGTAGATATGACTGATAAATATGAATGAATGTATAATTCTAATATATTTTCTCTCCTTATGTGAATTTGTGTGAATTTTGAATGGAATGTTAATGATATTTTCATTCTTCTTTGAACATCTGCTCAAATGTATGTCTTTGTTTCTGCTTTGATTCAAGCAATCAATTAAATGCTTAAATAAAGTCTTAGATTTACAATTATTCGCAAGGGATTTCATAAGTAGTTATGTATCAGAAAGAGTGAACTCCATAATGCAAATTTGTTATGAGAGCAGTCCATCCCATCAGATTTTAAAGTCATTTTTGTGTTACTGGTTCTTGTGTATGTGACTCTATTGCCCAATGTAACAAGGCACTGGTTTATTCCTTAATGATTCACCTAAAGGGTTGATCAAATAACTTTCTGATGACCAACCTAAAGTTAGGATTTAAATTCATTTTAAAATTCATCAATCTCAACGCATGTATTTGTCAACTATCATGAAGAATTTCCTTTGTTTTGATGAATGGGTAAGCAATTTACTTAAAGATAAGCCAATCTTGTAGTAATTGTAACATAATTATCCTTCATTCAAATTGATGTGTTCTATAAAGCATATTTTCAAATGAACATAGTAGGAACACCCTCCTTGGCCCCACAGAGCCTAAAGTGCAGAAGATCTCAGTCATCAACTAGATCTTGTTAGTTGGCTAGTCATTTCAGGAGTCTTAAACATAGGAGTTGGCTATCCCTTAGAGATTTCCTAGGTGCACTGGAAAACAACCAACACTTCACACTCTACTTCTTCCTTCGAAATATCTGAACAATATTCGCACATAGGACTCGCACACTTCACATACTCATGCCTTCAAATGATAAAACAATTGTTCTTATATATCCGCAACTAGAAATTACATTGCTACATGTCGCCCTCAAGAAAATAATAAAATGAATACAAATTGTTGGCATAAAACAATAAAGATTATTAATGCAAATCAACCTAGGTCAGCCACAACATAGTGAAGACCCAAAATAAAATTCTCAAACATGAACCACCTTCAAAAATTAATCTTTGAGGATCCACAACACGTTACAACACCCTGTTGGCAAAGAATATGAAAAACATGAACATGCAAGAGAAAATCTTGAATCGTGAGCACAACGATCAATGCAAACATGCAACATAGATAGAGCATGATCTAGAAACATCCAAAACATCATGAATCACCAAAGAAGCATCTGCAGCAACTGAACTAACTAAAATCTCATCACCTTCATTTAGGAACACCAACTAAAGCAACAAAAAAACTGTTAGAATACAAATCTTCATATCTCGATCAAATCTTCATTCAGATCTCTTAAACTTAACGTGGATAAACTAGATATACTCAATAAGAAACCCTTTAATCCACAACCTATGATCATCAATGTACTAAACTCACCAACAGACTGAAATTCACTTCTCCACTGACAACCTGTAACTTATTTCATTACAATTTTCTCAATATCCTCAACATATACATCCTCTAAGACATTAATGCTAATAGCGTTGACATCAATGACAACCACATATCAGCAACACAACCACAACATCCAACACATAGTGCTAAAGGGAATTTGTTTCATGAAATGGTATGATAGTTAGAATGAGTACAAAGGAAATCTCATTATTGTTTGATTGTAACTATATGTACAGTAGGATTCTTTGGATGCATGAGGGTCAATTCACAGTAGGGCATCCTTCATGAAGTCAAAATTTTTCCTATGCTTATAATAGTCTCAACATTCAAGGGATAGGCTTATTATTATATGTACTCTTGAAAAGGCATAAAAGATAGACACTAAAAGAGGTCACAGTGGAATACATTCTTGAATGCAAGTTGGTAGGTGTCTTATGTAAATGGCTTGATCAATGCATGACTCAAGTTACAAGGAGACAATATTTATATGTGGCAGTCGTAATAAATGAACTAGGTTGCACAATAGGAAAGTGATGTGAGCAGTGTATAAGAAATAAAGAGGCAACAATCCTGATTAGGCTCTAGATTGTCAATGCTTGATGACAAGTGGAGTTCCTTGTATGACAATAGTAGCCTCCAAAGAAATATTTTTATCATAGGTTTTTGGTAAACATTTGAGGAATGAATTTAAGATACTTTTTTTATTGAATTTTGTAGCTTCAAACACATACATATGACTATCTATAAGAGATGTCAAAGCATGAAGACAGTGAGTAATTTCAATGAGGGGACTTTGTGCATTGGGATTGAAGTTGAGATTACAATTGGAAGATGCTTGCATATGCCTAATTGTGAAGGTTGAATTCCTATCATGGTGAAATCATATCTTTGCTACTTATAGATTATGAAGCACTCAAACTTGTAGATTTTATGCTCAGAAAGGAGATATTCGAGGGTACAGTTATGAGTGAAAGCAAAATGGGATGGATGTTTTTAGATTTTTTTGGGAATATTTTAATGTTTTTAGTGTTTTTAGTGTTTTTAGGGAGATGTAAACTGTGTATCCAAAAAAAATATTGTATTTGCAAGATTTGTTGAGGCAGATATGGTGCATATAACAAAATTGGGGTTTATTGTATGTCAAGGAGGTCTGTCTAGAGGGTTTCAAGTCTTATGCAACGAGGAAAGTTGTGCCTAATTTTGATCCCTTTTTTGATGCTATAACTGGTATGAATGGCTCAAGGAAATTGAATATATTGGACTCAATCTATTTTGTGCTTGGAATTACCAATTTATAGTAGGTCAGGGATTCAAATTTGTAGGAGTTGGTGTACAAGCAAGTGCAAACCGGAGAGACAAAGGCCATTGTTTCTAAAAAAATTTATAATTCTAATTGCAGTCACGGTCCCATTGGATATGAAGAAAACACCGAGATCATTGTAACTCGACAGGTATTTAGCCATTTCATTTTCTTTTAGCTTCTTTAATTTCAAAATAATCCTCAAACAGTTTGTGATATAATATTCAAGTTTTCTTTCAGTGGGCCTAGTCAAAAATTTGTTTCCTTAGCTAGGGGTATCTGTTGCCTCAAATTCACCCTAGAATTGCACCCTAGAATGGATGTTTTTGAATAGTTGAGGGAGAGATTAGATGTTCTTTTTGTTGCCTCTATTCACTAAATCAAATTTTGTAAGCATGGTTTTAGGGGGAGCTTATGGTTTTTTTCTATCATCCCTAGACCTTGAAAGTTTGTTTCAGTTTGATCTCTTATTGTAGTTGTTCTTGTTGAAATCATGGTTCATTTTTTATCAGACAATATTTTGGTGATGTTGTTTATGCGGGTTCATGTTGGTATGATGTTCATTGACAGCTATCACAAAGTTTCTTAGTCAAAATGGGGTTGATGGCAAGATATCAAAATATAATGGCTTTAACAAAATATAGTGTTTTGCATTGAGACAGTGATGTTCTGACAGTTCTAGTACTACGACAATTCAGTGGAGTGTTGATAGTGGTCTTGTATGTATCTTACTCTTTCTTGAAAATGTGCCTTGGTCAATGTGTTAGGTTAATAGGAAAGTATTTCCAATTTCTCAGAATGTGATACAAGGGACAAGGCAATTCCTTAAGAATGCCACAAAATTGTAAAAGCAATGGATGATCAAAGGGTTGTTGAATTAAAAGAATAGCTCCAGCATTAGCCCTTCCCCCCATGTTAGCAAGGTCTCCACATACAATCATGATAGGAAATATAAACAATTGCACAATTGTGTGAGCTCACATCATATGGTAGAGCATTGAAGGATTATGCTTAGAGAATTTACAGTATAGGCACAATATTTGAAAAAATGGCATTTGTTCAAGAATACAATTATCTTTATTATCACACTTGTTCATCATGTGTAACCAGTCATGTTTTTTTTCTTTCAAGTTTTCAATTACAAACCCTAGATCTTTCTTTGTATCTATATATTTGTAATCTTGAACTTCTCGAGAGAAAACTTCCTTGTAACTTCCAACTAGTTAAATCTCAATCAATGTTGCTTCTTCAATTACTCTTTCCATTTTAGGAAATTTCTAGCTCTTACAGTTCAACTCCATTTTATTTAAAGATCTCTACCATAATCAATTTTAAGCACACCAGTTTTGTTATTTTCACTATCATAGGCTCATCGCATTCTATTTTATAGACTTGTGCCTTTTTTCTATGTTGTTGAGGCTTGAACTATAGGCTCTAATACCATGTTAGAAATAAGATATGTTTAACTGTAATATAAATTTAATATTTATACAGAGCGAGTTTGGAAAAATAAAAACATTCACATAGGTATGGTATACAATGAGAGGTTGGTTAAGAAATTCCAAACACAAAAGATAACCATACTTTGATAGAAGATTGCATTAGAAGAACAGTAAAAGCTTTCCCTTTCACATATGTGTGTATGTGTGATAATGAGGGTGTGTTGTTTTTGTAACAGCTTTGTATTTTGTATGTGTACACTAATCATCTCTCTAGTTTAGAATTACAAATAGACAATCGTAAATATGTGGGAGTTAACATCCTACTTGATGACACAACATAATTAGACAGGAGTTAAAAGTCCATGTGATTCTTGTAGCTCCAAAATTACTAACAGATTACAAATATCCATGAACATAGACTAGAGTTCTTTATGTAACATCCTTCTAGTGCGTTGAAGCTCTTTAAAACAACATTCTTGAATCTCTCTCACTATATAAATCTTTATCCATCTTTTTCCTCATGCATTCTTGGTATTCCTATGTTAAAGTTGTCACAGATTCATATATAATGCATGTATAGTAGAAATTTGAGAAAATAGAAGTTTATAAAAACCCTTGTTCTTCTTTGCAAAATAAATCAAGAGCTCTTTAATTTAAATCCAGTCTCTGTACTTGTGTACAAACTAGGACAAAGCATCTTTGTTTAGGAATTTTAGGTCTTCAACACCCTCAAGGATCTAGTGTTTTAAATTGTTTACTCATAGCTCTTATGAGGTATTTTTCCATTGATACATCTAAATGTAGATTTTTTAAGTCTTTCTTTACAAGGAGAGAAAATAGCTAATTTTATCACCCCATTACATAGGCTCAAAACAATTTGTCTCCCAATCCCAAGAAACAAAATCCTTTAGGCTTAATGGTAGAGTAAGAACCATAATTAGGTATCATATCATTCTAAAATACTTGCTTCTTCAATGCTTATAATTTTGTACTTTCTATTGAGATTAAGCTATTGAGTGTTGCATTGAGTCATAAGCTACTTCTCATCAAGTTTAAATAGTAGCTTGATCTTTCCTCCTGCCTCTTGATCATTTCATTTTATTTCACATATACATATAAGTTTGGAACTAGAGGCTCAAAAGGAATACTACTTTGGGATGGTTATATTGATTCCTACTCATGCTCATGGATGTTCGAAAGACATGGTAATAAACAAAATTTCAATAATCAATAAACGTGTATTGTTCATTCTCAATGGAATAAATTTAAGCCAATTTCTTTCTTGGATATAAACTTTCTATTGGT
This sequence comes from Sequoia sempervirens, assembly GCA_007258455.2. NCBI lineage: Eukaryota > Viridiplantae > Streptophyta > Pinopsida > Cupressales > Cupressaceae > Sequoia > Sequoia sempervirens. The sequence continues at coordinate 159,602,856 of VDFB02270651.1, read as the reverse complement.
CCTATTAGATAAATATGTTGTTTCTATTTTGGGAGCTTTATTTGTGTTGCTTATAAATCTGTTTTTTTTTAGTATCACTTGTGCAAAATAGTGAATTTCTACTAGCTGACATCTATGAGAAACTTATTGTTTTACTAATCTTGTGAAAGCTCAAATTAAGTTTATGATTTTAAATTCATGTTTTATAGCAAGGTTATTTGCTAGATTCTTGATTTTTTGTAGGAGTCAAGAGAAAGAATAGTTAGAGTGGCAACATACATATGCTAGATTAAAGCTTGGAAAATTGTCACCTTTGTTACTTGTTCCACACCATATATTAAAGCCTTCTTGTGTGGATTCAAAATTTGTACCTAAATATGCAAATGGAACACAAATACATGATGTTTAGGGGATAGCACGTATGAGAGCTTTAGGATAGCTTTCCTCTCGCGTCCTAGATTATGCTAGAACATTGGTCAAAGTATGCTTTAGTCTACAAAATTTCAATCAAACTATTTTTCCTGAATGATTTTTCATTGATAACAAGAACATACAAATATTGCATTGACTTTTCAAGCTTTCCCACATCACCTCTGGCATGATTTGAAGAGTTTGCAGGAGAGTGGGTGCCTCAACATGCTTTTCCTACATCATCGCAAAGGTCAGCAACAAACTGTGCAGTGTTGCGGTGGAGGCATACAATGACACTTTTAAAGGTTGAGGAGTTGGTATTTACACCCACTAGTTGCATTTTCTTAAAATTTTCTAAGGACTTTTCAGAAAAAAACCATTTTGAACATATCCTTTAATCATGGCATTCCATGATATCACATTTCTTTGAGGAATTTTTTTAAAACAATTTGCTTGTTGTGTCTATGCTTCCACATTTTCATGTATGTCTAGCAGGGCACTTGTAACTACAACATATGACAAAAAAATCCATGCTGTTATGCTTTGGTGGATGTCCCTTCGTTATTACTAGATATCTAATGTAGTGCACATTATTATAGTGCAAGCCTATTTTTCAAATTATTTCATTTAGCATCACCAATATTCTCCACAAGAACATTGTCCCTGTTTAAAATGATGGAAATGGTTCACACATCTCAAAATAATTTCTCTTGCAACAATCTTGGAGATGAATTTAGATGCAGTGTAAAAATCAGAACATACTCGAAGGTTTTTAACAACTCTAATAGTCGTACCAGGGGCCATGCTTAACAAACCAAATGAAATTGATAAATTTTCACTATGGTAGCAGATAAATGATTATTTTTTCTTCTATTCCACAGCATTAAGTAAAAGTTTTGAATCTAGAAATACCATGTTGCCTTCATTTTCCAAGCCATTTTTTCCAATTTTACATAGCTCTCCCATGTTTATGGATGTGATTTGTCTCCTACACAAAAAAGCATGTACCATTTTATGCCCTTCAATCCAACTACAAGTAGGTATCTTTTTAATTCCTCTAACTTTCATCAATCTCCTTATTATTTGAACCTCACCACACCTGCCCACTTCTGCACAAATTTTTTCGAGAAGAACATAAGTTGTATTATTTTTAGGATCCACAGGTACCAAAGGTTTAACTGGCATCTTAGTAATAATGTTTAGGGTGTCCTCAAGATAGCTAGCATGGGTACAAAGGTCAACCATGCACACCTAATGATCAACTATATATGTAATGCAATAAGGGTTACTGGTGTGTGAAGTATGTGCAGCCCTCATCCACTAAACCTACATGACTGCATGCATCTAGAACACAAACAAAGCTTACAATATCGATGTTCCAGAGTGCTTCATTAATTCAAATATTTTGAGAGCTTCCTTGCAAAATCCATTTTGTGCATATTATGCAACCATATCGTTTCATTCCATGAGATGACATCTCTTTGAGGCATTCGGTCAAACAATTCATTTTGTACTATATTTTGGTGTCAAATATTTGGTAATTATGGTTAGTTTTATTACATTCAAATTATGAATTATGGGAAATTATATACAGTAAATACATTGATGGATGTTTGGATAGTGAAATTATCTCTCTTAGAAAATAACTAAAATATCTTGTCTTGAAATATCTAGAAGAATTATTTAAATTAAAGAGGATTTTGTGGTTATTTTTCTAACAATCGTTTTACAGTGTAGCTAGCTTGCTATTTTCATTCAAGATACAAGTCATCAAAGTCAAGAACATACCAAGAAGATGGTACTCTACTTCAAAACCTCAACCTCACTTAGTTTAGCCTGCTTACATGGGGATATTAAGGAAATTGCTAAACAATTAATATATATTATTTGTTGTTTGTGAAGAAGAATCCTATGAGATCCAATATGGCAGTGGATCATTATTTAATTTCTTAAGTAAAGATGATGTCACAGTTGGAAAACTACCTTGTCATTGTTTTGAATGCAAAAAAACCCTAAGGGTTTGACCATATATGGCTTTCATTTTCCTTTGATAGGGGATGTGAAGTGGGACTTTACTATTGTCGAGCAGGGGATGACCTTCCAACTCCTGACAAAGTAGCCCAATTGGTGAAGTTAGTGCCTCTCAAGAAGATAAGGATGTATGACTCTAATGTGCAGGTTGTTACTTGAAACACATCAAACATTTTCCATAGTAGTTTAATGTAAATAAAAAGACTATTTATTAGAAAGTTGTGGTTCTGAATCTTGATTTCCTTATGTGCAGGTCCTTCAGGAATTTTCCAACACTAGCGTTGAGCTCATGATTGGGATACCCAATTCAAATTTGCTAGGATTTTCATAGTACCAAAGCACAATAGATACATGTGTGACCAAAAATGTATTACCATACTACCCTGACACAATGATCACTTATGTAACTATAGGGGCAGAGGTGGCTGAGAGAATCATCACTGTCTCATCCCTCGTTGTCCCAACAAGAAGACTCTTGGTTGTGTAAAATAGGTTTCCTTATTTTTAAGCATGAGAACTTAGTTGATTTTAGTTCCTATGTGCTCTCCCATGCTTGGGGTGAGATATAGGACCCTTAGGATTCATTTTTCAAGTAGTTCTTTCATGTTTTGGAGTTGTATAAGCAAAAAATAGAGCATTGAAACTCAGTTTTTCTTAGTCATAGCACTGAGAAACACACTTTGTAACACATTTTTCAAACAAAAGACATGTATTTAAGTCTTGTGTCTATTGTAAGAACACCTTTTCTCAATAAAATTTTAGTTTGTTTCATTCTTAATAGTTGTTTCATTATGTGTAAATAAATTATTGATTATGTTTTTATGTGTTTTATGTTTAAACCTCAAAAGCATTATCTCATTTCCAGCACTTTTAAGTAGAAATCAAAGAACAAAAATAATTAAATAAAATACCAATTGACTAAATATACTACCAATTGACAGAAATCGATGAATAAATATGACTAAATATAATGATTATGTAATTAATAAACAATGTATCAATATACTACCAGTTGAAAAAAATTAGTGAATAAAAACAATTAAATAAACTACCAAATTGATCAAAATGATGATTAAAATTAATGACTAAATACACTACCAATGGACGGAAATCAGTGAATAAAAATGACTAAATAAGTGACCAATTAAACACAATCAATGACTAAATTAACGACTAAATATATCAGTGAATAAAAAATGACTAAATAAGTGACCAGTTTACATCAATCAATGATTAAATTAATGACTAAATATACTACCAAATCGATCAATCAAAAAAACCAATAGATGACTAAAAATAGTTTAGTCATCAATTCAGTTGTGTTATAAATGACTGGAAATAAACTATGAATGGTCACGTGATCATTTTTAGTCATTTATATGTAGTTTTTAGTAGTTCTTTTAATAATATATTGTTGTTTTTGTACTAGTGCTCCCTTAGGGGATCCATTAGAGGCATTCTTTAGGAGGTTGGTTCAAACTAACGTGGTTGTTTATCCATTAACCAACCTTTTGATGAGTCAAAACCAAAGTCGAATTGGTATAGGGAAAACAAGTATTGTGATTTCCATAAGATTAAAGGTCATTCCACTAGCAAGTGTCAGAATCTTAAGATCTATATCCAAGATTTATTGATCGAGGAGATATTGTAGTTGAGGGAAATTAGTCTACATTCTCTAATGCTTAGTTGCAAATATTCTAAAATGTTTTCCCTAAGCACAATCAAGGTTCTAGCTCCTCTAATACAAACATTGGATCCAATAAAAATAATCAAAACAACCAAACAACAACATTAGCTATAACAAAGTCCCATTAATTATGATAATATAGTTGGTTGTATCACTAAATTTGATCCACGTATTTCTATAATTTTTGTAAAGGGAAAGGACCCTCATTGTGTTGTTACCACATGTCCAACCCACATATCAGTCCCAAGACCCTCTACATCATCCCAACCAACTCCTATAAACTCACAGTAGGGTGATCCCACAATATTGGTTTACAATTTTTGGCCAAACTAGACATAGAACTGATTTTTTTTAACTAAATCTTCACTTTTGAACACCTATAGTAGCTAAACCATGAGGAATTTGAAGATGATGCAAACTAGTGAATTGTGACATTTTTTCTGTAGATTCTAAATATATTTTTTTCAAAAAATTTGGAATTAGATTTCACTTCTTTTTCCATCTCCTTTGAAAACTACTTTTTAACAGTAAACACTATTTTTAAAGAGTGGTGTTACTGGCTAACACATAAAAAAATTTATATGAAGGTTAAAATTCTAATTTTTTCGAATTCAAATTCATAACTACGATATCTAGTGCATGGAATTGGTTTCATAGCATTTCATTGAATATTCTTTTATTAATTAAGTTTCAAAGTCAAACCAATTATAATTTAGACATGATTTACTTGCTAAAACATAACTTTTTCTGTATGTATCGAAATTCAATTTTATCTTTTTAATTGGATCAAGGACATCAATATCTAGTGCATAGATTTTTTTAAGTTTTTTTTTATAATCTGCTATTTTTCCACATGTGAAGAATAGAGAGCTTGATTTTTGGTGAAAACCCTACATTCACAACAAATAAAAAATAAATATAATAACCAAATTAAATTTATTTAAAATTATACTTTTTGGGAAACTTATAATAAGGAATACATACTTACAAAAAATAAATTTTAAAGGAATTCATTTGATCCCCCAAAAGGTAAATCAAAAGTGATTTTTATCAGCATTTTGATAGGTGTAAAGGAGACTCCGTTATAGGTATGGTTTAAAACTAGTGAGGTTCTATCCAAGGGGGTTTGATCTAAGGTGGTTTGATAAAACCCTCTTCAATTGGAATCTTTTAAATGGAACTTTTCAAGGCTTAAATCATTATAGTTTCTAAAAATATGTGATTTCAGCAAAAATCAAGATCTCCCAGAAAGTGTAAACCACTATTGTGTGATCACCCATTATAATATCCTTGATCACTTAGGAAAGACTCCCATCCAAATATCTATCCTAGATTTGTTGAAGTCTTCCCCTACACATTAGGAAATGATCACTAAGGCTTTGTAGGACACCCATGTACCTAATGACATAGATCCTACCCAATTCCAAGCTCTTGTAGGACACCTATCAACTACTTACCAATTGGGATTTAGTCAAGATGATATGCCTCCTATTGATCCTGCACATAAGTGTTCCCTGCATATAGAAGTCATCATCACTAATCATAAAGTTAAACAAGTCTTGGTAGATAATGGGTTTTCCCTCAATCTATGTACATTGAAGTTCATAAAATAGGTGGGGTATACTCATGCTCACTTAGATAATCAAGTAATCACCATCAAGGCCTATGACAACATAGAATGAGATTCAAAAGTCACTATTTGTCTTCCTATTTAGGTTGGCCTAGCTATGCAATACACAACATGTTTGTACTTGATCTGGACCTTCTATATAACCTCCTCCTTGGCCAACCATGGCTTCATGCTATGCAATCTATTCCTTCCACATATCACCAATGCCTTAAATTCCCCACAATGGAATTGAGGTTACCATTCATGTCGATCAACATCCTTTTGAGTATTGTTGTGCTCTTGAGGCTTCCTTCCCACATTCCCACCATTTCCCTATAATTGAAGTGGGAACCCCTCATACCACTCCATCATCATCTCACATTGATCCCAATGCTTCATCCACTCCATCCTCTACTTTAGATTCCACCATCCCCAAGGTTCAGATAATTGATAAGGGTTGTGGATAATATGAAATGTGTACCACACTCAATGTGGGCACAATACCCTCTTCTTCATGAACTTATGGCTGGCCTATTGAATCTCCACAACAAGGGGAACCAATCACCAAGATAATGAGCTCCAAGAATGTGGGTTACACTACTTCCTAGTCTACAAGAATCTTATAAGATCATCTTGATGATGACATCAATTAATAGATATATAGGGAATAACCTAATCCTTTGCCTCCTCTTCTCGAGTACTTCCAAGAGGTCTATCTACAAGCTTCAAAGTTGGCACATAAATTTAATTATCAGGGAGGTGGATTGGGTGTAGATGAACAAGGAATGTGCAAGCTAATTGATACACCAAAGCGCCCAAAACACCAAGGTCTTGGCTATGACAAGAAGCAAAAACAACTCGCTCCATCATCTAGTACTTCAAATAACATTAGTACAAAAGTCAATATCCTTGATGATATCCTTGAGGAGGAAACTATCATACTCTCTTACGATTATTTGGACATCTCTTTATTTGAATCCACTTCCATCTTCACCATTAGCCTTTCCCTACACCATCCTGACCTAATAGATTGGGACCTACGAGGAAGCACACCCATTGACATTTTTCCTTCTGAAGAGGCATATGTACACTTTATGAGACTAGGGGAAGACTGTGGTGTTTACCCTAGGGAAGATGAACACCTTAACCACAAAAGTAAAAAGACAAAGTAAAAAGGGGTCTCCTAGTGAAAACCTCCCTGAGGCACTTTCAAACTCATCAAAAGCAAAAACAAAGGGTGTATCCTTTGATGAAAATGTTGCAAGAATGGAAGAGGAATGAAAATGTTGTCATAGATGTCAACCGGTCAGTTGGTTTTCTACTAGTTGTTGTTGACTGTGTATGTTGAGGATATTGAGAACATTGTATTAAAAGAAGGTTGTAGGTATTCAGTTGTTGAGGATGTTGATCTAGTGCTTATGAATTATGTTTCTCTATGTTTTGATTGAGGTCCAAGAGAATTGTTTCTGGTCCATATTTCTCTTTGATGAAGTCTTATGGCATGTGATTCTAGAGTTGTGTTGCCCTGGTTCTATTGAAGATGGTTTCAGCATTTCAAAGTATCGAGCTTAATTGATCTATGCGTTTTACACTGGTTTGGCCGACTGTGTGTCAAGCACTATCTTCGAAGTTGATGAAGTGTTTTGGATTTATTATGGGTCTCGATGAATCATGTGTTTGGGTCACCCTCATTCTAATTCCACCCTAGGATGTTTGGTGCTGTACTAATTTGAATTTGAAGTTGGATGGCCGACTTTGTATCTTTTCAAAGGCATTAGATAGATCAAGGCATTCAAGGCTATGGTTGAAAATGAAGTGAATTTGAAGATAAAATGCTTAAGATCTAACAAAGGTGGAGAATTCACCTCCCATGAGTTCAATATGTTTTGTGAAGTGCATGTAATAAAGATGATTATTTGCTTCGAGAACCCCTCAACAAAATGGAGTTGTTGAAAGGAAAAACAAAAAGTTCAAGAAGCTACTGGATCACTGAAGCTGGATTATTGGAAGTTTACTGGAAAGAAGCTATTCACACTTTTGTATATGCATTTAATCAAGTTCAGGTGAGAGAAAATAGTACAAAGACTCCCTATGAGCTATGGCATGGAAGAATTCCTACAATTAAATATTTCAAGGTATTTAGAAGCAAATGCTATATCACAAGAGGTGAGGAAACATTGGGAAATTTTGATGCAAGAAGTGATGAAGGAATAATTCTTGGATACTCTACTAAAATCAAGGAATACATATGTTTCAACAAAATATTGAGGAATATTGTAGAAATCTCGAATGTGAAGGTTGATGACACAGTGAAGAATTCTATTGATATTGATGGATATGTGTCTAATGACCATGACTATGCAAGAATAGAAGAAATTATGGAAGAACGGGATAAATATAAGAAGAAAAAGAAGAATGAACAAAATGAAAGAGAAGAAAATGCTCCAATGATGTCCCCTAGGACACTAAAATATGTACAGAGGAATCATTCAAAAAGTTAGATTATTGGAGACAAGACAAAAGGTGGGTTAACTAGAAGCAAAGTTGTTGCTGAAGTAAATTTGTGCTTATTCTCTAAGATTGAGCCGAAGTCAATAAGTGAAGCTTGTGATGATGAACATTGAAAGGAAGCAATGCAAGAACTTTTGCATATTGAGAAGAATCAAACTTGGGAATTGATCCTAAGACCGAATGACAAAAATATCATTGGATTAAAATGGGTATTCAAAAATAAGCTAAATGAGAATGGGAAAGTTGTCAAAATCAAAGCAGGGCTTGTGTGTAAAGGCTACTCACAAGTGGAAGGTATAGATTTTCAGGAGACTTTTGCCTGGGTAGCAAGAATGGAAGCTATAAGGATGTTCTTGGCATTATCTACTTATAAATATTTCACAGTCTATCAGATGGATGTCAAGTCAGCATTTTTGAATGGTGAACTGATGAAGAGGTCTATATGGAACAACCGGAAGGATTTCATTAACAGATCAACCACATGTGGTGTGAATATTGAAGAAAGATTTATATAGATTGAAGCAAGCTCCTAGAGCCTGGTATGCAAGGCTAGATAATTATTTGAGTCAGCACAGATTTAACAAAGGTACAAAAAACAGTAATTTATATTTCAAGACTGAAAATGACAAAATCTTGATTGTAGTTGTATATGTTGATGACATTATCTTTGGAGGAAATGAAAAGATGTGCAAGATGTTTATGAAAAAGATGCAAAAAGAATTTGAAATTTCTATGTTTGGCAAGATGAATTTCTTTCTTGGGCTATAGATTAATCAAACAGAGAAAGGAATTTTCATTTCACAATCTAAGTGTGTGAGAGAGATGTTGAGAAAATTTGGGATGGACGGTTCCAAACTGGTAAGTACTCCTATGGTGACTGGTTGCAAGTTAGGAAAATATGATGATTCACCTAAAGCTAATCAGAGCAAGTATAGATATATGATTGGTGTACTATTGTATTTGATTGCTACTAAACTAGATATTATGCATGCAGTTTGTCTTGTAGTTAGATTTCAAGAAGATCCGAAGGAAACACATGTTACTGCAGTTAAAAGAATATTTAGATATTTGAATGGCACTCTGGATTATGGATTATGTTATCCTAAAGATATTAATTTTACACTTAGTGCTTATACAGATGCAGATTGGGCCGGAAGTATAGATGACAGAAAGAGTACAAGTGGTGGTGCATTTTTTCTTGGATGTAGATTGGTGGCATAGTTGAGTAAGAAGCAAGATTCAGTCTCTTTGTCTACTACTGAAGTTGAGTATATCATTGCAGCATCTTATTGTACACAAGTTTTATGGATGAAACAGACATTGAAAGATATCACAATGCTACATGATGATCCTATTTCTATCTTTTGTGATAACACAAGTGCAATTAACATTTTTAAGAATCTTGTTATGCACTCGAGAACGAAGCATATATCTATTAGGTATCATTTCTTAAGAGAGAAGGTCATGGAGAATGAATTCAAGCTTGAGTATGTTTTGACAAAGGATCAAATTGCGAATATATTTACAAAGGCTCTTCCTAAAGATAATTTTGAGTATCTCCAGGATAAGCTAGGGGTTATTTCCCCTCCTTTTACAAAATAAGATGAATTTGGAGATGCATTAATCCGATGGATTCATGGTTTTATCTTTTCTGGACTGATGTTTTTAGTGGCTACTCCTCAGGGGGGCAGGAAGATTTTTTAAGTGTTGTCATTATGAGTATTTTTTTTTCATGTCAAAGGAAGTTTCAATGAAAATATCTTTTTCCTTTGCCATTGATGTTAAAGGGGGAGAGAGAGCATGTGAAAAAGGGAGAGAGAGAGAGAGCATAAAAAAAAAAGAGAGAGAGAATGTGAAAAGGAAAGAAAGCTAATAACATAAAGTAGGTAATGAGGAAGATGATATTCTAAGGGGGAGAAGCAAAAGAAAAATTTTGAGAAGTATTTTCAAATCTAGTATGGTGTCTTTGATGGTTTTTCACATCATGTGTTGCCATCAATGAAAAAGGGGGAGATTGTTGCAAGAATGGAAGAGGAATGAAAGTGTTTTCATTGATGCCAATCGGTCAACTAGTTTCCTACTAGTTATTGTTGATTGTATATGTTGAGGATATTGAGAAAATTGTATTAAAAGAAGGTTGCAGGTATTCAGTTGTTGAGGATGTTGATCTGGTACTTGTGAATTATGTTTTTCTATGTTTTGATTGACGTCTAGAAGAATTGTTGCTAGTCCAAATTTCTATTCGATGAAGTCTTATGGTGTGTGATTCTAGAGTTGTGTTACCCTGGTTCTATTGAAGATGGTTTCAGCATTTAGAAGTATCGAGCTTAATTGATCTATGTGTTTTACACTGGTTTGGTCGACCATGTGTCAAGCACTATCTTCAAAGTTGATGAAGTGTGTTGGATCTATTATGGGTCCCAGTGAAGTGTTTTTTTGGGTTTCCCTCATTCTAATTCCACCCTAGGATGTTTAGTGACAACCTAATTTGAATTTGAAGTTGGATGGCCAACTTTGTATCTTTTCAATGTTGGAGATAATATAAATACAGAATGTGCTAGCAATGAAAATTGTACATAAGAAAAGAAGGAAGATAAGTGAAAGAGCAGATGTGACTTTGATGATATTCTGAAAGTGTGTGAGTTAGGTGTGTGGTTGATCAGTGCAAAGCTTAATGTTGAGTTTACAGATACAATGAGTAGAAGGTGAACTCTATCATTCATGCAAGTTGATCAGTGATTGTGGTGGAATCTTTGTTGCATTGGGATTTTTGTCTCTTTGCAACAAGTCTTCTTTGTCTTCTTTGTATCTTTGTGGCAGTGAGCCCTCCAGGTTGTAGCCCTATGGACAATGAGTCTGGACAGTGAGTCCTTATTTCAGGAAATGAGCCTTTTTGTAATCGGTTTGATATTCTCTATAGTGTGAGTTAATCCTCACCGTGGTTTTTCTCTCATTGGGTTTTCCACATAAATCTGGTGTTATTGTGCTTGTGCATCACATAATCAGTTTATGTGTTAGTTCCAGTAATTGAAATTAAGGTTATAATCTCTGAAAACTGATTCACCCCCCCACTCTCAGTTGTCCTATCCAATAGAAAACCTCCTCAAGGAGTTAGAGGATGGGGATGTTCATATTCCCCTCATAGGTACCCACTTCTCATAATGGTCTTCCATCCTAATTGAGAAAACAAGAGAGGTAAATTTGGGAATAGAAGCATAACCGAAGATCACATATGTGGCCAAATCCTTGACTAAGGAAGAGTATTCTGTAATTTTCAATCTACTTCAAGAAGGAATCATTAATTTTGTGTGGGCTTATTCTGATATGCCTAGATTGGATCTAGCACTAGTGTTGCATAACCTTGATGTCCATCCTGAGATTAAACTAGTAAAGAAGAAAATTCATAAAATGCATCTGCAAGTTGCTCTCCTTGTCAAAGTTGAGTTGGAAAAATTACTAGCTTTAGAATTTATCAAACCAATTGATTATTACGATTGGATTTCCAAAATTGTCCCCATAGCTAAACCAATTGGGGGAATCTGCAATTGTACAAATTTCAAAGACCTTAATAAAACCTATCCTAAAGATGATTTTTTGTTACCAAACATTGACATGCTTGTTGATCTTACTACGAGACATGTTATGCTATCCCTCATGGAAGGATTTTATGGATACAATCATATTAAAATTTCACCTAAGGGTCAACCTAAAACAGCTTTCACTGCACCTTGGGGAACCTTTTCCTATAATATTATGCCTTTTGGTCTCAAAAATTTGGGGGCAACTTATCAATGTGCTATGACGGTCATCTTTCATGATTTAATCCACATCATTATGGAAGATTATGTTGATGACTTATTGGGGAAATCCAAGAATAGAGAAGAACATCCAAAGATCCTAAAACAAATCTTTGACAGGTTAGAGCAATACAAGTTGAGGCTAAATCCAAAGAAATGTGTCTTCTGGGTTACTTCAAGAAACTTGTTGGGCTTCATAGTGTCCAAAAGAGGTATAGAAGTTGATCCAGGTAAGGTAAAAGTCGTTATGGAAATGCCCCCGTTGAGAAATCTGAAACAGTTAAGGAGTCTACAAGGCAAACTACAATCAATAAGATGCTTCATAGCTCAACTTTCAGATAAATGTCAGCCCTTTACACATATTTTGCGCAAATATATTGTCTTCAAGTGGAATCTAGAGTTTCAGCAGATCTTTTATAAAATTAAGGAATATCTTGCCAACCCTCCCATCTTGATGCCTCCTATACCAGGAAAGTCATTGTTGCTTTACATTTCTTCTACATCAATTACAATGGGGGCACTTTTAGCACAACATGATGACAATGGGAAGGAAAGGTCTATTTATTACATCAGTCGCACATTAGTGGGGTATAAACTCAGTTATACCCCTATGGAAAAAGCTTATCTTGTAGTTTTCTTTAGCTCTCAAAAGCTTCACCACTACATGCTTATTCATTCAATTAAGTTGATTTTCAAGGTTGATCCACTCAATTATTTGTTATCTAAAATATCATTGACAAGTCACATGGCTAAATGGGTTATGCTACTAAGTGAGTTTGATATTGAGTACATAGATTGTAAAGAAATCAAAGGACAAATCATCATAGATCAATTGGTCGATGCCCCTTTAGTGGATTCATGTCCTTTAGTGGTTGAGTTTCCAGATGAATCAATGTTCACTATTTTCAAAGAAGACATATGGACACTTTATTTTGATGGGCCTTACACATAGAATGGGGTTGGTGTTAGTATCATTTTTGTCACTCCTCAAGGTGACTATATTCCTAAGTCATTCAGGTTGGCTTTCCCATGCACAAATAACATTGTTGAATGTGAAGCTTTAATCACTAGTCTATGAATTGAAATTAATGGAACATCACTCATCTCCATGTTTATGAAGACTCGTAGCTTATAATCAAACAAGTCAATGATGAGTTCCAAACAAAGGATGATAAGCTTCTTTTTTATAAATTCATGGTGGATGACTTCAAGAAATATTTCAGTCACATATAGTCTGAACTAGTTCCCAGATTGCAAAATAAGGTTGTAGATGCAATGGCTACCATAGGCTCCCTCATAGATATGCCTCAAGATCATATAGATTGTGAGTTTCTGGTTGAACAATTATTGTTCCCCACATATGAAATCCTTGATACAGAAATGGTGTTTGAAATCGTAGGGTCCTCGATCCCTATGGTATCATGACATCTACACCTACCTTCACGACAATATCCTTCCACCTTATCTAAACCATAACCAGTGCAAATCCTTCATCCACAAAGCATCCTATTACACCATCCTAGGATACACTCTTTATCGTAGAGGGTATGATGGAGATCTTCTTCGATGTTTAAATGAATCAAAATCCAAAGTAGCATTAGGAGAAGTGCATAGTGGTGTTTGTGGGGCACACACAAATTGAATGGCCTTAGCAAAGAAGCTTCTTCAAACTAGGTATTATTGGTCGACTATGGAACATGATGCCTGTGAATTCTTTAAGAAGTGTATACCATGTCAACAACACACGGATTTAATTCATGCTCTTGTGTAGGACTTGCAACCAATCAAAGCACAGTGGCCTTTCTCGCAATGGGGTTTAAACTTAATTGGTAAGATATACCCTCCATCCTCAAATGCCCACACCTTCATCATCATTGCAACTAAATACTTCACTAAATGGTTGGAAGAAATTCTACTCTCCCTCATTACTAACACCCAAATATATAAATTTTTCTTGTATTATATTCTCTGCAGATATGGTATCCCATCCACCATCATCCCTGAAAATGGTAAACCTTTCAAAAACCAACACATAAGACAACTATGTGATACTTTAGATATCCAGCATCGATGGTTGACACCTTATTACCCTCAAGGTAATGGCTAGGCTAAAGCAACCAATAAAACATTAATCAAAATCCTAAATAAAGTTGTCAACAACACTGGTCGAGATTAGCACCTCCACCTCAATCCCACTCTTTGGGCATACCGCACATCCATTCATACCCCCATAGGTGCTACACCATACTCACTCATATATGGCACCGATGCAATCTTGTCAATTGAAGTGGAACTCCCCTTGCTTTGTATCTCTTTGAAGAACCTGATTAATAATGAGTATCAAGTTGCACATCTAAGTCAGTTAGAGCTTCTTAATGAGAAGTTTCTCAATGCTTATAAACATTTGCAGGCCTATCAAAATTGGCTCAAAAGAATCTATAATAAGAAATTCCAACCTCATCAATTCCAGATTGGTGATCATGTACTCAAAGAAAATCAGCATACCCAACAAGATACAGAGAAGAAAGTCAAGTTCAAATCTAATTGGTTGGCTTTGTACGTCATCATAACTAAGTATGGTTTTGGAGTGTATAGGCTTGCCACACCTGAGGGAGAACCCTTGGAAGAACCCATCAATATTGTGCACCTAAAGCGGCTTTATACCTAAGTCAGTTAGGTTACCCCACCTAGAAAATACCCAAAAAAGTAAAAAACCCACAAAAATACAAAAAAAAAAACAAAAAATGTTGTTAATAGTAAAGAGAAATAAATTGTCCTATGGAGAAAACCACCCTTGGTGGTGCCTTAGATAAGTACGTTTGATGAAAACCTGGCAATGGGTACCATTCGTAGAGGGATTAATCAATATCTACCTTGCATCCTATTTTCCTATATGCTTATGTATCCACCCCATCCTATTTGTGTGTCCTATCCATATATCCTATCGTGTTCATCTCCCATCGACATCCTATTCCATATCACATGGTATATTTTGATTGGGCATGGATGGTTTAGATTCACTATCCCAAGTCTTGAGCTTCTCCCACTTGTTGCTAGTGAGCTTCTATAAGTCTTACTAAGTATCATGGTCTCATGTTCTTATACCAATTCGGCTTTGGTTGATTATCATCTCTTGTATATAGTGTCTTGTTGGCAGTCTCATCGTCTCCATCTATGATCCATCCTCATGTCTTTTATCATTAGGTCTTGCATCGTCTTCATATTTTGTTGGGTCTTTTTATCGAACTATGTTGCCTCTATGCTTTCACATAGGAAAGGCCATCTTTGATGAGCCCTTGAGGCATTAGGTTGTCTTTTATGGTTTGTCCTTGTCCTTTTCGTGCCAATAAAAGAGTCCCTATCTTGCTATAAATAACAAACAAAATCCACTCATTCCTGGAAGCCCCAATCAATTTCAATTATCCTGAGTTGTGTTGATCTTGTGATCTTCTCCATCCATCTTCGGTCTTTGCAAGATATACTTTCCTCACATCAAAACATTTCAATCCCATCCAACTAGACCTTCCTCATGGCAAAGGATATTTGAGATTTATTGTGAATTCTTGGTGCTTTTGCATTTTGTTTATCTTTTGAGCCTCCTACTATACCTACTCAAGGTCTCCACAATCCATCATATCATGGTGCGAATTGATTGGTAGACATAGGGGCATATCTTGGTTTTTGTGTGATTGTGTTTTCCTAGTTGTCCTATGTGGTACCCATCAAGACCCATGTGGTCTTGTTTTAATGCTAGGGCAACCTCCTGTGCTTGTTGTTTTCTAGCATAGGACTAACCAAATCCCTTGTGACTTTGGGATGTTGGATTAACCTTCTTTTTTGTTGAGTAAGTCCTATGCATTGGATACTAATTTTCCTTGGTTCTTCATACCCCGGTGTGTGGCATCCTATGCTATATCAAAATCCAGTGCTCTTTAATTGATAGCATGGCATTAGATTGCATGATTCACATCATAATCTCCCCTCCATCTACCATCTCATTACATATCCCTAGTCCATTTACCTAGCCTATAATTATTGATTTTGGTTTAGAAAATGATTTTTTTCCCCTACCTATTCTTCCTATCAAGTCACTTCAGTTTTGACAAGTGTACTACACCCGCCATTTCATTACCATATTGCATTTTCCATTTCATTGCCATGTTTTATTATCATTTCATTTTGCATTTTCATTATCATTTAAGTTGTTTATAATGATATAAATTTGTTATTATAATCATCTTAATTCATTTCATTTTGCATTTTCATCATCAATTAAGTCATTTAGAATGATATAGATTTGTTAGTCTAAGCGTCTTAATTCATTTCATTTTGCATTTTCATCATCAATTAAGTCATTTAGAATGATATATATTTTTTATTATAAGCATCTTAATTCATTTCATTTTGCAAATTTTCATCATCAATTAAGTGGTTTAGAATGATATGGATTTATTATTCTAAGCATATCGATTCATTTCATTTCACATTTTCATTATCAATTAAGTTTTTTAGAATGATATAGATTTGTTATTCTAAGCATCTTAATCCATTTCTTTTTGCATTTTAATTATCATTTGTTATTTTGAATTATATAGCTTTGTTATTCTAAGCATCTTAACCATTCCACATTATCATTTCATTAGGATCATTCACTGCATTAGGAACATTATATATGTATCATATTACATCAGGATCATTAAATTATACATCCATTGCATACCATAATCAATACCAATCACATCCATAACATCCACATCATAAATTACAATCATACACATAATCCATCACATCCTGCATCACATAGTGTTGATGTCACATCATACATCACAATCATACACATAATCCATTGCATTCTGCATCACATAGCATTAGTTTCACAACATACATCATAATCATAAACATAAAACATCACATCTTGCATCATAAACATGTTAGTCATACATCATATTCATCATGCATGTATATACATCACATTCATCATACATGTCATATAAATTGCATCACATAGACATCACATGATCTGGCACCATAATTATCCATGTCAAATAAATATAAGCATAATAATGTCCATAAATTCCATCAAATAATACAAATGTCCATGTGTAAGAGAATCAATAAGTACAACAGGGTACATATAAATGACACAATGTGTGTCCTAAATTAGAATCAACATCCGCTATCAAAAACAATTGTACATGGACTTTGCATCTATATACACTACCACCACCTATATACCTATCAAAAGTGAGCACTTGTCTCCACCCTCTGTCCTTTCCTACCCACTGTTGGCCCAATCTAAATGTTGTGGTGACTCAGGCATAGGCCCCTCTACTCCAGCCCTCTGTGGTGGCCCCATCTGCCTACTGGACACACCTGATCCTCTAGAATGCACTACACTTCTACTCTTCCTGGGACAGCCCTACACTCCTACTTTTCCCAAATGAATATGACAAGGCTCAAGCAGCTACATCTAGAACTGTTGCATAATAAAGGCCCCTCTAGTATCTAGGCTCTCAGGAGAGTTGTAGCACATCCTCTATACTAGCACATGATGACCTCGCTTGGTCCCTCTCCCTCTTGTACCTATCTCTCTACACCTGCATCCTTCCCTCTCCTGCTCCCAGGCATCTTGTGCTAATCTCAAGCTCTCCACCTCCACCCCTACCTGCTCTGCCCGCCTCAATACCTCATCTCACTCCCCTTGCAGGACCTACATAATGACCTACACCTAGTCAACCAAGCTCTATATTGTGTCCCTCTACTACCTCATGTCCTCAAATAGGCTCTATAGTCTCTTTGCCTCCCTCCTAAACCCATCCCTCTCCGCTACCATTCTTGCATGCTCCACCACCATCAATTGTGATCCCTACAGCCTCTCCACCTCAGTCTACAATCTATCTCACTCCTCCTCAGTCTTCCCTAACCGCCTCTCTAAGATCCATATGCAGGCATGTGCACCTGCTAATCTAGCCATTGTATCGTCCTCCTTTGATGGTTGGTTAGTACACCACCAATTCCCTCTCTCCTAATGTATCATGCTCCCCCTCCTCCTCCAAGATGTCCACCTCCTCAATCTCCTCTTGTATCACCTACGCTCCTTGCCACAGGATCCTCCTCCTCAGCCTCCTCCTTTCTGGATGCCTCCTCCTCCTCCTCACCTTTGCCCAATGCCTCAAGTTCTTGCACGGGCGACTACACTAGTCATGCTACTAGTGTCACCCTCTTTGGTCTCTACTCCCTCCACCAAGCTACATACCTCTTCGTGACCCCTACATTATCTAATCCTGTCCTCCACAACCACACCACCTTCGCTAGTTGGTCCCATACCTATTTGGCCCTACAAGATGGAACTCTCCTCCCCATATACTGCTCTCCCGATTGATGCATCGGTACCTCTCCTCCTGCTATAGAATGTCCTACTTGACCCCAAACTGCCATGTGATTTTGTCTAGTCTATACATCTCAATGATGTATGGGTCTCTTTTGATGAGATAATAGCATGAAAACATATACCCCCTGTAGAGTTTTTCCTCTGCTCTCCAGGATCAAAAATCATAGGCCAAGTATGGCCACACAATCTCATCCTTTTTCAAGTCATTAATGGCTTGACGCCAGAAGGAGATGCTTCACACCTTTGAATAGTTCCTCATCCCACGCTACTCAAATACAATTAGGAGATCTACTCCCTTCTCCTTTTCCCCTACTATATTCGGTCGGGTAATCTAGATATGTTGTCATGCCCAAACCTGTAAGAGCATCACATGGGTAATGCTTGCCCCCTGCCTGTAACAGACAATGTGCATATCTTTGTATAACTGCACAAGGATGCATGCTCCCCATGCATATACTCCCCTCCTCTCTATCATGTGTTGGATAACCTCAATCAACTTGAGGCTAAATTATTTGCCACTCCTATCCTGGAGGAGGATCCCACTGATCAACCCGCACAAATACAGTGGCAACATTGGCATTGTCCCGATGTAGGCATTTATCTCTAATTCCTTCGCCTTCTAGGGGAGGTCTATCATCCCAAATACTACCTATAGGCTCTACTCTAGGGGCTTCTTGGTCACCCCCTCCACAACCAATCCCTGGGTCAACAGTCAAAGAACCCTCCATACATCCTCTAAAGTCACTATCATCTCCCTAATGGGGAGGATGAAGGTACAAGTCTATGAGCTCCATTGCTTGATCAATGCATTCAACAAAGGTCAATGGGCTTAGATAGCCAGGAATATCAATATGTGCAACAGCCTGGCTATATCCAATGTGGTGTAGTCATCCTTTGTAAATCCCTCTATCTCGACCAATGTTGTTGAGTGTTGCTCCCTCATCTGCACATTTCCAATAGCCTACATCCATTCAACCCACCTATAAGATTCTCTTCTACTTCATCTTTTTCTTCCTAACTACCTTTTGCATAATCACCCTGTGCAATCCGCAATCACCCACCCCCCCTTGCGTGCGTTCACCCTCATGCAAAGCATGATCGCCCCTCCCAAATTTTCCCTCTGTGGTCACACACCCACCCTTGTGTGGTGATAGATTCACTCATCCACCATGAAACCATACGTCTGCCCATGTGGACATAGGTTTGCTCCTTCAACCCAGAGGCAATCTCACATCCGCCCATGTAAACACACGATTGCCCATTCTTCCCAAGGGTGAATGCATATCCGCCTATGTAGACACAAAATCTCCCTTCTACCCCCAGGATTTCCCATCTTGGGTTAAAACCTTTCGCCCATCCTTGATGGGAAAATCCACCTCTTCATGGGCAGAGCTGCCTATACCCTCTCCTCACGCGACTGCTTATGCAATCACGTGATTTCCCATTCTACCCAAGGGAAAATGTGTATCCACCTATGCAGACATACAATTTCCCTTCTACCCCCAGGATTTCCCATCTTAGGTTAAACCCTTTTCCCCATCCTTAATGGGCGGATCTGCCTCTTCATGGGTGGACCCGCCTCTACCCTCCCCTCACATGACCGCCTATGCAGTCACATGATCACCCCTCCCTACCCATGCATCCGCCCATCAACTATAGGGGCAAATGCGTTGCCCCAAATAGACGGATCCACCTTTATATGGATGATTTTGTTCTCGCCTAAACTACCCTCTCGTGCAAAAATTTAAAAAAAACATGTGCCAAATGAAACAACATTGAGGCATACCTGACGGGAATGTCATCCTCCTAATAGTAATCTCGGATAGCATCCAATCGACATGCGATGTCTCTTGGCACATCATTTTTCTCTCAAACTCACCCAATGACATGTGTGTACTATAATCAAAATGAATAGTAATTTTCCTAATTACTATTTATTATTACCTTTTAACCCTCCTTTTTACCCCTATTTAACCTAATTTCTTCTTTTGGCCACTATTTACACCCCATTTGTCTATTTTCCTTTGTTCAAAAGCCATTTTTCATGATTTTTTGTCATGGTCCTCATGACGCCCTCTATTTTCCTCTATCGAGACATCACTCGAGGCCCCTTTTTCCCCATCTGCCCTCTCAAGGGGGCATAACCATCCGTATTTCTTTCATTTTTCTCTCTTTCATTTCCCTATCGTACTAGGGCATGTTGTCATCATTTTTCTTCCATCAAGTAACCTATATTTTATCTTTCTTTGAGACATCGTTATTTTAACAACATTTTGAAAAAGGGAAAAAGGTAGACATCTAAATTTGACCACTTCCATATGGTCAAATTTATCCCTTATTTCATCTAATATGTGTCTACATCCATCTTAATTAAATAATTTCATTATTTGATTAATATTTACCTTTATCCCTAATGATCCTAAGGTATTTAATTAACCAATTAAATACTTTATCATCTTTCTTCTCCAAATTAAATAAATAGATCGGTTTATTTACTTTGGTCATTTAGCCCATATGAATTAAATCAATTTTTAATTCATCATTTTCTCTCTCCAAATGTCACATCCTCAATAATTCCTCCTTAATCCAAGTTAGTCTAATTAACCTGTGATTAGGATGTGCACATCACTAATTGTGATTAGTGTCACATCCTCCATAATTTTCCACTTGCTCTTAATCACTTCATTAACTTGATTAATCATTTGCACAACCAATTAATCTTGATTAATTATCCCTAACCTCACTTAATGCCAATTATGGCATGTACCCTAGTCAACCCTTCATTAACTCCTTCCCTTTTTGGAGAAGTTATCTCCTCTTCCCTAGGAAATTTTAATTCCTATTTATTTCCCCCATGAGCCCACTTGGAATTTTTAATTCTAATATTTTCCCCCTAGCTTCTAGAAGGGATTAAAAGGAATTTTTAATTCCTTGCTTCCCTTCTCAAGGAGTTGTCTTATCCCAAGGAGGATTATTGAGGAATTTTTAATTCCTCACTTGTCACATCCTCCCATCATTTGGGAGAATGAGACAAGCCACCTCTTTTCTCCTTTTCCCAAGGTACTTGAAAGTACCTCCACCTCACCTCCACATCACCTTTTCTCTTCCTATGATGACACATGTCCTCCACACAATTCTTGAGATGCCTCAAGGAATCTCAACCATTGATCTCCCAAGCCTACTTTTGATCCTATCCTTCCATTCATTTTCCTCCTAAAATGACTAAATTCTTAGTCATTTTCATTTTCATACTACAACTCATGCATACACTTACACACTTAGCCTTAGCAATCTTCAAGAACTTACCTCCATTGTAGTTGTAGCAATTCAAGCCACCATATTACATCCAAGTCCATAGCCATCACCACCATTGCATTCATCTCATCACCACAATCGTTTTAACATAGGTTGCATGTTATCAATCAAATGAAGGAGCACACAAAATCAAGAGAAAAATGGCCAACCATTCAACAAGTTTAAACAAGGTATAAATTTGTGTTTATTTTTTATTTCTTGTTTAAATTTCAACCAGGCCAATCTTGAGTGTATTGCTTTTTTTTTCTTAATTGCATTTAGTTTTTATTTACATTTTTAGACTAGAAAACACCTGCACACAATTGCTATTTTAAAGAGTTGCCAAGTATGAAGATTAAGCCTAGGCCACCATAGAGGAGGTCACGGCCAGGAGAAAAGACATCGCTTGAAGAGATCACTATTTTTTTGTTGTTCACAGGTTAGATAACTGGTTTGCATAGTTGAAGATCTTTCAAAGTTTCCCCTATTCAAGAAAGATCACTTTGAAAAGTCTATTGCATTTTGGTGAAGAAGTGTTCACAAGATTTTATGTTATTAAAATAAGTTCCCGCAGATTGGAGAAGACAAAAATATATATCTCAAGAAATAGAAAGAGAGATTGTAGTCTGTGGGTGAAAGGAGCTAAAGGTTTTGTCACTAGGAAAATCATGTTTGCACTACATAAAGGAATTTACATTGGCTGAATGAATTGTGGAAATACAAAGGAGATCCATAGAGTTGAGGATTATGATTTCTTTACATAAGCATTTCATTTAACATGGTGGATAGTGGAAATGATTCTCAAGGATTTTAGATTTGAAAGGCTGAAGTTTCCAAGAAAGACGTCAATTTGAATGTGATAAAAGACAAGGTGGAAGAGTGGAGATGGTAAAGCCACCAAAAGAAATTTTCATTAGGTATTACATAAGTAATTATTTTGTGGTTAAATTTTAACTATATAAGGAAATTATTTTCCAATGGGAAAGGTCAGTAAAAGAGAAAGGAAAGAAAATAAAAACTTAATATGTATGAAAATTACTTTGGAAGAAGAAGTTGAAAAAATTAGAAAAGAAAAATGAAGAATTAGAAATAGAAAATAGGTCACAAAAGGAAGATATATCAAAATTGAGAGAAGAAAATATTTTGTTCGGTGAATTATTTGAAGCTTACATAAAGGAAAATCAGAATCTAAAGTTTGAAGTTTATGTTAAGGAAAACCAGAGTCTAAAGTCTAAACCTACACTATGTAAAGTGTCATGTGATACAAGTGATTTTTGTATTCATTAGATCAATTATTTGATAAATGTGATTTAGCTAAAGCCTCTCTTGATGAAAAGTGTAAGGAAGACAATAATATTATTGAATCTATAAATCTTGCTAGTTGTGGGATAATGAGAAAGCATGTTCTTCACAGAATGTTGGATTTAAGATAATAAAAAGAATGGGATATGAAGGAAAAGATTTGGGAAAATATGAACAAGGAATTATGGTTCCCATTGAGCCAATAGTAAGGCCAAAGAATGAAGGCCTTGGATATGCTAGTAGAAATAAAAATGATAATATAGATGTTACAAGTTCAAACAACTTATTTCCAGAAATACAATGCATACAATGTTCTAAATGTCATAGGCATGGACATAAAAAAGAGATGAGTTGGGATCTTCATCCTTGCAGTATCTATGGATTGAAGAACCATTCTAAGAAATTGTGTTGGAACAAAAAGTGGAAGAAACAACCTTTAAAAGATAGTATACAGATGGATTATGGATGGATTGATGTATCAAATTGGAAAAAGGTCAAAAATATGTTTAAAATGTTGTACAAGCATAAATATTCTCATGTCAGAAAAAATAACAAACTATTGGTACGAGATTTGAAGTTGGAGCATTCATATATGAGAGATTTTGCATTGGAGCACTCATATATGTAAAAGTTGTACAGTTGATCACAAAGATCATTGTTGAATGGTTGCAGCATTGATTGCAAAAATCATTGTTGAACCTAAAAGTTGTACTCTTGATCGCAAAGATCATCCTTGAATGGTTGTAACATTGATCGCAAAGATCATTTTTTAACCTAAAAATTTGAAGTATTGACGAAGAGATCATTGCTGAAAAGTTTTAGCGTTGATTACAAAGATCGTTGCTAAAATTGTGAAAGATTTGATCACAAAGATCATTGTTAGAATTGATCATAGAGATCATTGAAGCTTTCAGTTTCAAAGATCATTGATGAAGTTGATCACAAAGATCATTACTAATCATTGAAGAAATTGACCTAAAATGTTGTTGTTGAAATTTATCGCAAAGATCATTGTTGAAATCAATTGAAAAGATCATTGTTAAAATTGATCGAAAAGATCATTGTTGAAATTGATCGAAAAGATCATTGTTGAAATTGATCACAAAGGTCATTGTTGAAGTTGATCATAAAGATCATTGCTAAATTTGTGAAGTTATTGATCGTAAAGATCATTGGGAATGCTTCACTTCCTTTATTGATATAACTATGGAGAATGTATTACCATGGACAAAGATGGAAAAAAGTAGTCAAAGCTATTCAAAAGAAAGTTAAGTTTGCATACTTTCAAGAAGACATTTTGTTGAGTATTCTTCATTTATACATGAGTATCCAATAAACCTATTTGTTATAGGTGGTGCCCATCATCTAGTTAAGTTGTGTGATAAAATAAAGTTTATGGGGGGGGGGGGGTTGTTAAAAATATAAACTCTATTTAGTTACCAAGTGTCATGTCTCATGTAAGATACACACCTATCCATACATGTACTTAAGGATATTTGGATCCATATTTTTTATAGTAAAAAATACAATATCAATATATGCTCTTCAATTTTCTACACATAGTCCACATATCCAGGTTTTCCTACAATTAAACACAAGTTATGCCAAATGGGGTTCACCCCAAGTTCTAATATTTTATGGAAAGATTTTATAATTTCCCCATCCATGAACAGAACTATATTAGAGGCAAATGTTACAACAGTAAATTCAGAAACCAACCTTTCCCATATTCAAACCATTTCTAAGTCAATGTATCTTACGCCAATAAGCACAAGTTTCTTTGAGACCTCCTTCAGTGATAGCATTCTAATAGATGAAACAATTTTATTTTCATCAATATTAATTCCAGAAAGGGATTTTGTATTTTTGAACCAGTTGCTATGATTCTATGTTTCCCTTTTTATAAGGGCCATACTGGGGTTGACTGAATTAATTTCTTCTTGCCTTCAATGACCATTAATGCCATCTTAAGAAAATAAATGTCATGCAACACGTTAATATTTTTATGAACTACTTTTGTAATCGAGCAAAGTAATTGCTTCACAATCTTTTTTGACAATGTTGCTATACTTGCTAATGTGCTCACAAGCGTAAGTCCACTAACCTTATAGTCTGAAACAGCCATAGTATCAAAGGGGGAATTTTGCTTATTACGTCAGTGTGAACTATTTTCATAACACCCAAAGTCTCTATTATTAGTGTGACACAAAAGGAAACTGAAGTTGTAGAGTATATTAGATTCACATATAGTTTCCAGAATTGCCAATTCATGTGTAAATTGTTGAATGAGAACCTGATTCTTTTACTTGTTAAGATATACTTAATGAACATGAATCAAACCATACAACATCTCTGCAACCGATTCCACAAGCTCATTCTGGTCCTCAGTTAGGATATCCAAAATCGAGGACTTGACTACGAAGTCCACTTCAGTTAAAATTATTTTGAATATACATACCCATCATTAACTTTACAAATAAACTCAATGCCTCTTAAATTACAGAAGTTACAGGAGATCTAGGATGTATCTGTCTCTGAATCCTCCTCTTCATCAGGGTATTGTTGTGTGGCTTCCTTGCATCCCACGAGTTCCTACTCGCAGATGTTCTTTATCCTTACCACTAATTCCTTTGTTAGTTAACACAGATGTTTTTCTTATCTGTGGAATCCCGTAGACTTCCTACTTCTGATTTTGGTACCTCAGCTCTCCCTTACATTCCTTTATTTTGATCCTCTTGATTTAATTGTAGAGAAGCTATAGTCCCTTTGAACTCCTTGATTTTACCTTTCACTTTATGTTTTCATGGATGTTTCAAAGCTTCCATTTCTTTTGTACACTAGGAAAACTTGTTCTTCTCTTTATTTCCCTTCATCGGTGGTAAAGGGGAGTTTTGAAACTCCTTTTGTGCCCCCGAAGCATGTTTTGAAACTTGTACAAAATGTCGATTATTTTCTAACATTCACTTTCGCCTTCCTTTTACATACTTCTGATGATGTTTAGGATTTTTAAATGGTTTCCACAACCTTTGCGGGTGTCGATAGGGTTTTAAAACTATATGGAATTCCGACTCTCACATTATTTTTGCTTATAAAACTTAATTTCGAGATTTTAAGAGGTGGTGATAATCTTGTTGGGTTCTGATATGATTTTTTAAATTCATAAAATTTTGAAAATCATTTTTTTTTAAATTCAAATTGATTTTTAGAAAAAATTTGAAGTCCAAATATCAAAAATTAAATTTTGAAATCTTCTAACCAACCTTAAGTGAAGAGATGAAATTTTTATATCTTTCAACCCGAAACACATTTTTCCATGAAATTTTGACTGGATGATGTGTGACCAGCCCAAAGCATAACCCAAAATTTAATTTTGTTTTGGACACCCAAAATTCAAATTTTGATATTTCCCATAAACTACTTGCCAAAAATTTGAAATTTTAAAATCTCCCAAATAGCAAGGAATTTCCATACGAAAATTTTGCACCATGTTTTTGACTGTATTAGGAACAAACCCATAAAATTATTTCCTTTCATCTCTAACAAATCTTCCAATTTGATTTTTTCCTTGATTTTGACAAGTTAAACTATGTAGTAGCATCTGGGACCGTGACTAGGAAAAGATATGCAATTTGGTTCAAGTATTCAATTGGTATAAAGATTTTAATTCTCAATGTCATAGGGTGTTTAAAGCATGGGAAAATTTTAAAACTGGCCAAGTTTAAAAACATGGACAACAAAGCCTTAAATAGAAATGAACCTTGGAAGGTTCTGGTATTGAATAATATCCAAACTATTCTCTAAAAACTAGTAAAGAGTTGGAAACAACTACCCATATATGACATTCTATTTGGGAGATTTCTAGTAATGCCAACTAGATCAAATGTGTTCAAGAGATTATAAAAAGCCTAGGAAATCATTAGAAGTTAAATTAAGAGCTATGAGTATCTGAATCAAACAAGAGGTATTGTGTACCCTAGATAGGTCAGTCTGGTGGAACCTCTCTAAAAAGACAATCTGCTTGCTTTATTGCAAGGATGCTCAACTAAAACATGGCATTTAAAAGGCATTAGTTTCTTTAAGGATACAATGTGTAATAACCAATAAAATCATGGGTAGATCTGAGTATTGAATTCAATCTTGCTCCATCACATTGGAGAACATTCTCCATCCTTAGGGAGGTCTATAGGAACATTCAGTTCCCTAAATTTTCAATGTAAAGGATAATGAATTGATTGAAAATATCACTTGGGTAGATGGTACTGAGATTCTAAAACTAAAATCTAAAGTGATTTATAATACCTTAAATTTCTCACAAGACTTTTCATCCTATTTAAACAAATGTCAAGAAATATAAATTTCTCAGATACATAGTGGTCAAAAACCTTCAAGGTGTTGTGGTCTAATATATACTAGAACCTAATATTGCTTGCTTTAAATGGTTACTTATGTTGCAACAACTACCTTTTAAGCTTTCCTCTTCAATTTTGAGCATATGTTCTATATGTAAATAGCTTGAAAGCATTATACATATCTTCTTTGAATGTTTGTTTGCAAAAGAGACCTAGAATATATTTTTTGGCTAACCTTATGGGATGGGGGGACAAAGGTAAGATAAACTGGAAGGATATTGTCTTTTTTTTTGTAGAAGATTTAAGTATGGCATATAATTTATTTTGGCTTACTTTATCATCTAATATCTTATGGGTAATATGGAAGGTTAGAAATAAGGATATTTTCCAAGGTAAAAAGAGGGTATACCGAGTCTTTTAGAAGAATCATGTTTTACAATATTGTTGTGTAGGTAACAACCACTATGGAGAACTCAAAGGACAAACTTGTGAACCTACTAAACGAAGGAGTAGTAGATTTCATCAAGACAGAGGTTAAAGTTGGAAGGCTTTGGCATCTTAATGAAGCTAATAATACCCCATTCATGAGATGTTATTTATACTTTAAAAATGAATACAAAAATTACCCAGAAGTGTCATAGGACAAAGAGGTAAACCACCACTGCATATCAAATATAATTCCACCAAGATAGTGGTGAGAAATGTGGTAGCAGATCAAAGAGGAAGTTTATAATATTTTAAAAAAATGGTTTTTCTTTTATTATGTTAGCAAGTCATTGTAAAAGATTAAATTATATCATGTTATCATGTAATGGTAAATTTATTTAAGTAGAGTTAGTAGTTGAACACTACATATTTTTCTTTTCTTTAAAATATTTTGTAATTTACTTTGTATATATGACCCCATGTGGTATGCCTAACCGATCCTTTAAAGATTATGATATTTAATACAAAAAAAAAGTGGAAAATACAAAATGAATCTCTCCAAGAACAATCTCTTCAACAATTCTATGTTGAAATTACATCCAACTTAGGTGTATGTAAAAACCCCAACTAAAATTTGCATGATAATTTTCAATATTTCAAATTTGGCATATTACATTTGTCAAATTAAGAGCCAACACTATATTGGTTATTTAAACAACATAGAAATTGAATATAGAATAACTTGAATTCAAAACTCAGTCTTAACCATACAAAGTTTATCTCAAACTTATTCTTTATATCAGAAATACAAATGCAAATTGAATATAAATACCCATTTCACCTAGCTAGAAACTTGACTGGTATGAATGAAGTTGTTGATTGTTGATTGATTCTCCTTTAGTATTTGCACCTAGAAATGTCTACAATGAAACTAAAGACCTTCAAAAATGCTCAAAAATGTGCCCAGGTCTACTATCAACCACACGCCTCCTTGAAAATGGCTCTTATATAACTCAAAAATGCACAGAAAGGGAAAAATGACCACATGTTTCAAAATAGGAACTACACTTCTTACCCAAAACCTCTTCCAATCATGGTGTGGTGAAATAAGTAGCAAATAACAAGTAATGTACTGATATGAGTTTTAAAGGGTTGTGTCTAACTCTTGGAGGTTAACATCCCACTACTATCCCTCATGTGGGGCTTACAACTAAAACTCTTTCACTCATAGACCAAACGCCATGCAATGAAGAATGATTGCATGAGTAATCACACCCAAAATGAGGTAGTCACCATCTTCAATATGCAAGAGAAAACCTCTCTTATTTCCAATATACAAAATATTATGGCACAATCTTCACGCAACAACAAGGGAATATTTCCACAATATGACCACACCTAGCTAGTGTTACATTGGTGGTTTCCATTGCACCAAAATATCGACCTGTCAATGCCCAATACAACCACCAAATTTATGTAAGATCCACAGGAGGCGGTTAATCCATGTCACAAACCCAAACATTGTGTTGGACAAGGAAGACCAAGGGACACACCATCTTCCAACAATCCCCCCAGTGCAAGCAAGGGGTTTGAACCTATGACCTCAACTCTGATACCAATTGTTACATTGGTGGTTGTCGTTGCACCAAAATATTGACCTATCAATGCTCAATACAACTGCCAGATTTATGAAAGATCCATAGGAGGCGGTTAAGCCATGTCACAAACCCAAGCACTTTGTTGGAAAAGGAAGACCAAGGTAGGTGATCTTGCAACAACTAGAATGCAAATGACTAAACAAGTGACCAGAATAGGGGAAACTCCACATCTCCAAACATTAACAATAATCCACACGTCCAACCACTATATTTCCACACAGAAGTCAACATAAGAAATAGCCACAACTAGACCTGAGTGTTCTCCAATATGGCATTGAAACGCTGAATGCAAACACTTCCCAATCTACCAAACCTTCAATAACTAATGAACTAAAGTGAATACCATTTTACCTCAAATTTGTCTCTATAGGAGACTCACAAATTTGCATTAATCGCCCAACTGGAAAACCTGAGTGATTTTCCCTTCAAACTAGTTAGGGTGGAATCGTTTCACCATTGAAATCGATCTTCTTCAAGAGGCTTGCATGATTTGGGAATAATTAATGATAAATTAGACTTAACATTTCCTTAATTTAGTGTTGTAATGTGGTCAACACATCCACATTAGGTCTTGGACCCTCTTAAACTAATAAGAATTTTATGATGCCTTGCAAAAGTGTTGTGAAGTGTTGTAGCACACTTTCACACTTTTCTAGGACCTTATTAATATATTTCACCTAAACAATCTCTTTTTATCACTTACCAAGCCTTATTTTTAAATGTTGTAAAGTGTTGTAACAAAATTTCATGCTTTTCTAGACTTGACATCAATAATTTGACCCTTTCTTATGCTTTAATTGGCCCCATTTTACACTTACAAGCCTTAAGTGTATTTTTGAGAATAAACCTAATAAACATCATTTTAAATATTTAATTTTCGACACCCACTTAAAATTCCTTGAGTGGGACCCATTCGACATTCTGGGACTCATACGCCACTACTAGGGGATGAGTCCCGTTTCGCCCAAAAGACAAAATAAATTCAAAATTTTGGAGGGTTTTTATTTTCTAAGACCTAAGGTCGGCCTATGATGTAGTATCTTCATAAATTAGGGAATAATTATGTATAAATATAAAGTTTTTCTATTCATTTCACGCCCAATCATTCATTCATCATTCATTATCCATCTCAAGTCAAGCAAGCTAGGGTTTTAGCATTTTAAGTCATCAAGATAGTTTTCTAAGGCATTCAAGGGAAAATTCTTCATCCATTGTTGCAGAAATTCAAGATCCATCATCATGGCAAGTTTCTAATTGCATCATTTCATGTTCATGCTTCATTATTTAATTTCATCATTTTGGTTTAATTACATAAAAGGGGTTTGACCAAGGAAAACCCCTATCCTCTAACAATCAACAATTTTTCCCCTCTTTAATGTGTGATTGTAGGTTTGCAGATTGAAGAAAAAATGCCAAAATGATAAAGTTGCAAATGTTGTCAAAGTTGTCATGAAAAGTTGTCAAGACTCATGAAAACTTAGATCTAGGGAAAAATATCCATCCAATCTGCATGAAATCAGTGGGAAAGTGCTTATTTCATCCATCTTCAGAGGTTTGCAAAGTTTCAGTTCAAGATTCTGCTCCTGGGACACTTTTCAACAAAATGGGACTCATCCCCCAATAGTGGTGAATGAGTCCCACTATAGTTTTTTTTAGAGATCTTTGCAGATTAGGATACCCTTTTGGTTGAAACTTGTTTCGAGACAATTTTCCAGAATTGGGACTAATTCGCCCAAAATGGCGAATGAGTCCCACCAGGCCTAAAAAGCAGCAATTTCAAAATCTCAGAGATATTTCCAGCCTTCAACACATTTCTAGGTGCACATTTTTTGTTTCATAGCTTTATATTTTGCTTCATTTGCATTTCTAAGTCATTTTCTAGGTCATTTTAATAGTACATATTGCATTTTCTAAGTTTTATATTAGTAGTTAATCTCTTTTATTAGTTTTCAGCCTTTAGAACAATCCCCTTTGCCATATTTCAATCTCCTTTGCATTGAAATCTCAAGGGTTTGTTCTTGAATGAAGTGATTTATCTTTGTCTCTCTCCTTTTAGGTGCAAAACCCTAGAGATGCAAGTGGTGACGAAAATCTTCGTTTCATTTTGGTGAACCTGCTTTTTGAATACCTTCTTGTCTAATTTGGAGTCCATCATCATCCTAGAAAGAGCTTGCATTAACATTGCATTGCATTTTGCATTCGTTAAGTTGCATTCTAGGGTTTCAAATTTTGCATTAGTGCATATAGGTTGCATTTTTGCATCTCAAATCATTAAAAAAATTTGAGAGTCTGCATTTGAATCTTAGGTTTGCATCATACAGCATAGTTGACATAAAAATCAATCAAAAAAATCTAAAAATTCTATAAAAAATCCCCACTAGGACTCATTCGCCACCTTGGGCGAATTAGTCCCTTTGCACCCCTGAAACTACCTTTTACGACACTAAAAACCTTGTTTCTGCACTTCTGTTTGCTGCCATTAACTGTTTGTATTAGTTGGTTGAGTTTTTGTTACACGCATTTCATTCGATCTAGCTTAAATTAGCTCATTTCATGCATTGCTCAATTTCAAATTTGTATTTACAACATTTCATCTTTTAGGTTGTTCCATAATGTAATTAGCAAATTACCTTGTTTCATATCTAAAAATTGCATTTAAACATAGCATTGCACTTTCTTTACTTCTCCATGATAGTATGTTTACTTTCAAGAGATGTGGCTTTGATTTGGTTATAAATGGATTGCATAAATACAACATCCCCTCTTATGAGTTCACTTTAGATTACAACAATGAGTTCATTAAGACACATGTTAATCACCAAACCATTGACACAATCCTTAACATTACATTGCCCATTAGTGAGGATGGTAGTGTTGACAATCATAACAATCATACTTTTTCTTCTCCTGATACCTCTCCTATTAGTGACGAAGGTATCTTGGTGACAGAAGATACAAGCATTGAAGGTCTTGATTGTCCCTCTCCTCATCCCCCTTTGGAAGAAACTAGAAAACAAGAAAATGAGATCATAGCCACCATTTTTCCTATCCCAAATCCATCTCTTCATACTCCCCCTACTTATAAGAAGCCTTTAGTAAAAGAAGATACAATCGTGAATGATCATGAAAATCACATTTGTCAAGAGGACATGTGGATTGAAAGTGATAACCTTATCTCTTTCCTTCCTAATGTCCCTAATATTTGGAAAGGTCTATTTGAACAAAAGAATTTTAGTTTTCCTTCTCTTGATGCATCCCCTACTTGTGATGAAGCTACCTTACAAAATATAACCATGGATGAACCTATTACAAGCTCTCCTACTAGGGTAGATAATATGGAACAAGAGCATGAGATCTTAGAGAAAACAAACAACCAAATAGAGCCTTCTCCTAATAATCAAGAAAATTCAACCATTGATCATCCCCCTACTTGTGATGAAGTCATTTTAGAAGAATCAATCCTTGAATGTCAAGAACATTTGGTTTGTTGTTCTCCTAAAAACTCTCCTCCTTGGGAGGATATTATGGGGAAATAAAAAGATAACATTGACAATACCATAGTAGAAGCACATGATGAGACAACATTAGACTCTTCTTCACTAAGGGTTGTTAATATTATTCAACTTCAACTCATCCTTTACCCCCCTTCACACAAACCTCGCACTCAAAACAAACCTGAATTCATCCTCTACCCACCTAAGAATAATGTATCACAACAGTCGAGTCATAATACTATTTCTCATACATATAACCCTAGAAATAATCCACAACCACAACAACCAACCCTGACACCCTTACCTTTGCCTAATCCTATCCTACTTAACCCTATCTTACCATTGTTTAGCAACTAAAGAATAATCTTGCTAAGATATCCTTATGGGACCTTATTCAAGCCTCCCCTCACTATCACAACATGATTCAAGTAGCTCTGCAACAATTTCCTATCCCTTCTAATGTGCAACCAAATGACATAGCAGTCATGATCCAAGGCATAAATGTTGACATTGTTTTCCACCAAAGTGAACTCCCCCCTTTGGAAGTGCAAAAAAAAAATTATGCTTTCATAATACTATCTCAATACAAACGAATAGGGATAAAGAGAACCCTTGTTGATAATGGCATCCCTTAATGTGTGTAGCGTAAACCTTTTGGATAGGCTTCGTGTGGATAAATCAAAAATTCAACTTGATTCTTTATCTCTTAAGGGATTTGACAATATCGAAAAAAAACTACTCAGTGTGATTACTTTACCTATTATAGTTGGGAAGGTCATATTGGAAACACAAATTCATGTTATGCTTCATGAACTTTCATATAATCTTCTTTTAGGCAGACCATGGATTCATGCAATGAATGGGGTGCCTTCTACTCTTCATCATAAAATGAAATACATATACAACAACAAATTATACACACTTGATGCTGATCCTGAACCTTATAGTGTCTTACAACTCAAGAAAAACAAAGAGAATCCCTTAAACACATTAACACCAACCACACAAGTAGATCTTGTACAACAACAAGACAAAGCAAAACACATTGAACAAGTCACAAAGCTACTAGACGATGATTGGGGTTCCTTAGATTTTGAGCATACATTCATGGGTGAGTACAAGATCATCAACAAAGATTAAAATAAGGGACACAAAAAAGTAGTAATGTCATCACAAAACTTGGAAGACTCTTCGAAAGCATCCACCTCAACCACTTTAGAAGAAAAAGAATGTTATACAACAAACTTTGACAAACTTAATCATGAACAACCACCCAATCCAAAAGAGATGAAAAAGCTTTATGGAAAAGGTTATGAGCGTATGAAACAACATGGATATAGTGGAAAAGGATGTGGTGCTAGGGAACAAGGTATCCATGTCCCCATCAATCCTAACACATAAGAAACAACTCACATGGTCTTGGTTATTGTCCTTTGATAGAAATCACCAAGCCTTCATTCAACATCAACACTATCACACAAGATTCCTCTAAGACAACCTTAATAGTAATGCATCCTAAATTGATAGACACTATTGGTCTTGAAAGTTATCCTTTCCAAGAAATGAAACAAATAAAGAATTATTTTCTTAATTTCAATGTCATCTCGCAAAACACTAATGATTTGAGTTCGTTAGATTTTACACCCTCCGATAGATTTTACACCCTCCTGTAAAGGAGAGAACACAATCTTGAAATCTAAAGAGTCTTGCATAGGTATGACATCTTGTACATCTAAGCAAGAGAAATATTTGTCGCATAATAAAGGAAAATCTACCATTGATCAAGAGGGTATCTTTTTGAGACTCCTCCAAGATCACTTGATATCCCTTCCTCCAAGAACTCGAACTAAATTTTATTACAAAAATTCATTTTGCACATATCATAGAGTTCATGGTGATGCTACCAATGAATGTAAGGCTTTGACTAGTAAAATCCAACATCTTAAGGAGTTTGGTGCTCTTCCTTATATGGGGGCACCTAATTCCTCTAATTGATATTGATTTTCACTGTACCATACATCTCATCAATCATTTTGGCTCATCCTTGTCCTGCACTAAGTGGGGGAAAGGGGTTAAGTAGCTTTGTCCTCGTATGTCACTTGTCATTGTCTCTTTTGGATAGTCGTTAACCTTTCATGTACATATAAGTGCAAGCTTCGGATGTGGATGACATGCCTTAAGTTGGCTCGCATGTGACACACTACCTTTTTCATGAAGTAGCTTATAGGAAACATATGACTTGGTGTTAGCAACCACGTTAAAGTGGGGGCATAC
Organism: Sequoia sempervirens; assembly: GCA_007258455.2. Classification (NCBI taxonomy): domain Eukaryota; kingdom Viridiplantae; phylum Streptophyta; class Pinopsida; order Cupressales; family Cupressaceae; genus Sequoia; species Sequoia sempervirens. The sequence goes on along the minus strand of VDFB02270651.1, from coordinate 159,567,643 downwards.
ATCGACACTCATATTTCATTGTGTGATTTTCTTTGTTCTTGCAATTTCCTCTCTTGGAAACAAGATGAGACCATTTGCACTTATCCTCTCTTGGAGACATTAAGCATGATGTTCCCTAAGATGAGACCTTGAATGAACTAAGCAAAATCCCTTTGAACATTCCTTACACCATTTTGCATTTACAATGTCTATGAGTTTTAAGCATACAAAGTTTTACTTGCCTCATGGAGCTCGAAGATCATTTTTATGTGGCACCTTATTAAAGTTATCAGGAAGTATAACTTTGGTAAGGTTCAAGCGGGAAGTCCAATCTGAGGCATGACTTTCCCCATAGCCACTTGCGTGTGTGTGAGTGCATACCAGCCATGAGTGTGTGTTTCTCACCTTTTTGGACCTCTCACCCGGCGGATAGCCAAGAGTTTTGATGCCTCAAAGTGAGTATGCATTTTTGGACAAACAAATCAGATCTGATCCATGACGAGTTGGACAAACAGTCGAAGCTTGATCCACCTTTTTATTTCTATTGATTTGTACTTCTCTTCCTTCTAGTTATTGCCATTGCATGATCGTGTATCTTGTGTGTCCTTTTGTGCTTATGTCAGTTTGACTTAGGATCTTGGATCATGGGGGCTTGGTTACCTCCTTCATCTTTGTCATCCTAGACCAACTACATTGGTACACTTGGACGGTCCCTCTTGAATGTCTACTTTAATGTGAGTTTGAAGCAGGTTCATCCTCTCACTAAAGTGGGGGCTAAATGTAGCATAGAAAAAAGTATGCCTTTTCCTTGCTTGATTTAGGAATAATTAATGATAAATTGGACTTAATGTTGCCTTGATTTAGTGTTGTAATATGGTCAACACATTCACATTAGGTCTTAGACCCTCTTTAACTAATAAGAATTTTATGATGCCTTGCAAAAGTGTTGTGAAGTGTTGTAAAACACTTTCACACTTTTCTATGACCTTATTAATATATTTCACCTAAACAATCTCTTTTTATCACTTACCAAGCCTTAAAACAAAGTGTTGTAGCAAAATTTTCACGCTTTTCTAGGCTTCTCATCAATAATTTGACCCTTTCTTATGCTTTAATTAGCCCCATTTTACACTTACAGACCTTACTCAAGTGTAATTTTTAGAATAAACCCAATAAACATCATTTAAATTATTTAATTTCTGACACCCACTTAAAATTCCTTGAGTGGGACCCATTCGCCACTCTGGGACTCATATACCACTACTAGTGGAGGAGTCTTGTTTGGCTCAAAAATAAAAATAAATTCAAATTCTAGCGGGTTTTTATTTTCTAAGACCTAAGGTCGGCATGTGATGTAGTATCTTCGGGAATTAGGGTACAATTGTGTATGAATATAAGGTTTTTCTATTCATTTCACCCCCAATCATTGATTCATCATAAATTATCCATCTCAAGTCAAGCAAGCTAGGGTTTTAGCATTTTAAGTCATCGAGATAGTTTTCTAAGGCATTCAAGGGAAAATTCTTCATCCATTGTTGTATAAATTCAAGATCCATCATCATGGCAAGTTTCTAATTGCATCATTTCATGTTTATGCTTCATTATTTTATTTCATCATTTTGGTTTAATTACCTAAAAGGGGTTTGACCAATGCAAACCCCTATCCTCTAACAATCAACAAGTTTTCCCCTCTTTAATTTGTGATTACAGGTCTATAGATTGAAGAAAAAATTCCAAAATGATAAAGTTGCAAATGTTGTCAAAGTTGTCATGAAAATTTGTCAAGATTCACAAAAACTCAAATCTAGGGTAAAATATCCATCCAATCTACATGAAATTAGTGGGAAAGTGCTTATTTCATCCATCTTCAGAGGCTTGCAAAGTTTCAGTTCAAGATTCTACTCCTGGGACACTTTTCAACAAAATGGGACTCATCCCCCAGTAGTGGCGAATGAGTCCCAATGTAGGTGTTTTTCAGAGATCTTTGTAGATTCGGATACCCTTTTAGCTGAAACTTGTTTCGGGACAGTTTTCCAGAACTGGGACTAATTTGCTCAGAATGGTGAATGAGTCCCACTATGCCTAAAAAGCAGCAATTTTAGAATCTCAGAGATATTTCTAGCCTTCAACACATTTCTAGGTGCACACTTTTTGTTTCATATCTTTATGTTTTGCTTCATTTGCATTTCTAACTCATTTTCTAGGTCATTTTGCATATCACATCATGTTTTCAAACATATTGCATTTTCTAAGTTTTACATTCTCTTTTATTAGTTTTCAGCCTTTACAACAATCCCCTTTGATTTCAATCTCCTTTCCATTAAAATATCAAGGGTTTGTTCTTCAATGAAGTGATTGATCTTTGTCTCTCTCCTTTTAGGTGCAAAACCCTAGAGGTGCAAGAGGTGATGAAAATATTCATTTCAAGATGAACCAAGTTCAATCTCGAGAACCACAAGGGTTTCAATAAGAGAAATAGAATAAACTGACACCCCCAAATGAGTTCTCATATCCTTCTTTTATACTTTTTTTTCCAACTCTCTCAAAGCTTCTATTTAAAATTCACTTTTAATTTAAACTCCTTTTTAGCTCCAAAAAAGACCTTTTTATTAAAATAATGATAATTTGATACACAAGGTCCTCATTTAATGCTTCCATGATTTAAAACATTTCATCCTAGTTCTGGCAAGCTATAACAATAAGGTGTCTTTTAAATATTTTAATTAATATTTGGAAACCTTAGTAAATTAATTAAAATATAGCCATTAATATACTTATTTTGTGGAAACTATCATAATGCGACAGAATCAAAAAGTAATTGCACTGGAGTGATCCTAATGAAGAATAATGACAAAAAAAGTTGACTAGATGACTTTCTATAAATAGAAACTCCCTCCAAGAATCTTGGATTCCAAACTGGAAGCTAAAAATTGTTGGCCCCACAATTGTCATTGCACCAAAAGGTCAACCTATTAATGCCTGATACAACCACCAGAGTTAACGGATCCATGGGAGGCAGTTAGTCCATGTCATGAATCCTGAGGAGAGCGCTAACCATTTTCCAACAATCTCCCCTCAGTGCAAGCCAAGGAGATTTGAATCCTGACACCTTTGGCTCTGATGCCAATTATTGGCCCCACGGTTGATATTACACCAAAAGGTCAACCTATTAATGTCTGATACAACTACCAGAGTTAACGAATCCATGGGAGGCGATTAGTCCATGTCATGAATCCCGAGGGGAGCATTGACCATTTGCCAACATTTCAAAGCATCAAATAGCTCCTCTAAATCATTTGAGCTTACTAGTAACCTTAGATTACCCTTCTGATCAAGCATATAAAAAGCTAGAAAACCATCTCCAACTACAAAGTAAGATAACCCTAAAATGGAGACATTATAGTCTACCCTTCCCAAAGATTGCTTATCTTCAAGCAATGCCAAGGTAACCACAATAGCAACCAACTAAAACCAACTGAACCCAAGTGTAATCTTGAGATCCCAAGTCAATCTTTGCAAATTTCCACCATGTTGTAACTACACTACTCTAATAAAAACTATAAACTCATCACGCTCTAGTTGTGCTCTCAACTCTTGAGACCCAAAAAAGTGATCATCACCAACACCCAAACCAAAATACCTACGAAGGATGAAATTTGAATCATGGAAAATATCCTACCAAGGTGTCCCAGTGAAGCCCACATCTGCAATCACATTGTCTAACATGATTCTAGGAAACACGAAGTATAATATGCTCAACCCCAAAGGAAAATCCCTCAACATTTCTCCTCACATTATCTCAGAAGTGATACCAATTAGTCCCTAACCGAAAGCTAATAACAATAATGTCATCTCTAAAATCATACATCCTAACAATGCCATCTCGATCATAGACTAATAACCTCACACCGACACCTAATCCTCAGGTGTCAATATGCTCATATTGAGCACACCAATTCATCCAATCAACTGCAATCACCTTAATAACATCTACAAATATATCCATCAACATCTTGAACTGATTGCAGTATCTATCACTCACACTGGTGGGAGTTAGTGATAACTGCTCAAGTTCTATAAATTCTCCCACAATCTATTTCCAAAAAGCTTGTAAATTCTCAAATTACATCTACCCATAAACTGATGTTGACATACACTGCATAGAAATGCTAAGGTAGCAACTATCATAAATCGATAATGTCACATTAGTATTCCAATCCTAGATGATATAGTGATAAACCCATGCACACCAATCCAAGAAATCAACAACTATCATCAATGCAAAGTCTAAAAATATCATGACCAGCACCATGGAACATCCCTTACACATTAATGTGTAAGTAGGAAACCAAAGAACCAAGTCTGAACACCCTTCCTCAATTCAATGCCCATTGCAGTTATTTGTTTTCATGAAGTAATCTATAGTAAAACTATTATAAACATCATAATTTATGTGAATGATTTAGGAATACACACACCATTTCATGCTTAGCCATAAAATTTTGAATATCAATAAGATGAGGTACTTTACCAATGTCATTTGGAAAATTTTCATCTATCATCTCATGAGGAATCAAATCATATGAAGATATTGGTCTATTATTCACAATCAAAGAATTAGCAACTAGTCCATACCTTTCAGTGATGTCTTTATGAATCTCAGGCATAACTTTACCCACTTCAAGATGGTCAACATTGTCTACTTATTCTAAAGATATATCTGTTGAATAGGACAACTAAGAGGGGGGGTGAATCAGTTGTCACAGATTTTAACCTTTAATTCAATCACTGTAACTAATACTTAAAACTACTTGAATGATTAATCATCAAATGCCAATGCAAAAACTCAAATCCAACACATAAACACAATAATACTAGATTATTTGGAAAACCCAATAAGGGAAAAACCACAGTGTGGATTAACTCACACTATATAGAATATCAAAACTGATTACAAAAAGGCTCACTGCTTGAAATAAGGCTCACTGCCTGAAATAAGGACTCACTGTCTGAAATAAGGACTCACTATATGGAACAAGGAACTCACTGTCCACTAGGGCTACAACCTGGAGGGCTCACTACCATAGAGATACAAAGAATACAAAGAATACTTGTTACAAAGAGACTACAATCCCAATGCAACAAAGGAGTCCACCACAGTCACTCGATCAACTTGCATGAATGATAAAGTTCACCTTCTGCTCACAGCATCTGAAAACTCAGCATTAATCTTTGCACTAATCTCCCACACTCACAACACACACACACACACTCTTATTGAATAGAATCAATATCGCATCAAATTCCACTTTCTCTTTTCGTTTATCACTCTTCTTCTTCGCTCTTGCATCTTCACTTCATCATTAACTCATCTTACATTTATACCATCTTCAACTTTGAAACATATCCAAAGTTGTCTATCCACACTCAAATTCAAATTAGTTTAGTGCCAAAACATCATAGGGTGGAATTAGAATGAGGGTGACCCAACCACATGCTTCAAGGGACCTAAAAAGATCCAACATGCTTCATCATCCTCGAAAGTAGTATTTCACACAAGGTCAGCCAATCCAGTGTAAAACACATAGAACCATTAAGCACGAATCTTCCAAAATTATCTTCAATAGAACCAGGGCAACATAACTCTAGAATCACAAGTCATAAGACTTCATCAAAGAGAAATCTGAACCAATACCATTTCACTCAGACCTCAACCAAAAACATAGATAACCATAGTTCACAACTGGTGAACATAACTTGCATTGTACAACAAATCAGCAACCAAAAATTTGGATATAACTTCTAGTAACAACCATGAACAACATATTTGAACTGCATAACCACAGGAGCAAATCTAGACCAAAATTGGAGCAACCACTGAACACATGCAACATCTCTTTATTACAATTTTCTCAATATCCTTGACATATACAACCAACAACAACTAGTAGATAACCAGTTGATTGGTTGGCATCAATGACAACACCAACAATCTTTCCACAACACTTTCATTCTTGCAACAATCTCCCCCTTTGTCATTAATGGCAACACATGATGTGAAAAACCATCAAAGACAACATACTAGTTCTAAATACATTTTTTTGTTTTCTCCCCCTTAGAAGATGATTTCTTATATGCTTCTTCTCATTCTCTTTTCACATGCTTCTGCTCTCCTCTTTTCACATGCTTCTACTCTCCTCTTTTCGCATGCTTCTTCTCTCCCCCTTTGACATCAATGGAAAAGGCAAAAGAATATTTTCCATTTATCTCTCCTTGGACATGACAAACACAATGATAACACCTGATACTACCTGCTCCCCCTGAGAGGTAGCCACCAAAACATCAATCTAGAAGAGATAGACCCATAGATCCATAGGACTAATGCATCTCCATATGCATCTAGCTCAAGAAAGGAGGGTAAATAACCCCTAACTTTTCCCAAAGATACTTAAAAGTATCTTTAGGAAGAGCATTTGTGAAAATATCAGCAATATGATCCTTCATCAGAACATACTCAATCTTTACTTCATTCTTTGTAACCTTCTCTCTCAAGAAATGATACCTGATAGATATATGATTCATCCTCGAGTGCATCACGAGATTCTTAGAAATGTTAATTGCACTTGTATTATCACATTTAATAGAAATGGGATCATCATATAGCACTATGATATCTTTCAATGTCTATTTCATCCATAGAACTTGTGTACAGCAAGATGCAGCAGCAATATACTCAGCTTCAACAATAGACAAAGAGATGAATCTTGCTTCTTACTCAACCATGCCACCAATCTGCATCCAAGAAAGAATGCACCACCACTTTTACATTTGTATAGGCACTAAGTGTAATTTCGGTATCTTTAAGATACCACAATCCATAATCCGAAGTGCCATTCAAATATTTGAATGTCCTTTTAACTGCAGCAACATGTGTTTCCTTTGGATCTTCTTGAAATCTAGCCACAAGACAGACCACATGCATAATATTTGGTCTAGTAGCAGTTAAATATAATAGTCCACCAATCATAGATCTATACCTGCTCTAATCAACCTTAGGTGAATTATCATCTTTACCCAATTTGCAACCAGTCACCATAGGAGTACTTTCTGGTTTGGAACCATCCATCCCAATCTTCTTCAACATCTCTCTCACATACTTAGACTGTGAAATGAAAATTCCTTTCTTTGTTTGATTAATTTGTAGCCCAAGAAAGAAATTCATCTCCCCAAACATAGAGATTTCAAATTATTTATGCATCTCTTCCGCAAACATCTTGTACATATTTTCATTTCCTCCAAAGATAATATCATCAACATATACAACTACAATCAAGATTTTGTCATTTTCAATCTTAAAGTATAAATTATTGTCTATCGTACCTTTGTTAAATCTTTATTGAATCAAGTACTTATCTAACCTTTCATACCAAGCTCTAGGAGCTTGCTTCAACCCATATAAAGCTTTCTTCAATTTACATACCATATTTGGTTGATTTGTTAACTAAAATCCTTCTAGTTGTTCCATATAAACTTCTTCTTCTAATTCACCATTCAAAAATGTTGACTTGGCATCCATCTAATAGACCTTAAAGTCTTTATAAGTAGCAAGTGCCAAGAACATGCTTATAGCTTCCATTCTTGCTATTGGGGAAAAATTTTAATAAAAATCTATACCTTCTACTTGTGAGTAGCCTTTACACACAAGCCTTGCTTTGTTTCTAACAACTTCTCCATTCTCATTTAACTTATTTCTGAATACCCATTTTGATCAAATGATGTTTTTATCTGTTGGTAGCGGGACCTATTCCCAAGTATAATTCCTCTCAATTTGCATAAGTTCTTCCTTCATTGCTTCCTTCCAATGTTCATCTTTATAGGCTTCACATACAATCTTCGGATCAATCTTAGAAAGTAAACACAAATTCACTTCAATAGCAGTTTTGCTTCTAGTTTATAGACCTTTTGTCTTGTCTCCAATAATCTCACTTTCTGAATGATTCTTTAGTACATATTTCAGTGTCTTAGGGGACATCACTAGAGCATCTTCTTCTATTTCATTTTTTTTGTCCTACTTCTTTTGCTCATCTTTATCCTATTCTTCCACATTATCTTCTATTCTTACACAATCATGCTCATCAGATACATATCCATCAATACCAATAGAATTCTTCATTACCTCATCAACCTTCACAATCGAGCTCTCTACAATTTTTCTCAGTCTTTTATTGAAACATCTATATGCCTTGCTTTTAGTAGAATATCCAAGAAAAATACCTTCATCACTTCTTGCATCAAACTTACCCAAAGTTTCTTCATCTCTTCTGATATAGCATTTGCTTCTTAATACCTTGAAATATTTAACTGTAGGAATTCTTCCATGTCATAGCTCATAGGGATTCTTTGTATTGTTTTCTCTTGCCTGAACTCAATTGAATACATAAACAGTAGTATGAATAGCTTATTTCCAGTAAACTTCCAGTAAACCAGCCTCAGTAATCATTGATCTAGCAGCCTCTTAAACTATTCTATTTTTCCTTTCCACAACTCCATTCTGCTAAGGAGTTCTTGGAGTAGATAATTTTTTCTTTATTCCATGCACTTCACAAAACATATTAAACTCATGGGAGGTGAATTATCCACCTCTATTATATCTTAAGCATTTTATCTTCAAATCCACTTCATTTTCAACAATTTCTTTGAATGCCTTGAATCTATCTAATGCATCTAATTTCTCTCTAAGAAATGTAACCCATGTATATCTAGAATATTCATCAATTAAAAGCATAAAGTACCTTTCACCAAGTAGATTTCTCACTCTCATAGGACCACAGAGATCTGTATGAACTAAATCCAGTAGTCTAGTAGTAGACTATTCCTTTGATTTGTAATGAATTCTTACTTGCTTTCCAAACTGACAATTCCTACAAATAGCATTGACAGGATTTGTAATTCTTGGTAAATCTCTCACAGCCTGAACATCACTAATTCTTTCCAGGTTATCAAAATTCATGTGACACATTCTCCTATGCCATAACCAACTATCATTTATCTAAGTCATAAAGCATCGTCCATCAACACATTTAAGTTGATAAATATTCCCTTCATATTTCTTTCCTGTAGCAATCAATGTTCTGGATCCTTTCTGAATCTCACATTTCTCATCCTTAAACATAAGATCATATCCTTTTCTCCACATCTGACCAATGCTCAATAGATTATGCCTTAAACCCTTAACATAGTAAACATCGCCAATAGGATACTTGCCATCAAAACTTATTGAAACTATCCCACATATTTTAGCACCAGTATCATCTCCAAACATAACTAAGCATCCATCATATCTCTCAAGCTTGACAAAATTACTTTTATCACCAATCATGTGATGTGAACAACCACTATCAACTACCCAAAAATTCTTCTCTTGTTTAGCATGTAGGGCAGAGATAACTGTACCTTCATTTTTCTCCTTCTCCTTTTCCGAAGGGCTTTCTTTTACCTATTTTTCAGAATTAGTAGAATTAGGTTCATCCTTAATCAACAAGAACAAGCATTCATTGTCATCTAGATCTTCATATTTTGAATCCTCATCAGAAATACTAGCATTCTCATTCACATAGTAAGCTTTGTTAATCTTCTTTCCTTTCTTTTCTTTCTCATATCTTTGTTTATTTCTTTTAGATCTTTATGGACACTTTGCAGCATAATGACCTATTTCTCCACAACAAAAGAATTTAAATGGAAACTTACCTTCATACTTACCAGAGCCTTTTCTCATTCTTCTTACAAAGTTATCTTCTATTTCATCAAAGTTCTCTTCATTTGGATCTTTAGCCTTTGTAGCTTTAAAGGAAATCTTTGATTTGCTTCCATTTCTTAGACTCGGCTTCCTCATTTCATAAGATGTCAAAAATCCTAACAGCAAATCCTTAGTACAAGTCTTATAATTTATATCAATAGCACTCACCTTCTCACTATAAGCATTAGGAATAGTTATGATAATCTTCTTTACAATCCTTGTTTCATCAATAGTAGCACCAAGTCCTCGCATTCCAACCACTATCTCATCCAATATTTGTACATAAGCTTTAATATTTTCATCTCCGGACATATATAGAAGATCAAACTGTGTCTCCAAATTCTGTAGTTTCACCTCTTTAACTCTTTCATCACCATCATGTGCTCTTTCTAAAGTATCTTAGACTTCCTTAGTTGTCTTCAAGTTATGAACCTTAATCAACTCGGAATGTACCAGACTATTCTTCAAGATAAACTTCACCTTATCACCTTATTGTTTGCTTCATGTCCTTTGATTTCTTTAGGTGTACTCGAACCATTAGCAGGAGGAGTGTAAGGATTCTTGTAAGCTTTCTCCACATCATATCTGCAATACTCCAAATATTCTTCCATCAATGCTTTCCAGATACCACAATTAGTTCCATCGAACCTCGAGTAATCAAAGACCATTTTTCTAGCCATCCCGTACCTTCCTCAAGTGGTTAAGCTCTTTACCAAGGAACCAAGCTTTAATACCAATTATTGAATAGGACAACTGAGAGGGGGGTGAATCAGTTGTCACAAATTTTAACCTTTAATTCAATCATTGGAACTAATACTTAAAACTGCTTAAATGATTAATCTTCAAATGCCAATGCAAAAACTCAAATCCAACACATAAACACAATAACACCAGATTTACGTGGAAAACCGAATAAGGGAAAAACCACTATGAGGATTAACTCACACTATAGAGAATATCAAAACCAATTACAAAAAGGCTCACTACCTGAAATAAGGACTCACTGTCTAGAACAAGGACTCACTTTCCAACAGGGCTACAACCCGGAGGGCTCACTGCCACAGAGATACAAAGAAGAAAAAGAAGACTTATTACAGAGAGACTACAATCCCAACGCAACAAAGGATTCCACCATAGTCACTCGATCAGCTTGCATGAATGATAGAGTTCACCTTCCGCTCACTACATCTAGAAACTCAGCATTAATCTTCGTACTGATCTCCCACACTCACAACACACACACACACTTACTGAATAGAATCAATGTCGCATAAAATTGCACTTTCTCTTTTCTTTTATCGCTCTTCTTCTTCGCTCTTGCACCTTCAACTTTGAAACATATCCAAAGTCGGCTATCCACATCCAAATTCAAATTAGGTCAGTGCCAAAACATCCTAGGGTGGAATTAGAATGAGGGGACCCAACCACATGCTTCAAGGGACCCAAAAATATCCAACATGCTTCATCATCCTTGAAAGTAGTATTTCACACAAGTTCGGGCAATCTAGTGTAAAACTCATAGAACCATTAAGCACGAATCTTCTAAAATTATCTTCAATAGAACTAGAGCAACATAACTCTAGAACCGCAAGTCATAAGACTTCATCAAAGAGAAATCCAGACCAACACCATTTCACCCAGACCTCAACCAGAACATAGAAAACCATAGTTCACAACTGGTGAACACAACTTGCACTGTACAATGAATAAGCAACCAAAAATTTGGATATAACATCTAGTAACAAACATGAACAACATATCTGAACTACACAACCACATGAGCAAATCCAAACCAAAAACTGGAGCAACCATTGAACACATGCAACATCTCTTTATTACAATTTTCTCAATATCCTCGACATATATAGCCAACAACAACTTGTAGATAACCAATTGACCAGTTGACATCAATGACAACACCAACAATCTTTCCACAACACTTTCATTCTTGCAATAGTATCACACTGAAATCTACCCTCATTACCTGTTACATCAACTAACTCATGGTTGCAATTTGCACCATCATGTGAGAAATGATCCTCAAGCAGGTTCCAATCTTTATCAACATATTGAACCTCTCCAATATGGGAAATATTGAAATCATTACACAACATTTTATTCTTATGTGCATCAAACCCTACAACCATTTGATTGATCTCCATAATCCTTGTGTCACTTTCTTGAACTTTGGATGTGGCTACAATGGAATTTTTTTCTTTGTATAAAGAAAAGTGAACCATACTCAATTGTAAGCAAAGATCATCAATCTGAACTTTTTCTTCTTGAAGGGCCACTTGAGTGGACTCCAAGGAACCCCTAGTGTTCTTAAGCTCGAAGGTAAGATGATCAACTTCTTCCTCTTTCCCTCTCAATGCATCTGAATAGATTTCAATGAGGTTGAGGAGATGATCATGGTCTGAAAGAAGATGTAAATAGTCTGATTTCATTATCACTAGGGCTTCTTTGATTACTTGTAAACTAGCATGAGAAGATTCTTCTTCAATACCTTTTCCTCTTCTCTCAAGTTGAGCCTTCCAAAGGTGATCTTCAATCAGTTTGTGAATTCTATCATACTATGTCAATGTTGCAACAATATTATCTTCATTAACCTTCAATTGGTTCTCCAAATTATGTGAACTATAAGACTTATGGACAACTTTTGCTTCACATGAAGAAGCATCAGATTGGTCTTGAATAACTTGACTCACACAATTTTCCTCTTCTATGTCATCATCCTTGCACACTTGTTGATTTGGAACTAGGGCAGTGTTTGTCCCACATATAGAATCATCTCCAATACCATCATTATGTGTTATAACACAAGAGGGATAGTTTTCTCTTTGTACTCATCATCCAGCTCAACTAACTGACTAGATAATGTGATGCCTTTTTTATGTAAACATGTTGGGACAACGTTATTATCAAAATGTATATTATCCTTAAAGGAACCTATTTTCTCTTCACAAAACTTATTAATGAAAATCTCTAAATCACCCACATAGAGATTGTGCACTTTTCACTTGTAGCATCAAGAATTCCTTTTCCTTGCAACTCAAAGTGTCTTATTGTTGGAACAACACAACATTGGTTCCATCTTCCTCATTGAACCCACATATGTGATTAGGATTCCAATCCCCTTGAAATGAAAAAAAAACATTGATTTTTTCTCATTTGGATTTTTCTCTTTTTGGGTCATCTTGGAACCTGTATACCAAATGAGATTAGTTCTTCTTCAGTCAACTATTCCTTGAACTTCTCAATTTTCTGCTTAACCCAACTTTTTGAGAAATCATAACTTGCAATTGAGACATGTTGCTCCTTTCTCCAAATGACCAACAAATCAGAGTGCAACTATTTGCAAATGTCATCATCTTCATCTAAAATCAAATGCAAAATAGTTAGCATGCTTGTTTTAACATTGTTTGAATGTCATCTTCTAATCCTAGTTAAGAAGCAGTGGAACATCTGAAGAATCAAATCATCATACCTAAGATCAGTCATAAAGATGCATGACCTATCCCTTTCCATAATTTCTAAAATTTTAGCTCTCTTCTCAAATGTAGGGCCTTTGACATCATGTAACCCATGAAAACTCTCCACAATCAACTGAATTATTTCCCTCATAATGTCATCATCATAGGTGCTTCAAGGGTTTTAATTCTTGTGACTTCACTAATGCAAGTGACAGCTGCAATTCTTACCTCTTCATTATGATGTCTCATAAGAATTGGCTTAACCAAAGAGTGCACCATTGGAGTCATAACTTGATGCATCGAATGAGAAGGTAATTGATCAACCTTGTATAAACAATTTTATGCTTCCTCCAATGTGCTAAGAAGGACTTATTTTGATTGATGTAAGTGTTCTAGCTTCTTACCTATAAGTTTCAGCTTCTCTTGAAAGACTATGCTAGCCTCCTATTCTATCCACCACATATTCCATCTCTTTTCAAAATTAGCCCAATTTTGCTTTATAGATTCAAGTAAAGAGTTCATTGGATCATTGTGAGTAGCCATGGTGCCTTACCCTTTCAGTGATCACCCTTAGGCTAGTACGTTGCATAGCTCTGATACCACTGTAAAAACCCCAACTAAAATTTGCACGATAATTTTTGATATTTCAAATTTGACATATTGCATTTATCAAATTAAGAGCCAACACTATATTGGTTATTTAAATAACATAGAGATTGCATATACAATTACTCATTCAATACTTAGTCTTAACCACATTACATTTCAGATTGTAGGCATTCATGACATTTACATATTAAAATTGATGAATACACTAACTCTCATACAAATTTTATCTCAGACTTATTCTTTATATCAGAAATGCAAACGCAGATTGAATATAAATATCCATTTTTCCCAACTAGAAACTCTTAACTGGTATGAATGAAGTTGTTGATTGCTGACTAATTCTCCTTCAGTATTTGCACCCATAAATGTTTGCAATAAAAGTATAGACCTTTGGAAATGCTCAAAAATGTGCCCAAGTCTACTATCAGCCACACACCTCCTTGAAAATGGATCTTATATAACTCAAAAATGCACAAAAAGGGAAAAATGACCACACATCTTAGAATAGGAGCTACACTTCTTACCCAAACCCTCTTCCAATCATGGTGTGGCAGAATAAGCAACAAGTAATATACTAATTTGAGTTTTAAATGGTTGTGACCAACTCTAGAGGTTCACGTCCCACTGCTATCCCTCATGTGGAGCTTACAACTAAAACACCTTCACTCATAAACCAAACACCATGTAATAAATAATGATTGCATAAGATTTCATGAGTAATCACACCCAAAATGAGGTAGTCACCATCTTCAATATGTAAGAGAAAACCTCTCTTATTTCTAATGCACAGAACAATACGACACAATCTTCATGCACCAACAAGGGAATCTTTCCACAATATGACCATGCCTAGCTAGAATGCAGATGACTATACAAACTACCAAAACAGGGGAAAATCCATGTCTCCAAACATTAGCAATAATCCACATGTCTAGCCACTATGTTTCCACATAGGAGTCAGCATAATAAATTGTCACAACTAGACCTAAGTGTTCTCCAATATGGTGTTGAAAGCCTAAATTCAAACACTTCCCAATCTGTCAAATCTTTAATAACCAATGAACTAAAGTGAATACCATTTTACCTCAAATTTGTCTCCATAGGAGACTCACAAATTTTCATTAATCGTGCAACTAAAAAACCTAAGTGATTTTTCCTTTGAACTAGGTAGGGAGGAATTGTTTCACCATCAAAACTAATCTTCTTTGAGAGCATTTTCGTCCTCCCAAAGGTTAAGATGAACCAGGTTCAATCTTGAGAACCACAAGGGTTTCAATAAGAGAAATAGAATAAACTAACACTCCCAAATGAGATCTCATATCCTTCTTTTATACTTTTTCTGCCAACTCTCCAGAAGCTTCTATTTAAAATTCACTTTTAATTTAAACTCCCTTTAAGCTTTGAAAAGAGACCTTTTTTATTTAAATAATGATAATTTGACACACAAGGTCCTCGTTTAATGCTTCTATGATTTAAAAAATTTCATCACAGTTTTGACAGGCTATAACACTAAGGTGCCTTTTAAATATTTTAATTAATATTTGGCAACCTTAGTAAATCAATTAAAATATAGTCATTACATACTCCTTTCGCAGAAACTTTCAAAATGTGACAGAATAAAAAATTAACTGCAATGGAGCGATCATGTGAAGAATAATGACAAATAGAGTTGACCAGGCGACTTTCTATAAATAGAAACTCCCTCCAAGAATCTTGGAGCCCAAACTGAAAGTCAAAAATAGCATTTGAAAGCATCAAATAGTTCCTCTAAAACATCTCCAATTGCAAAGCAAGAGAACCCTAAAATGGGGACATTACAGTGTAGGCTCCTTGGTCATCCTACTAAAACCTCATCAAAGAGTAATTATCTCAACACACTGATGCATCAAAAATTTCAATGATAATTTTGTGTGATTTTAAGTCTTTTCTTTCCATAGGATTTTAGTTTGCATGTCCATATCATATTCCAAAATAGTCTTTACCTCTTGTACAATTCCATAAAATAATTATTTGCAAATAAATATATGTAATATGTTTAATGAAATGAAATTGACTTGGGAAAATTAATTTAGGAAATATTTATTCTTTTGGTTTTATATGTGACCAAACAAGGTGGAGACAAAAGACTTCATGTCATTGCTCAGAATGTCGATTTGGTAATGTTAAATGATCTTTCAAGTTGTTAAAATGGTTGATGGCTAGTTTATACATAGTTTTTGTTACTTGATAAGATCATTTATTTTAAAATAGTAATTAATTTTGCTATAACCACTAATATATTGGTCATTATGTTGTAAAAAATGGTTTGGTGGCCATAAGCCAAATAAATTCCCTATTTTGAATTTATTTTTTATAGTGTGTTGGCCAAAAAGACTAAATTATGGTGTAGAAGACAATCAAGAGATAGGAATTTTGATGAGGTGCATAGAGATACTTTGTATAAAATAATAGTATAATGATATTAGACATATTCTAAGGAATATTTTGTAGCTTTATAATCACCAAATGGATCAAGAGAGGGGCCCTCTCAGGAGATGCTAGTGATATTTTCTTAAAATGTTTTGTGTGTTTTCATTATGTAACTAGTAAAGCATTATATTTTATGGGTTAATGTTGGATATGATATAAACATAATACAAGCATCTTTTTTGTTACTATAGTTATAGTGTGGTCACTTTTGTTCATCTTTTTTAGTTGTTTACAATAGTGTAACCTGCTCATAGTCCTTGTAGTAGCCTAAATAGTTTCTATAGCAACACAGTCATTATTTTTAGAAACTTTAGTAGTTTTAGAAGACTGGTTTTGCTTTTATTTTTAGAATAGTTAATTCCATTATTTTCAAGCTTACTACCTTCATCCCTTGAACATATAAACACTACACCTTTTGCAGGATCATGCCTTGAATTGATATAAGAATTAAAAACTTAATTTAAAGCTTAGAAACAAAATATCTTTAAATCTAAAAGTTACAAATCACCCACCAAACTAATCCCTAATTTTATCACAACACATGATCTCCAAGATCAAGAGAAATCTAGACTCACCCAAATTTGAAATAGATGTACACCGAATCATCTCATACCAACTCAAATCCAATGCTACATTGCAATAACCATAAGCTCACAAGAAAAATTATCACAACACTCATCAATTATTTTATTACAAACCACTGCCAAAAGCTTCCACAACATTCTAGGAGCTCTCCACAATGACATGATCTACATCTTCTCAAAATAAGTCTCAAGTGAAATTTCTAAAAGTGTAATTGCACATTATATACCGATAATGATCAGAAATTGAGCATCATACACTACCCTTCTTATAAGAATTGATGTTATGGGTGAAATTGAAGCAAGACTACAAACTTCTATTGTGCAATATAAGCATTGAGATGAAGGTAAAATTTTGTTGGTATTAATAATCAAAAATTGACTACTGTGCATTGAAATCATAAATGATTGAGTGACACTCAATGGCTAAATTTATGCTCAGTTAAATAACATTGAAGGTGTAAAAATATTATGGAATAAATAGTCTCTCTATTACACCCCGTTTCTCAATTACTGGGTTACTTTTACCTTTATGAATAAATATGATATTAAATGCAAATCATGACTTTACGTTCCTTTGTGGGATTATCAAATTTTTTAATGCATGATTATGTTTTGTAAATACTAATGAAAAATGTGATGAAATAATATGTATTGCAATATGATTGCTTTAATGCTTTGACTATGCAAATGATTTATGATGCAAATGAATTTTATGAGAATGGATAACTACCTTTGTAATGCAACAAGTTGGATGCAGGAAGGAATCGAGCCTTCAGGTAAGAGAGGGGGAGTATCACTCAAGAGAAGAGCTTGGTTTGGTAACCCTAATATGCCTATTTGAGCTTACACACAGTCACACCCTTGTTTGCTCAATTTGAGTCAAGTTAGATTGGGAATTGGTAAGTAAACCTTTGATCATAGTATGGGGATGATTTATTATGGTTTTGGTTTGGGTCTTTGATTTTGTGATTATTCTAAGTTTGAATTACGTAACTAAATGCTTGTATTCAATATAAGTTATTCTTTGTGTATTTATGTTTATATTGATTAATAAGTATATATGTAGAATCTATATATGTATATATGTACATGGAAAAGATAACTCATGCATATGAGTGAATACGTACATGTGTATACATAAGTAGAAATACTTACGCATACCCATGCATGGATATATCATATTCATAGGAATATAAATTGATATATGACATATATATGTATGTATATATATAGTATATACCTATCAATGAATATATATATATATGGGTATGTTAACTATTAGATGTTTAAATAATTATATATATATTACTATGTATATAAGTATGTAATGACTGATGTATATAAACATATATACGTATATATTAAGATACATATATACATTTGTATTATATATATGCATTTGATTGGCAAAATGGTTTTAATATATGTTGTAATATATATGTATGATGATATAATTGATACTCAAATGTATATATATGAGATTGGAAAATAATGATTTAGTAAATGTGTATATATATTAATATATATCATAACAATGGAATTTTTTTTTTAAGCAAAAGTGGCAAGCCACTATAATATATTAGATATATATAAATAAATAATATAAAATCCTGGTTCAAAAGAGCATACTGGCAGGAATGAACTAGGAAGAAAACCTTTGGTTGTAGCTCAAATAGATACAATTCATACAAAATTATCCCAAACCAAAGAAGCACATACATCCAACTAACACAACTACCATGCCCAAACCAAAAATACAACCCAGCCTTCAGAGAGCCACCTTAGAGGCATTTCCTCCTTTTGTGGCTGATCTAAGCAACATATTATGCTTGTTTAGAATAGATTTCCTCCTTTTTACCTCTATCCATTCCTTCTCAAAATGAGGTGATTCCATCATGTTTTGATTCACCTTTGCTAGAGGTACCTTCCCCATTACCTCCCTAGAAAGTGTTAGATCAGACTGATCAAAAACCATGGAATTTAAACCAATAGGATTAGGAGGGCTCAAAGATGACGAGGAATGATTAGAGATTGTTGAAGCAACACTATATACGACACCTTGCTTCCCATCAATGGGAGCTACATCCACCAAGTTCTTTGTACTCCTATTAGGGGGTGCCAAAGGCTGGACCCCAGAAGAAGAAGTATGGATTCCCTTTGGAGAGGCTTGAGACTCTACTAGAGATTTGGAAGAAGAGGGAGGAACAACATATGTTGTGATTCAACTCCAACCCACCACGAAGTCTTTCTCGAAACTTGGTTCCCAAGGGCACGTTGTTTCTGGCAATGGGAAGTACAATGATTTGTTGCAAAGCAACACCTGCATCTAAAAGAATTATTTTCATTATCAAGAGGATGCCTCCAACATCTGTTACCTACCTTTAGAAGCATCTCAACAAAGAGGCCCTTTGCCAAATCCATTTTGACACAAATTAGAGCACAAGTGGAATTAAGGTAGCTGTTTGTTTCCTCCGCAGCGCAGTGATATCTTCCCAGGACATTTCCAATGGCCCTCAAACAATCAAGTTCCCAAAATTGAATGGGAAGATAAGGCATCCTAACCCACAAATATGCTAAGTTGAAAATTTTCGTTCGTGGGTCAAACTCCAGAAACTAGGGATTTCATACACAAAAAATCACCTTGAAAAATCCAAGGGCCACACTCCATTACTAGCTTCTTATCTTTCTGAGAATCAAAGTCTAGAATAAAAAACCCCTTTGCACAGGGGTAAATGCTTATCTCCCCCCCATATACTCCTCCCAGTTCTCCATGACCCAAGCATGCAAATCACAAAGTTTCGGCCAGATCCTTGTGAATTGACAAATCATGGCATGGTCTGACAAAAAATCCTCCCGAACTGAAGCTAGATTCTCCAAACAAACTTCAAGAATAGAGGAAGATGAACATATTGGGAATGGAGAACTCTGCTTTAGGCCAACACCGCACCTAGGGTTAGCAGGTTTAAAAGAGACATCCCCTTCATTAGGTTTAGCATGTGAAACCATACTGCCTGTCATTCAGCCAAACCTAACAGCATCCCTGAAGGAGCCCTTTGAATCCTAGCCGCAGCTATTCTCATTCACGAGACGCCCAAAATCCGTCCTCTGGACCCCTACAACCCCACACTCAGCCCATCGATCCCCCTAGCCTCCTTTTCCCTAACGTCATGCCCATCCTGGGCATTCACCTTGTAGTCACAAACCCTCATACCTTGATCAAAGAGTAATGGATTCCAAGCTGACTATCAAGGCTTTCCACCAGCCAGACGAGTGTTAGGAGTAGTGGAGACATCATGTTTGTGCGTCGTGGGTTGAACCTTCACCTTCAGACTAGTTGGGTGAGACCTGTTGCATCGAGGCAATATGCATAGTCCTTTCAAAAATACAGGAGTAGGATCCGTTGAAAGAACAGGAGTTGTTGCAGGAGCAGGAGTCGTTGCACGAGCTACGGAAGCCATCCCCAAATAAAATATACTTTCCAATATAATGATGGAAGTTATATTATACATATATATTACTAATATATATTGATATATTTAAAAGTATTTTGAATGTTTTAAAGATAACTTGGGACACATATATAATGTGAACCATATTACTCAACATGGCTTATTGAAAAGACAACGATGAAACCATTATTTACAACGCATAAATTAAAATGATGGAATATGCAAATGTATTAAGATGAAATATATTTGAAATGTTATAGATTTAGCAACATGGTGCATATATAATGCATGATCCATAGGTGGTGAAAGGTTTGTATTAAAAAACAGCAACATTAACAAATGTTGCACATGAATAAAGCGCATAAGTGAGGTGAAAAATGTTACACATAAGTTAGTATTTATGCAAAATGAATAATATTAAATGAAGTTTGTGAGGTGCATAAAGGTAACACTATATAGTAGGCAATTCAATATGTTTTAAGTTGTTGCAAAATGATAATCACGCGCTATAATGTGTAGTGTCTTGATAGATAGAATAAAGAAAATGGGAGTCTGTAAACCAATGCACAATGAGCATAAATATTTAGTCAAATAGCTATGAGTTGGCTAAAGCTAGAAGAGATCAACTTGCATAACAATTAGGAAACCTATAGATATGCATTGTTGTGTTTTGACTCAGTAAAAGAGTCATTGTTGTCATTTGAAGAAGGGTGACTCATCCATTTTGAGAAGTTGAGATTATATGGACTATTATGTGTTGCATTTTAAGAGTTTAAAATAGACACATTTCATTCTAGATGGTTGAGTTAATGCATTGTTAGTTTGTTGTTAAAATGGTGTAAAAAAGGAGAGAAAAGGTGGTGGATTTAGTAGCTTGTTTATAGCATTTCAGACTTGCTCAGATTTAAGTATAAATAGAGGTAGCTTATCTGCCTTTTGTTACACTCATTCATTCTAATTTCTTCTTATTCATTCACAATTCTAATGCAGTTTTTTGTGTGAGAGAGTTGTTGAGTGCTTAGTTAGCAAAGATAGTTTATTTTAGAGGATTTGCATTTTATTGAGAGCCTTATGAAAGAGGCTAGGATTGGAGATAGGTTGTGTTACAAATTTTTCACCTACAGCTCAAATTGGTAGAGTTGAAACAACTTATGTTCATTTTAAGGTGAAAATATTTCAATTCATTTCTGCTTTTCTTAAACCATCGCATATATTGGAGTCTTAAAAGAAAATTTTCCTTTCATTATGTAATGTGTTTTCAAATAAAAGAGAGCATTCAATTTTCCATTCAGTGATTAACAGCATAAAAGAGAATACATGAGATATAATATATTGCTTTCTTTCATCTTGCAATGATTCATACACTTTACAATGTTTCATTTATTTTGCAAGAGAGATATATACAGAATTATACAAGATTGCAAAATGTTGTTTTCACATTCATTGGAAAAGAAAGAGAGATCAAGTGTCCCACGGAAGCCGCGGGATTAGTTGAACCAATCCATCATAAGCAATGAACTATACAACTGAAGATTAATAAAAGGAAAGAAGCATATAACAAAAAACATATCCATCATTGCCTATTTTGGGTCTTCAATTAGTCTTTGTTGTTACTGCCCCTGCTTGCTCCCAATCTTGAATGAACCTACATCATGTTGACAAAAGAGGTTGTTAGAGCTTGAGATATGAATATCACTATGTGCTTTATCATTAGGAATATAGTACATTGCCTATAATGTATTGAGCTAGTTAAATAAACATCAGAAGTGTGCAAGAGAGCCTGAAAAATGAAACATCACAAGAGCATTGAGCTTCACTGTTTTTTATCTAACATGTTTTTTCACTGTGCAAGTATAGGTGAAATCATGTTGTTGATCTATTTTTGAATACATTATAGCATGTGGTGCAAAATGGGCTCCCACAAGGGTTGAGCCCAGTATGTTTCCCCTTAACATTTAAGAGGGGTTTGAGAAAAGAATTCATATTCACATCCATGATTGCTCAAAAGAAAACATTCAACTAAAGGAGTAACTCATTAAGCAACTGCAAGAGCTTCAATCTCATTGACCATGCATGACATAAAAATATAAGAGTACAATGAGATTAAAATCATGAATGATCAAGGGCTCATTTGAATGATCAATGGATATGAAGAGCATAAATCAAATTGCACTATCTATCATCAAGAAATTTTCATTTTGCAAGCAAAGATTGTATGTTGTATGCTGCCATAAAACATGTTTATTTCACTATTTGAAGTGCTTGCATACATGGGATAGCAAGAAAGATGTTGTTGGTTATGCTTTTGGAAGGTTCAAATGAAGGAGCCATCATATACAATTTCATCAAGGTATCTTACAAATAATGTTCACATGTATGGGGCAGCAACCATATGCTTCTCAGAAATATAGTGTGGGAAGTAATTGGCAGCCTTTAGGCAATGTGACTGGTGTTGGGCAACAAAGAGGAAATAAGATTACTTGACCATTGTGCAAGACAAGTCTGTGATGGTAATAGTAATAATTAAAGGGTCAAGTGAAAGAATGAGCAAGCAGCAATAACATAAGATGATGCAAGCCATAATGCATTTTCAATAATTTGCTCCATAGGTAAGCATCATGGTGGATCTATGTATGTAGAAATTTAAAGGAGAGGCAATGACTTGTGCCTAAGGACAACATCACTTTGAAGTAAAGCAAAAGCATAACATTCAGATTTTATTTCAATATTATGACAAGATTCAGTACTTTGAAAAGAAACATTCATGGTGAAGGGTTTCAGCTGTATATTTGATGCTTTTGATGATAAGAAGCAATACTCATGCTCATTTTCAGAATGTAGAAGTAAACTTCAATGGTGAAGCTCGCATGATACCTACAGGGACTTTTTCTTTTTTAGAAGCAAGCATGTTGTAGTAAACTTGTTATATGATAAATGGAAATGATGAACAAGAATCTTAACATTTGAAAGTAAAGAAAGGAGCTTTACTTATTTCTTCATAGAAGGTGGGCTCACAATGCACAATGTGTAGCCATTGAAACAGTGCAAAGAACAAAGAATTTAGAGCATTCATGATGCATCTACCTAAGTGAAATCATATTTTCCAAGCAGAAACAAGTCATAAGTTTCATTGTTGCAACAATTTCTTTACATATTTTCTCAAGTCATAATATAAAATAGTGCAATGACTGATCATCTCATAAAGACAGCATATGTGTATCGAACTATAAGCTACTCACAACAAAAGTTAAGGTACATGAAGAGGAACTGTGGTAATGAGTTCGAGGAACCTTGGCGAACATTCAGCGTGAAACTCAAATTCTTGCAAGGAGAAATACCCAAAATGCATAGTGGTCTCAAAGTGGGGCTCCCAAGTTCCAAACTCATAATGGAGGAAAGATTCCTTTCTTTTTCTTTCAAAAAGGAAAAACTATGATAAAACCCCACATCAGCATAAAGCATTTGAACAAGGGAGTAAACCCAATTCATTGCATTAAGTAACAAGGGTTCGTGGTATTTCACCAAAGAAAATAATGATATAGCCATGATGGAGGGTCTCTTTGTGTTTTAAAAGGAGACAAGATCTACAATTTTTTAAGGGAATTTTTCTTTCAGAGAATGCACAGGTGCGGCTAGGGAACACAAAATTTTCTATTTTTGCAATAGTAGAAAAACCCAAATAAAGTGGGAGGCCACAAGTTTCAAAAGCCCTCTTTTCTTTTGCATAAAGTACAGAAAATAACATTCAAATGCTAGTGTTTTGGCCAGAGCCCTAGAATTCAAGGAGTTTTCATTTTGCAGAAACAATACCCAATATGCATGGAAAAGCAAATACCTTCATCATCATTCTGTAATCACGGGGGCTCGAATCGAGCTTATTTTCATTGAAAATGAAGAGATAAGAATAGTGAAATAATTACCCATTACTACTGTTGAAGAAACTCATCCAAAACCCGTGGATATGGCTCCCAAAAGCTCAAGTTAGAGGCATCCATGGCGACCCCAAAGAATGAAAAGATCGACAGAGAAAACAAGATAAAAATACATCAGAAATCTAGTCAAAGCAGTCAAGAAGCCTGAGAATGCATCAAGAATGGATTTTGAAGCCCAAAGGAAGACTTACCTTACTTTCTCTTGTGAGAATCTCTCAGAAAATTGCCCAGAAACAACAAAATGGTGAAGAAACGAGCTCAAAAGATCAAACCCTAAGTTCCTCATGACAGCCAGTAGCAGAGCATGTTTTTTCCAAAAGATAGAGTGTAGAATGAAGGTGTAAAAGGTGGGGCTCAAAGTTTTGTGTCTAGGGTTCACCTTTTTGCCCTAATTCGAGCATTGAAGTCATTTTATCACATTGTTTCAAAAACCAAATTCCTTGTCTAATACCTAGGTCAAGCTGCATACCTTAGTCATTTTTTGACTTTTGGAGAAAAACTATATGGTCGATGCCTTTACGATTTTATGTTCCCAAATGCCTAAGTCATACTTTGCTTTCCTTTCTTGCATTTTTGCAAAAATCAAAAAACATTTGACATGCCTTAATTCTATTATGATTTTGAAGAAATCATAAGATATGTACCTTATCTTTCTGATTTTTTGGAGAAATCAAATGTCTATGATACTTGGCAATTTTAATCAAAATCAATAATTGCCTTGTATTTTTGAAAAAATCATAGGGTAAACCAAGTTTGATTCCTTCTATTTTGTAAATGAAAACTGCAAAGCTATAAAACATTATTAAAAGCAATATTTTATAATTTTCTTTAATAATTGTTATTTAAATGCAGTTAAATCAAAGCAAGTGTGAATAGAGTTTCCTTTTTGAGTTTCAATCTCTTGGAAAAAGTTGGAAAAAACTGAGCAAATTGAAGATTCTATTTTAGTCTTCAGCCAAATCAAGCCTTTTTTTTCAAAGATTTTGGGTCAACATGATTTGGAGGAAATCTGGCCATCCTTTTCAATCATTTTGGATCAGTTTTGAACATTGATTTTCAAGCTTTTCTTTGGAGCTCAAAAATGGATCAAAGTTACTAATTCAGAAATGCAGTTTAGCGAGACTTTGGCTATTCTCGCTATTGGAGATGTTTTGGAGCTATAAGTTGGAGAAAAACTTAGTTTTTCTCATTAGTTAAAGTTCATATTATTGCTTCTTCCTCTCTTGTTCATTTGCAGAGAGTTTTGTAAGCAATTTATACTTAGATTTTGATATTTTTGCAGACTCCTTCAGTTTTAATGAAACAACAGGGCATTCCTATCTCAAAGTTTTGTCTTATTTTCCAGTTATAGTTTGATGTGGCCACTGTGATTCCTACTTTTGAATCATTTCTATGTCCTATTGTTGCAATTGTAAGTGCAGAAAGTTCATATGATACAGATTGCACGTTGTGTTTGAGTTTAAACCTTCATGCAAATCAATTTTGTGTTGTGTGTTCATGTGAGATTGTGAGGGTTTATGTTTTTGAGAGACTGTTTGTGAGTAAAGCTATCAAAATCAATTTGAGATTATGGTGTATCACCCATTAAACTTAGGATTTTTTTAATTTCAAGCTTTCCTTCTAAACCCTTTTCTCAGAAAAGTCATTTAGATTAGGTGATCTGCCAGGGGAACCAACACGCTTTGGATATTCATTCTCGAATAGGTCACCCACAATCTGAGAGTGTTTCCATGTTTCAGCAGGATAGTTAAGTTTAACTTGGCTAGGGTGCAATCTTGATTAACAACAAGTTGATTTTATAAGGAGAAGAAAACATGATTGTGGGATTGAACTCAGGAAGCGATATCTTCGTTAGGAGCTATAAAATCTAGGCATGTTGATTTTAATTCTTTAATCATTTATGTTGAACAATATTCAATGCAAGTACTTAAGGAAAGATGAATTATCTATTTTGTTGAGCTTGCTTGTTTGATTTTTTGGTCATTCTTATTTTAAGGAGCTTGCATGATCTTTGGGTGATTTATTATGAGATATTATTTTTTGAGACTATATATACATATCTACTCCTTTGTTGAAATTGTGTGGTTATATAAGATAATCTTAGTGTATTAGCTTAAATACCTAAATTATCATAGATTATATATATACTTCATAGGTTGTGAAGTATGAGAATTAATATTACATTGAAGTGTTATCTTGAATTTGTTAGCCTATGATGCTAGGTAAACCTTTGTGGATAATGTGGTTAGTAATACAATGGGAATGATAGCAGGATAGAAATGTCATCATTGATAGGTTGTGATGTTATGCAAACCATGTTGATAATCTACACTTGATTAATTACTCATATCACCTTGAAGGTAGGAGAAAGTATTTTCCCTAGGGTTAGGATGTATACTTTGATTGTTATATCAATACTCAATAGTAGGGTTGAGAAATATATTTTGTGATTATGCTATTTTCTTATTTCTGAATAAAAGTCTATTCCTATTCATGAAATTCTAGAAGAGGATGCACGTTCCAACAACCCAAGGCCATATTGAGAAGAGGACTTGTAGGTGTAGATGCACAAACTCCTCTCAAGCTAATGTCCTCCAAATCATATACAAATGTAGTGAATATTATAAACATGTGAATATTTGAGTCATATTGAATGTAGAGGTTTTAAGATTTTTTATAGTCACTTGATTGTTGCATTACTTTCAATTGAAATTATTTATTGTTGGGACTATACTTTTGATTGGATCATTTATTGTTGAGATTATACTTTTGATTGGAGTCATTTATTGTTGAGATTATACTCTTCAATTGAGATATTTAATGTTGAGATTATACTTTTAAAATAGAGTCATTTAATGTTGTGATGTTATGTTTACCTATATGGTTATATTGGTTGTTCTTGGGATTGGGATAAATCCATGGATGGGAGTAACCTATTGGTCAGATGGATCTCTTAGAAGAACATTACCTTTTTGGTTGAAATTATATAACTATTGGAAAGAGTATGAATGGTCATATACCAAATCGAGCTAAGGGGTGGGTGAATGTATGACTTCACTTACGAGCAACTTATTAGAAACTTTGGCCCAAGTAGTGTAAGTAGCCACTGTTTACACTATCGGTTCACTGTGAGCCAAGTTTGCATACTAGGTTAGGAATATCATACATGTAGGTTGTAGCAAGTGTATGGTAGTTCTAATTATGTAGGACACAACAGCATGCTCAGGAAAGGCTAGTATTATGAGATTACCAACTCAATCTCTTCGTTGAAGGGAGGTCCATCTTACTAGTTAGGTAGATGTGTGGGGGACCACAGTAAGTTTGTGGTTGGCGGAAAAGAGCTTGAGTGATACTCTCCCTCATCTAGTCAGTGGCCGAGATTTGAGGATGTATGTTAGCAAGGACATCTAGACCATTTGTATCTATGTTTCATTAAGCGCATGGTTGTTATATATGTATCATATATCTCTATCTTTATGGAAAATTGTAAAGGGAAAAATGTTATCATTACATGGGATAATGTAATAGGTAAATTATGTAATGTACTTTATGAAAACGTACTAAAAAATTGAAATGGAATTATTTTGAATATGTATCTTCATTTGTTGAAATACAATAGAAGTTTGGAATGGGTTTGTTTCAACTGTGAATCTTGTTATTGAATTAGAAAAGAAAAATTGTATTGTTGTATGTTGGTAAACATAAACTATTCACATGTGGGTAAAAACATAGGTAAAATCAAAAGGGTAAAACATTGGACATGTTACACTCTCCTATATAAATGAAAAATGATTTACCACAAAAAATAAATCAGCTAAAATATAGTACATATTCCACCCAGGGCTTAAATTTGATGGTCGTATGACCATATTCAGAGATTTTTGCCGTAGAATACAATCAAAATTTTAAGAAGATTGTATCAGATGAAAGGAGAGATTTTGGATAGACTGTCAAAATTTATATAGAATTATAATGATATATATATTTGATTTATATATAATTTTACTTACACTGAGGTATATAATAATGTCTTAAGGGCACCTTTGAATAGATAATCGTCATTAAAAAAATTGTTGACAGGCAAGGTCGACCGTCAAATTTAAGCCCTGATTCCACCCATCAACTTACATAATCTCCATTTTGAAATGAAATAGTGAGCATACTCAAAGTTAAAACATCTTGGATTATAGATTATATAAAACTTTATAAAAATGAGCAACACAACTATGGAAAGTTAAACCTATTGCCATTAATAATGGATATCCAGTAAGATCTCTTTGTTCCATTATTTTAAATTAGTTTCGCATTTCTAAGTTTGTTCACTAGTGTGTCTTTTTCTAAAATTGGTTGTGAGAAATTTTTTACCTCCATTCTTTGACTCTATTTATAAAATCTAGATTGTTTATCCATATTTTATCAAATATGTAGGGCATAGATTCCACATGTTTTCCCTTTTCAATGTATAGAGAAGTTGTGTTCCTCGAATTTTGTGGTTTTCCTTGTGGTGTAATCAGTTTTGTGGATTGATACCTATGACTACAAACATATAGGAATACTATGATACTAATATTAAACCAGATTAAAAAAAATCTTGTCTTAGATAAGAAAAACTAACTCCTTTATAACAATTTATGCCTTTCCTCTTTCCCGTGTGACCTTGTAATTCCAGCAACCCGTGTACATAAAAACCATGCATGATTGAAATTGATGCGCAAGCCATGAAGGAGAAAGTGATGAGAGTGGAGTATAAGGCGTGAGTAAGACGTTTGATCGTTGGTAGCGGAAGAGTGACCTTTGCAGTAACAGGTGGTCAGGCAGGCATTTCCTCTTCGCGCTCGCATTCTCTTTAAAGGAAAGGAAAGGAATCCATTCAGTAGAAAAATATAGACCACAACAATGGCAGCCATTTTAAATCTCAGCATTGGATTAGGTATGTGATCGAGTTTGTCATATTTTGTGGCCATAATTGTGGTCAGTGAAATCATGCAGCCTCAACAATAATATATTAAATGTTTTTTCATGTGTTATTTATTTATTTAGAGGATACTTTATGAGTGACTCAACAATATATGTCATTTAATGTAATTAAGGTAAGTGGATATTTTATAAAATATATTTATTTTTAGAATTTTAAATGTAAATTTTAAGAAAATTTAGGTAGAAAGATTAATCAAATAATGAAAATTAAAGAGAAGATGTTTCTACAATTTATAAAAATAAGTTGAAATGTATTTAATAAAAAATTATATATCATTTTTTCTTTTTTATAATGAATTAGGGAATATGATTTAAATGTTTTAACTGAAAAAACATAAATGATAATTTGAAGTGGGTAAATTTTGAATATTATTTTTTAAATTTTGAGGGTCAAGATTTATAGGTGTGACATTGAAGTAATATTTAGGTAGAAAATGAATATTAAAATTGCTTAAAAAAATAGGCATAATGAATATGGAAGTATAGTTATATGTGCAAACATCGAAAATATAAGATAGAATAATAAAAAAATATATGTAATTAAAAATAGAGGAAGAAAAAGAATGAAACCATATTTAGATAAGAGAGATAAACAAATTATATTATAACTTTAACCAATTAAATAATTATTTTAGATGTTATAATTTCATAATTATATATCAAGGTTAGGGAATTATAATTAATAATTTTAGGGATATAATTGAAATAATTAAGTATAGTTCCTTAATTTTATAATTATCAATAGTATTACAATTCTAACCTTAATTTTTATTATTATTAAATAATTTTCAAATCATTAGAGTTATGGTTAGGGTTAGGGCAAAGGTTAAGGTTAATATTAGAATTAGGGTTAGAAGTAGAGTTAGAATTACATTTATAACTACAGTTAGTGTTAGGGGTGGAGTTACGTTTACAATTAGGGTTATGTTTACAATTACAATTAACGATAGGGTTAGTGTTAGGGTCATAACAAAATTAGGGTTGCAATTAAAGTCTAATTAGGATTATGGTTAGGATTCAATTAGAGTTAGTTAAATAGGATTCAATTAGGGTTAATGTTAGGATTAGGGTTCAATTAGGGCTAAGGTTAAGTTTAGGGTTGGTATTCAATTAGGATTAGGGTTAAAATTAGGGTTAGGGTTCAATTAGATTTAGGGTTTAATTAAGGTTAGGGTTCAATTAGAATTAGTGTTCACTTAATATTATAGTTAGGGTTCAATTAGGGTTTGGATTAGGGTTCTACAAAAAATCTTTGGGTTAGGGTAACATTGGTGTTCAAATAGGGTTTGGGTCAATCTTAGAGTTAGGGTTTTATTATGGTTTAATTAGGGTTAGGGTTAGGGTCATGGTTTAGTAAGGGTAAGGATTAGTGTTAGTACTAGGGTTAAGAATAGAATTCAATTAGAGTTAGTTTGCAATTAGGGTTAATATTTTAAAATGGTAAGGGTTATTGTTAGGGTTGAATTAGGGTTAGGGTTCTATGATAAAGTTTGGGGTTAGAGTTAGGATTAGGGATCAAAAAGGATTTAGGTTTAGGGTTGGGATTAGGGTTTGAAATTAAAATTAGGGTTAGATTTATAATTACAATTAGAGTTAGGGTTATCAAGGTCGTAACAAAAATAGGGTTAGAATTAAGGTTGCGGGTAACATTAGAATCAAGGTTATAATTATGGTTAAGGATAGTGTCCATGTTACAATTAGGGCTAGGGTTCAATTAGGGTTAGGGTTTTGTAGGGGCTACTATTAAATTA
This sequence comes from Sequoia sempervirens, assembly GCA_007258455.2. Lineage (NCBI taxonomy): Eukaryota > Viridiplantae > Streptophyta > Pinopsida > Cupressales > Cupressaceae > Sequoia > Sequoia sempervirens. The sequence continues at coordinate 159,536,624 of VDFB02270651.1, read as the reverse complement.
GGGTTACGATTTAATTAAGGTTATGATTCAATTAAAATTACAAATAGAGTTCAATTAGGGTTAGTGTTGACTTAGGGTTACAATTAGGGTTCAATTAGGGGTAGGATAAGGGCTAGGGTTTGGGTTCAAATGGTTTTAGGGTTAAGGTTATGGTTAGGGTTCAATTAAGGTTGGGATTAGGGTTCAATTAAGGTTATGATTCAATTAGGGGTAGGGTTCAATCAAGGTAAGGGCTAGTGTTAGGGTTAGGGTTCAATTAAGGTTATGATTCAATTAGGGTTCAAAGTTAGGGTTAAGGTTCAATAAGAGTTAAAGTTTAATTAGGGTTATGGTTATAATTTAATCACCTACCTAGAAACTTTGAATTCTTGAGCACATTCATATCATTGAGCATTTGAACAATTTTATCATCATCTAGGTCATCATTCATGCTTTTGCAACTAGGGGAGCTATGATTTGAGCAATCAAACATACCATCAAAGTAAATTTCAAAATGGGATGTTAGGTTTGCCTTGTTTGATTTCAGTTTTTTATTTGAATTTCATTATGTGTATGTTGATTTCTAACTTGTTGCATTTTATCTCATTTGTAAGTGGGATTTGATCATTTCTTGATTTGGGTATTGTGAATTCTAACCCTTATTTGATAATTCATGTTTCATTTCCATTTTCCACTAACCCCACTTCACAAAATGTAATAAAAAAAAATTAGTTATTTTTTAAATTTGATATAATTTTAATATGATATTTCATCTTTTATTTCCTAGGGTTTGGATTCATTTTGTTTACTATGTTATTATTTTTTTATTAGGTTTTAGGTACACACACTAATATCCATGCTTTATTCCACCTTAGGAACCCTTGGATAATCTTCATGTAGGACATCTTGCAGGTTAATTTTATTAGTATATATACACATATATTTTATATTTTCTTATGACATTGTTACACCTCATGATGGTATTTCTTCCATATGTCATGATACCCCTACAACTAGTTTTTAAGATTTGACATATCCTTTTTCATACATCATGTGTGATTCATGATAATCAATATTTTACATCTCATGTTTTTTTTACTCATACATCTCGTGATAATGCCATAGCTTATTATTATCTATTTTTATCTCTTCATGTGAATTATTATGATGTGGTTACACATATCTTGTAATTCATTACATGATGACACTATGAGCCAAGTTACTAAGGAACTTTTGCATGATCACTTATAGGTCCTACTTTTACATGATGATTATGATTATCACATTAAGGTAAATAAGTACACTTTAAATCACCAATTGTGCCATGTAATTACATTAATTCTACCTCTTGAACTTAAACTCACATATAAATAATCTAACCTGCTTTTGACATCAAAATGCATAAGACAATATTTCACCATGGAATTTAAAGTGCATATTTTATTTATATAGCTTGATATTTTCCTTCTTTCATGGAATTGGTTAGTGATAATTATTTCCTATTCTAGATATAGTTACATGTTATTTACCCATGAGCTTAATGATGATCCTATGGATTGTGATAGTGATGATTACATGCCTATAGAGGCTTTCCTTTGTATAATAGATATAGATGGTATGGTTCCACCTCATTTACTTGATCATGACATTGTTACACCTCATGATTATATTTCTTCTACATTCCATGATAACTATACATTCATATAACCATGTTTTTAGATGACATTTCTCTTTTCATACATGTTATCATGAACATGATGATTGATATTTTATATCTCATACCTTTTTACTCGTATATCTCTTGATAATTTCATACCTTATGATGACATGTTTTTCTCTTTTCATGTGGATCATTGTGATGTTGCTATGGTAACAAATATATCTCATGATTCAATACATGATGACACTATGAACCAAGTTATTAAAGAAATTTTACATGATGATTACGATGAATCTACATGTCATCACTTGTGCATCTACTTTTATATGATTATGATGATCACATAATATCTACAAGTATACTTTGACAATACCACCACCAATAATCATTCAACAATTATAAAATAAACAATCCAAAATTTTATAATGGGATTTAAAGTGTCCATTTCTTTTTTATAGTCAATGTTTTCCTTCCTTTATGGAATTGGTTAGTGATCATTCTTTCCTACTAGACACAACTATGTCATTTATCCATGAGCTTAATGATGATCCTATTGGATTATAATAGTAATGATTACATGTCTAGTTATGTTTTACCTTATGATATACCTTATATAATGGATATAGATGATATGGTTCTACCTCCTTTACCTATTCATGACATTGTTACACCTCATGGTGATATTTATTTTACATGTCATGATACCCCTCCGTTATAGATCCATGCTTTTTAGATTTCCCGTCTCTTTTCATTTATCATGTTGTGATTCATAATAACCAATATTTTATATTTTATGTTCTCTTTACTCATACCAATATCTTCTATTTCATTACATGATGACACTACAATCCAAGTTACTAAAGAATTTTTATGATGATTATGGTGAATCTACATATGTTTCTCTAGATGCCAAAGCAGTTTTACTTGAAAATTATAAACACTTAGATTATTTCATCTTATGTATTATTGATTTTATATTATACTTGAATAGTAAATATTTACAATAATTTCATTCTTTTTGTTTGCTTTACACTTTCTTTACATACACATATAAATTGAAATACATTTATTTTTCCTTTAATGATTCTCCTTAAGCTTGCATAAACATGTGCAACTTGAAAACCAAATAAGTGGTGATCCCTAGAAATGTCTAGTTTCCTTGCTTTAGTTTCATGATTTTAATCTTATTTTTACCAAGTTTCAAAGACATTTCTAAACCTTTCCATAAACTTTTAGTATTTAAAAGCATTGAATATGATATACTATATTGACAAATGATTATGTGATCTTTGAATGTCTATGGGATTTGGTATAAGTTTATGATTAATTATAGTTGTTAATAATGAAAAATGCCTTGGAATAAGACTAAACCCTATAGTGAAGAACCTGTCAACCTGCAGCAAAAGGTTCTCAACCCGCAGTAGAAGGATGGACCGATTCAACACAGTTAGAGGAGGAGATCAACCACAACATGTGCATATTTCTTGAAGATGATGTAGGAAATGGTCTGGGAATGTGAACATGAATATTCATGGGTCACTCCATATTTTTACTTTATGTTATTAATAAATCATGGAAAAAAGATAATGCTTACATTCTAATAGTGGATAATGACTTATAATAAAGTTTGTCTTGTTATGGCGTGATTTCAGTTACAAAAAAATCTACTTAGTTAGTGTAGAGTACTTATATGATTCTTACACTCTTACTTCCACTTGGTTTTAGTTTTCTATTAATTTAAAGATTTGGTCCTCTTCCCATGTTTTTGGAAGAGTTGATAGTTGCTCGTAGTTTGTTTTCAAATTTGGAATAAGAGGACTCTCACAAGCCTTGTATATATGGATGATCTTGTCAGAGACCAACTAGCTAGATCTTTGCATGAAATATATTGAATATAAGACTTTTTATACTATTTTATAAATATTTGTGTATGCTCGAATTGTAATAAAGAAGGATACTTTAGTTTCATGAATTTTTTAGTTAGTATTTGTGTGAGAGCTTAAATTTAGCTCTAGCCCTTGAGATCACCTCCAAAAACAATTACAACCATCTACAAGAGAGTACACAAGAATATAATCTTGCTTGATATTAAGATCTATGAAATATGATGATGAGGTATATACAAAGTGTACAATGACCTTGCCTACATACACAAGGTGTGATGTAGAGCCAACATTAAATGACTGTCAAAATTAAATGACATGAACCAACATTAAATGACCCTCGGACTCTAATATTTATTAAAGGCTAAAAAGATAAAATCTTATCTAATCATTAAATATGTCTAGGACCTAAGTGGACTTAATATGTAAATAGGACCCCACTAAGTAACTAGACAGGAAATGTACCCATTTACACCAACACCCCCCTTAAGTGCAACTTAGGGAGAAGCAATTGTTATGCAAATGATGCAATGATGGGTCCCAGTTATGAGGCCATTTTAGGTACCCATGAACAAATGAAAATGCATTCTCTCACAAACGTAGAATAGGAGAAAAACCACATGGGAAAAAACCCATCTCCAAAAGAAATAAAAGATATAATAAAGTGATGAAAGATGGAGGACTACATGATACCCCCAAGTACAACAGCCATCACATAGATACATTAAAAATTTCCCCCATAAGAGGGAAAGAGCTCCACAACCACTGGATAAAGTATGAAGACAAAAGAGAATCCAATTTACCAAAAAATAACATGTCTTCACTTGGGAAGAAAGAGATCCAATGGACAATATTGAAGAAACCTCATCTCCATGATGAAGAAAAAGAGAACAAGCCTCGAGAATGATATCTCTAAAGATGCATCAAGTATCTCTAAAGATGTCTCAACAAAGCCAAGTGTAACCCCAATCAAGAAAGAAGATAAAGAATGTGAAAATTCAAGAGAAACCTCTTAAGATGTATGATCAAAGAGGAGAGTGACCCCCTCACATGTCCCCCAAATTTGTAGAAGAGGAATAAAAAACCAAAACTAATATAACTATCATGAAACCATCCTGCAAAAACAAAATGTTTCCTCCTTATCTGAAGTCCTAGAAACCAAGAAAACATTCAAGTTTGAAGAAGCAACAAATGATAAAACCTCATCAAATAGCTGATGAACGAAGAGGTTCAAAAAACCACCAAAACCACCATTTAAATAACTACCCACACTTGATATAGGAGAGTGGTTCTTAGAACATTCACCATCAACAATAAAATGAGAAAATTTGTAGATATTTGCATCATGGTCAACCCTACCCATTGCAACAAGTTGTCTAGTATGCAAATCATGAATGAATATTGAATCTAGAGTGAATTCAATGGATTTATCAGTACATGTTATTTGATATACTGGAAGAAGATTATTTTGAATATCAAGAATGCAAAGAACATTATGAAAACTACCATTGGGCACATCAAGAACTCCTTTACCAAATACATCCAAATAAACACCATTAGCCATTAAGATCTTCATGATTGAAGTATGCTTCAAGGATGAAAATATATCAGGTTGTCTTGATATATAATATGAAGCTCCAAAGTCAAGAATCCAATTTATAGACTATTCAACATGTGTAAGAGCATGACCCTTCATCTTATGATCCTTTACCTTATCACTCCTATGAGAATTTCCTATGGTACCTGTGTGTAGAAGATGAAGGTTGTGAAGAAGAAGATGAAGAAGTTGAACTTATAGATTTAGAAGGAAAATAAATGTTATGTTCTTTTAAAATTTGCCTCATTTCATCTAATTCTTTCTTATGGAAAAAATTTTCACCATGTCCAGGTCTATTACAATAACCACACTTGGGTTTCAACTTCTTAGTTTTATCCTCTCTAGGAGAGGTGGGTGTATCACAAGATTTTGTCTTAGGTTTTGAATTCTTCTTTCCTTTACCTTTAGTTGATGATGTAATCAAAGCATGATTATTAGAGTGTGTATCATGTTGAATAAATTTAGCTTATTCCCTAGTAAACCTATCAAAAAATGTCTCAAAAGAAGGCATGACAAATGAATCACCTAATCCATACATTGTAGCATAAAAGGAAGTAGAGAAGTATATAAATGAACCTCTCAACTTAGAAAAAATCAAGAATATACATTTCTTATCAGTTTCATCTTTACCACAACCAACCAATTGATACCTTAATGATTTAAATTTTACCAAACAATCTTCAATGGTGTTAAGAGAATCTATAGAAAGTGATTCCAATTCTACCTCCAATTGCATAGCATGAATCTTACTAACTGAACCAAATAATTCCTTGTACTTATCCCAAACTTGTCTAGGAGTAGTACACTCCTTAATAGTGAAGAAAAAAATGTCAGAAACATGCATAACAATCAAACCCATAGCCTCAAAACATTTGTTCCTATGCAAAAATATTTTATATTCTTTGGAAAAATCAAGTTTTTCATCATCCAAGGTGGACCACAAATCCCTAGACCAAATAAATTTCCTCATACTTTCCTTCCATGTATGATAATTATGAGGAGTTAGGACCTCAAACCCTGATTCGCCCATTAGAACAAGTGTCAAGAGAGAAAAATAGGTAAATATCTAATAAAAACTAATGTAATATCACCCAAATTTGAAAATGCAACTAAAAATGAAGCCCCCCCCACAAACAGAACTTCTCCATGAGATAGTATGTCCAAGTAATCAATGAATATGCTAAATATGCAAAAATTGAATAATTTATACCTAGGGCTGAATCCAGTAGAAGTGCATGAACCAAATGATACAACTCCTGAATACCTTTCAATTATCGTTGAAATCACGAAAATTGGATAAATTAGCGAAAAGGTATGAGCTCGGAGATCTAAAAGGGAAAAGGCACTTCAGTTGTCAATAAAATGTACCTACAAAAAAATTGGTAAAATAACCTGCACCATTGCGAAGTACGTGAAACCAACTTTTCATCAATATTTCATTTGCAAAATTTTAATACCTCGGTGAAAAAGTTATGCTCCAAGAAAAAAAAGGCCCAATTTGGGCACCTGGAGGACTAAAGGGGGAAAAATGAGCCCATGTCGGTTGATGCTTGGTCATTAATGTGACCAACTACTAGTAGGGAGGGCATTCGTAGGTTTAAAAAAACTTGAGTTGCTTGCAAAGCAATGGGAGAGTGGTTATTGGTGGCACCACCTGTGCTTGGGCAATGGGAGCCTCGGTGCTACCAACGATCTTAGCACCTAGCGCTTGAACATAAACCTCCCATGGAACCTAGGGCTTTAGCCAAATTTTTGAATTTTTAATAATTAAAAATTCAAAAGTTAAAACAACTTGTATGTCGTACCAGTCGATGTGACCTAACGCGATAGTCGAGTGATGTAGATGTTGATGTTGGTACTAGATGATGCAAATATTATGCCAACATAGAGAATGCTCTCTATAGATTTTGTGACTATATTCTATTGCTTTTGACAACTTCATAGACCATACGGTATCGTACTATACAGATCTATACAATGCAAAAATGGCAATGGGGGTCAAAAAAACTTTGAGGGCCCAAAGAAAAGTCTCAGATTTTGACAAATTGACAAGCATTCTCAGGGTTTTTGGGTGTTTTGGATGCAATGGCAAGATCAATTTTGGCCCAAAGTGCTCTGAAAAATCAGCTACCTCTCAGACCTTAGCAACCACCTCCCAACTTGAAACCCTTATAAATTTGGCAAAAAATATCATATTTTGATGAAATGAAAGCCAATATTGACTTTATTAGATGCCTTGAACTCAAAGGTGAGCTTAGATTACCTCCAACACACTCCAAAAATCACTTGGAATGAAACCTAAAAAGAGGAAACCTCTACAACTTGTGTTTTTTTTCAAGGTTTTTTTATTCCTCGGATCACCATCGGGTGCAAGGGAATAACATACTCAACCTTGCTAAAATTTAACAAGATCTCTTACTGGCAATAGTTGTACCCTCAAATCTAAGAAGGAATTTGCAAGGCTTTCTCTGATACCATGCAGGAGCTAAAATTTAGCTCTAGCCTAGGATCACTTGCAAAAATAATTACAACCTTACACAAGAGAGTATGCAAGAATATGAGCTTGCTTGATATTAAGATCTATGAAATATGATGATGACATGTATACCAAGTTTACAATGACCTTTCTTATATAGACAAGGTGTGATGTAGAACCAACATCAAATGATGGTGTCATAATTAATTAGCATGAACCAACATTAAATGACCTCAAGACTCTAATATTTAATAAAAGATAAAAAGATTAAATCTTATCTAATCATTAAATATGCCTAGGACCTAAGTGGACTTAATATGTAAATAGGACCCCACTATGTAACTAGATAGGAAATATACCTATTTACACCACCAATTTGAAGGAAGACATTATGGATTGTAACAACTCAAGTAAGGGCCACTTGAGGTACTGTAGAATCCATGTTAGCTTAGATTATTAGTTATATTGTGAATTGTAATTTTTTAATTGAAGTTTTTGGTTTACATTATATTGAATGCTATATTGTAAATTTTGAATTGTAGTTTTTGATTTACATTATGTTGAATGTTATTAAACAATTAGTTGAAGTGGGTCATGCTTCAGCATATAAATTCATTAGTTATAGTCTATGAAGGGATGATCACCCATAGAAATTACTAAGGTCACTTACAACAACTCCTATTTGTTTAACATATTTTTCTATATAGGAGTTATTTCAAGTTAAGAAGTCTTTAGATGAAATTACTTTTGTTCAATTACTTGTACTCAATCGATTAGGAGGGTTTAAGATTCTTAGTTGCACATACGATGCTAGCATCATCTCAAGATTATGATTCCCTAGTTGAAAATTTAATGAAGCACCCCTAGGACAACAAATTGCTTAATTTAGGATTTGTAGGTCTGTTAAGTTGTATGTATGCTATCTACATCAGTTGATTAGACAAAATGTAAGCTTTACATGTTTGGTGTCATTTTCGGGGATGGTGCTAAGTTCATAATTCTTATTTTTTTTAATTCATTTGCATTGTTTCATAAATTAGGAAATTCTCAATTAAAACTATTAATATTAGTATGCACTTTTAAAATCAACCCTGGACTACTCACTAACAATATGCAAGAGAAGCTATCTAAAGCTCAAAATACTATTATCGTATATGGAGGAAGAGAGACACTTTGGGAAGGTTTCTCCCCTTGAATCAAGAATAATTTGAAGATAATGGTGTAAGAAAAGAACCAAATGAGGGAATCAATGATATAGAATTACCCCTCACACTAGTACCTACTCTAGATCTAGGGAGAACTCCCACAAGGCATCTCAAAATTATGGTAGAGGAAGCGGTGGACAATCTAGCAGAGCTTGTTACATTTGAGTTTCCAATCACAAATCAAGAATGAGCAGTGCCCTCAAGAATATACCCCCCTCGGCCTTGCCCAATTTCTATTAATTTGTTACAGAATATCTAGACACATTCATGTTTGAGTTTGATGTTCTATGTAAAATTTATGATTACACCACAAATACCTATAGATTAAAACTCTTCCCAGCCACATTAAAATATGTTGCTTTATGATGGTCCATGGGGCTAGGAAGAAATGCAGTACCAAATTGGGAACAATGAAAGAAAAATTCTTGCAAAAGTACCAATATTATTATTGTGGAGAAAACATGAAGAGAGATGATATCTTCAAGATGACACAAAAGGAAGAAGAACCACTTGAAGATTATGTAGAAATGTTTCAATTCTTCTTGAAGAAGTCACACCAGAATAGGCTCTCTCCAAAGTCACTAAAGGTAATATTTTTTTGAGGAGTAAATGAAGATTGCATGGATGTCTTAAACCTCATAGGATTAGGGGATATTTCTCAATTGCCTTTTGATGAAATATGTCAGGTGTGTAGAAATTATTATAGGTCATCTATGAAGGGGTAGAGCCTTTTGTTCCACCAAAATATCCATGAGTGTTTCTAGGATGGAACTAAGCAACCTTTTGTCCAACATGAAGGAGGACACAATAAGTAATCTAGCTACCCAACTAGAAACCGTGCACATCAAAAAGAAACAAGAGGAGGTAGAGGTTGCTCTCACTGAATATTATGCACACTACTGCTAAAAGAAGGTAAACTATAAATATAAAATGATTACCAAAATTTCTAAGGAGAAGCAAGGGACACTTGAATTTTGTACCCTGGAGGATGAGGAAGGAAAAGTGTTTTATATTTCTCAATGCAAGCCATAGAAACAAAGACAAGGTATGCCTCAAGATCCCTTGTCTTATATTATGTACTTTCTTGGGTTTAATACAAACTTCTCTAACTAGAATAATCAACACTGGAATAGCATGTAAAATCAATCATGACCAATGGCCCAATCATCTAATTGGGCTCCACAATTGGGAATGTGGCGACCACAACCATTTCAAGCCTCAAACTACAAATCAAAGTGGCAATCCACACAAAACCAATGGGCACCACAACCATACCAAGCCTCAAACTACAACTTGTAGACACCCAAAAATATCCTCTTACAACACCTTGTCACAACATTACATCATTTAGACATCTTGTAGCATGTTTTCCCTAGGTACCCATGTCATCATCTAATTAGTTAAATAAATATTTTTTATTTGACTAATTTCATTTATTCCCTTTATATTCATAATCTCTTCTTTCTTCTAATGTTAATTAAATAATTTATATTATTTAATTAATTAAATCATAAATCCAGCATTAATTAAATAAATCAAATATTTATTTAATTAATAAAATCTTTAAAATATCTTCTTGCTTTCTTTCCAAAATTTGAACTCATGTGTATCTAATTAATTTATTTAATTAGATAATTCATCAATCATCCCTCTCATCTTTTTTAGGATTTATTTCCTTTAAAACAAAAAATCAAATCTTTCTATCTTTTTAAATCTTATCTTGTTTTATTTCCTCTTTTGTAAAAATAAAACAAAAATCAAATCCTTATCAAATCTTATCTCCAAAATCAAATCTTCTTCCCTCCACATCAAAACTCTATAAATATGGTCTCTCACAAGCCATTTGAATGGATCTTCTTCTAGTATCCACACTCTACCAAAATTTCCTCCAATCTTCTCATCTATCTATCTATTTTTCCTCTATCATCTCCATCTTATCATTATGCTGCGAAAATGAGTAATCAACATCAACATATCAAATCATTCAATCCTTCAAAATATTTCATGCTTATGTGAGGTTGAGAAGAGCAATGGAGATAAATCAAGTCTAGCTTGGAGATTGGTTTGCTTTGCTTTCTTGTTTTCATTTCAAGCTAGCTTGTGCTCTATTGTGTTTGTTAGGGTTCCATTATAATTTGTTTATGTGTTTGCCCTAAATTTTTATCCTAACTACAAAATGGTGAACCTGACATGAATCCTTTGATCTAGCTTTCTTTTTATAGGTTTCATTAACTTTTTGTTGTAGGTTTATGTCATTTTTGGACAAAACCCTAGGTTCTACAAATTTCTTCATATCTTCCGAATGGCTAAAATTTTTTCTACAATATTTTCACAGAAGCTTGTGCATAATCTCAGGAGGCTACAATAGAAAAATTGCATGTTTATCGTCTTTTTTATAGGAGTTATCATGATTTTATGTTTTTTCATAAAATCGCATTTCTAGGCACAAATCAGTAAATTTTCCAAAAAATATTATATTTTTAGAAAGATCTTGAAATTCTAATAGGGTTCTATTTTTTATAGATTTTATTTTGAGGTCACATAAGGTGCTAAATGATTTGATCTTTTTTTTCTCTAAGGTTTTCATAAATCCGCATTTCTAGGCGCAAAACAGGGAATTTTTCTGACTTCTTTACATTTTTGAAAATCTCTCAAAAAATTAGCAAGGGTCTTTTCTTTGATTTTTTTAGTTTCTAGATAAAAAAATGTTTTGAAATAATCAAATATAATTTGTCTATGTATTTGAAATTACAATTTTCCTTGTCTGATGAGCTTTTTTTTATGGTTACATTATAATATCATTTTTTTATTTTGTAGGTGAATCTAAGGAGCCAAAACAACATTGGAATCAACATCTATAGAATATTTAAGGATGAAAATAATCAGGTGCACACATTCCCTCTTTCATCTCTAATCATTGCTTGTCAACACACTTCAATTTGGGGCTTAAAAAGAACAACTTTTTTTATCACACACTTGGATTTTGGCTTTAAAAAAATATCTTGTTTGCTGTCACATCGTTAAAATTGGGTTAAAATGAACAACTATCTTCCTACACATTTGGCTCTGGGATCTAAAAAGAACAAGTGCTTGAACTGTTTTACACACATTTCAATATTCTAAACAGAAATTAACAACTGCGAGTGTGAATCAAATGTGTGTGTGTATGCTCTCTCCTCACACCACAAGGTGATCTTGGAGATAAAAAACACCTCACTTGGTTCGCTTTTGTCATACCCTTCTTAGGAGGCCTGCTTGGAGAAACACCACTCCAAGGGACAACCTCAATCAAGGGTGAATCGAAAGACACCCTCCTTCAGGAGTTGAAATCTTCACTCTTGGCTAAGCCCCAAAGAACTTTATACCTTTGGGAAGTGAAGGTGAAGGGTGGGTTACCCCTTTCTCCTAGCTATGTGGCAAGATTTTTCTTTCAAATCATCCCTAGTCAACCTCATGCATCCTAGCTTAAGACCTAATTGGCCATAGCCACTTGACTAGCTCTAGGACTTGTTGATGTGTCTTCTTCAAGTGTGTGCTTAATCATCATGTTCATAATTTCAAATTCAAACTTCCTTATGTTTCTTTCCTATGTGATTCATTTGTGTACATGTGTAATAATTTGTTTACAAATTTCCATATCAAGCTATAAATACCAACACACAAACATATCATTCTAACAATCCATAACCTTCCCAAAACTTTACTAATCATCTCTAACCATCCCTAAAAAACCTCAAAACATTCCCAAACCATCAACCAAACATGTCTAACCACTATCCTCATATTCGTCCTCAACCTATGAACGAAACCAAAGGATTGAATATCTTGACTATCATTTGAAAGATCTTGAAAAACAACTAGAATCCCAACATTTGAATGAAGTGATGCAATCATCTCATAAGCCTTTATCCTCACCCAAAACTACATCATCCAAGTTCAATGTCCATGACTTTCTGCAAAGGCTAAATGAGAAACCCAAATCTAAGTCCTCAAACACAAATAATATTGTGCAATCCTACCATTTCATGCATCTATCTTCATCCCCCATAAGTCAAAATAAACCTCATGGGTCTTTCATCCAAGTTAACAAATCTATCCAACCATCCTCTCTTATCATACCATCTACATACAATGATTCATGTTAATCTCTTAGTCCAAATCATGCTAGCACAGACTCCCTTGCACATCAAGATCAAAGTATTCGTTCCACTCCATCCAATGATACCAAAAATATCCAATCCTCTCCAATCTTTGACCAAGATCCCATCTCTCAAGAACCCCATGATGATCCCCTTATCTCTTTTTGTTTCATCCAAGATGATCCCTTTCCATCTCAAGAGAAAATTATCCTTCCAAGTCCTCCTTCCACCTCAACTAATGAATCCATACCATCTCATGATTCCATTTCATCCCAAGAGCATGACAGTTCTTCCATCATATCCAATGATGTCCTACCATCTGATGATCAAGATATGCTTTCCACAAAATCTCAAGATTCCCTTCCTCATCAAGATCAAGATATACCTCCATTCAAGGATACCCTTTCATTCCATGATGATGTTCCCCCTTCTCATGATCAATATATGCCTTTCATACCACTTCATGATGGTTCCATACCTAATAAAGATCAAGCTACTCCATCTCCTATACCTCATGATTATTTTCCAAGTCAAGATCAAAGTATCCCATCATCCCCATGTCAAGATCCTATCACCCATCCTAATTCCCCTCATGATCACAATTCTCCGCAGGAGTCTGTCACCCCTATTCAAGCTATCCATGAGCCCCTTACCTATCAAATGGGTTCCCTCACTTTTATCCAAGGTGGTTTACTCCAAGATCTTGTTATGGGTAAAAGAACAAAGTTGTGTCACACTTTATAAAGGAAACGACCAACATTGATCCAACTTTTAAACTTGAATCACTAAAAAGTGGCGTATATGTTTTGAATTTTGAAATGATGCAAAATAGTAAAATATGTATTGTTGAGTATATTTTTTAAAAAAATTAAAAGTTATTTTAAACTAGTTTTTAATAAATTAACACTATAATTTAGTTGCTGATAAAATGCTGAAAAATGAAGTTGCATGGGACGTCAAACTTTTTTTAGTAAATTTTATTTTTTTCTTTCAAATTTTTTGTGTGTATTTATAACTTGAAACTTTAGTGCATAGATATATTTGTTCCCAATTTTGATAAATATATATTTTTAAATAATATTAAAATGTGCGTGAATTAAAAAATAGTTGTTACCATGGGACGTCAACTTTCATATTAAATACTTATCTAAAATGAAAAAAAATTATACCATCTTGAAATAGATTCTTTTATCTAGTGCATCATATTTTTCCAAATTTCTTTAATAAGTTTTTAGTCTTTTTCCTTAACATGGTAATGAACCTAATATTTTTTGTTGATAACCTACTTTTAGTAAAAATAAAATATAAAATATAAATAATAATTAAACTATTAAAATAAATATATTTTTGAAAAATACACTTATGGATCTGCAAAAGGGTATTTTTTATATTTTTTAAAAAATGTTATTTATATTAGGAGTTATTGAAACTTCAACTTTTTCAAATAATTTTATTTTTTTGGTAAATTGGACTCAAAGTGGTGCTCCATATATTTCCAGGTAACAATTTTAGTTGAATAGGTTGTGAAAGTATCTAACTTAGCTAGAATGAATCTTACTAGATCATATGTTTGACCAAAATTGTTTTTTAGTTAGAAATACTTAAATTATGTTGTGTTGATAAGTTGGTTGAAAGTGTGACATAGCTTTGTGCTTTCACCCTTATTCCTTCCATATCACATCCACATCACAATGGATTTGCATCTTGTTTCATAAATAATACATATCCCATTAGCAAACGAATGTGTCAAAGTATGAACTACAAAGGAAAAGGATTAGGCCTTCATGAACAAGGTATCCTAGAACCACTTTATATCCAAGAAAATCCATATTATCATGACCTTAGCTATACACCTCATGCTCAAGATATTGGTACCCATCGTAAGTCCAAATTCCATCAAAATAAACCTAAATCTTAGTCCATCTATCCTTGGTCCTTATCATCCAAACCCTAGTTAATCAATCCTTCCATCCATATTGGGGCCCTACATCCCTCCATCTCCTCTTCATCAATAACAACAAAGGCACACATCCTTGATTCCCTCTCAAAATTCTACCTATATTAACCCATCCATAGTACCTCCATATCATTCATCTCCATCCACCTATCCCATTACTCTTGGAAGCAATTTGGGTGCCAAATGTCAAAAGCTTCCATATCAAAATCCACATATATCAAAGGATCAACATGTTTCCTCGAAGACACATGCAAAAATAAAATAAAATTTGATCCAAAGTCAAAAGAAAAAAATTCAAAGGCCACAAAGGTCCATAAAGCAAAAACAAAAATCTCAAAGGACACAAAGGCCCACAAAGAAAAAATCAAAGTCAAAAGCTATGTGGATTCCTAAAAGTCTTATAGAAGCAATAAAATCTAAATTGGCATCCAAATTTGCTAATCCAACAACTTCCTCCAATTGTCCATCTAAAAACTTGTCACCTTCAAACTCCATTTTTCCTCCACCACCCTTCAAGGTGTTTGCCAATGTTGATCTTTCCATCCTTTCCATCTATCCATCAACAAGCCTTCCAACCTCCTATCCATTATCCAACATTCATCCCCCATTATCCTCCTTTAATCCAAACCTTTGCATAAGTCCTTAGCTTCTTCCATCATACCATTAATCTACCAATGTTTATGAGCCTAATCCTCATTTCCATGGTTTATTAGAGCACATATTCGAGGGATATTAGCCATGAAACTTGATGCTTGAGTCCTTCCTCCATCTCCCTATCATGCATCTATTATCTTCCATATTCATTTATCCCTATCCATATCCTATCTTCCATATTCATCTTTCACTTTGCAATTGGGGGCAAGTTCCATCCATCTTATCATTTATATTCATCATCCTCTTTACGTTCATTCCTCACATTTCCACCTTTGATCTTGACAAGGCCAAGGATATTCTTAAACATCATATATCTTATCCTATACACTTTATCCAAACCTTTCATACCATATCCTCCATCATGTATCTTATCCTATTCATTTTTATCCATATCTTCCATGCCATATCCTTCACTTGATCCATATTCCACCATCCTATCTAAATGCATCCTTTCTTCCCTTCCTTGGTCTTGATGAGGAATAGGGGAAAAGTATCTAGGCATTTGTGTCATATTCATTAGCCTTATCCTTGCAGTCTTCTATTCTGCATCTCCCAACTTATCCAATTCATGTCCCTTTTCCTTCCTTTGATCTCGATGACACTAGGAGCATATACTTCAACGCATATTTTAAAAATAACACTCTTGACATGTCCATTTTCTTTGGATCCCATACCATTTAATGACATAGCCATTTCTAAATCCTGGCATTGGATTTTATCCTCTTGCAAGATAGTCCTTGAATCTCCTCATCCATCACACTTGTCATTAAATCATAATGTTCCTATGCCTTACTAGACACCGGGAGAAACTCAATGCATCTTGATTATGAACAAATTATCTCTAGTGTGGGTCATTATGTCCCTTTGTAACCTTGAATCTTATCATGCAAATCATATTTGAGCCTAGTTGTAAAATATTATCCAATCCTCATATCTTTTGTCAATCAATCACCAACAATCATCAATCTTATCATACTTAGAGGAATCAATGATCCTAAGTACTTACTATCATCATGCCCTATGGAATCGATCATTCCTGGCATCCAATCAACCAACCATTATCATCTTTTGACAAAAGATATGTTGCTTGTGTGACATGTTTTGTAGTGAATATTTGCTTTTGATCTATCATTTTATCCATGATTGCATTACCTTTAATGTGGAAGATCGTATTCCTTCAATTAGTCATCTATCACATTTCATCTCACTCCATCTTTAAAACTCCAAAAAACTAAAAAAATCAAAACATTTCAAAAACACAAAAAAATCAAAATATCCCCAAAAATATTTTAAAAAATGGAAAAAGGTCCAAAAAAAAGACAAAAAATCAAATAGCCAACAAAAATCCAAGCAATAAAATCAAACCAAATCACTTCTTCCAATCAATTCAACACATCAATTCAACTCCTTCAAATCAATCTTCAAATTATCAATCAATCAATCCTCTAATCAAATGGCTCCAACTTAAATCATTCCAAGCAAATCAATTCCTCAATTCAATTCATCAATCATCATCCAAATCTCCAAACCAATCATCTTCAATAATTCCAAGTAATAATCCAAATGCAATTCAATCCTTAATCCATACCAACCAAGCTAATCAATATTGCCAAATTATCCAATCACATCCTTTGGTCTTGATCCTAGCCTTGTTGTAAACCCAATCAATTAATCAATCAATCAATCAATCAGTCAATCATCCTTGTGTTGATCTAGGGATATATCATTCCCCATAATGACAACACTATCATCATCATCAATCAATCAATTAATCAATAGTTTATAGCTTGACAGGGGCAATACCTTGTTTTTTTTTCTATCATTTGTGCATTATTGCTTGCTTGCTTATGTGTGTTATCATTTTTAACTTGCATTTGCATCAAATCTGCATCACTCCCAGCTAATATTCATATCTTGTATCTAGACAAGGTTGTATTACACTAGGGCACGAGACACATCGTCACCTTGGTCTTTATACCTTGGTGCATAATGTCTAGTGCTACATCAAACATATGATTGCTCATTTTATTGCATCATAACATGTCATTCCTCTCTTTCATTCACTTCCTATCTTGTATCATTCATCTTATCCCTCCTTTATTGTTTCATTCATTTCAAGAGCATACCTATGTTTGTTCAACCCTCCTATCATCTCGAGGGGGCATCATCATCCCATCATCATCATATCCTTACATCACCATCCCATCATCATATATCTACATTATCATTATCCCATCTTTCCTTCATCATCCATTTTCTTTTACCCGTACCTTAGCTTCTTTGAAATGATGTTACTCGACACAAATCTCATCATCTCGAACATCATCTCAAAGAGGGGAAAAATGTAGACACCCAAAAATGTCCTCTTACAACACTTTGTCACAACATTACATCATTTATACATCTTGTAGCATGTTTTTCCCTAGGTACCCACGTCATCATCTAATTAGTTAAATAAATCTTATTTATTTGACTAATTTCATTTATTCCCTTTCTATTCATAACCCCTTCTTTCTTCTAATGTTAAATAAATAATTTATATTATTTAACTAATTAAATCATAAATCCAACATTAATTCAATAAATATTATCCTAAAAATACCTTCTTGCTTTCTTTCAAAAATTTCAACTCATGTGTATCTAATTAATTTATTTAATTAGATAATTCATCAATTATCCCTCTCATCTTTTTTAGGATTTATTTTCTTTAAAACATAAAATCAAATCTTTCTATCTTTTTAAATCTTATCTTGCTTTATTTCCTCTTTTGTCAAATAAAGCAAAAATCAAATCCTTATAAAATCTTATCTCCAAAATCCAATCTTCTTCCCTCCACATCAAAACTCTATAAATATGGCCTCTCACAAGCCATTTGGATTGATTTTCTTCTAGTATCCTCACTCTACCAAAATTCTTCCAATCTTTTCATCTATCTATTCATCTTCATCTTAATGTTATGCTGCTAAATTGAGCAATCAATATGCAATTCTTCAAAATCAAGCATACTTATGCGAGGTTGAGAAGAGCAATGGAGATAAATCAAGTCTAGCTTGGAGACCAGTTTGCTTTGCTTTCTTGTTTTTATTTCATGCTACTTTGTGCTCTATTGTGCTTGTTAGGGTTTCATTATAATTTGTTTATGTGTTTGCCCTAAATTTTTACCCTAAATACACAACTCAAAGTGGAAATCCCAATAAAACCAATGGCCACCACAATGGTGTGGGAACCAACAGTGGAAAAACCAAAATTTTAGCTACATGTAGCCATAACAATCTTTACAACAACAACCTACCATAATGCCAAACCTAGCCATAGTAGCCCCAACGCAACCAAGAGCACCTTATTTATTGGTTCAACCTACACCAAACCCTAAAAATAAGCTTGTTCAGCAAGCTTTAATGAATCCATCCAATACCCAGGCTATGGGGTTGAGGTTAGTGATGTCCCCCTATGTTAAGGAAGAATGCTTGTTGGACCATCATCTCCTCACATCATAAAACTTACATATTAGGAACCAACAATAGAAGTCACTAACAATTCATAAAGCAACCTAAACAAGGTGAGACGCATCATGACATCACAAATAAGGAACCATAGTTTTCATAAAGATTGACAACACAAAAATTTCATTATGATCCTAATTTAATTTCTTAAGCCAACTTAAGAATGTTTGTATAAAGATACCCTTGATTCAAGCCATTAAAGAAGTACCCATATATAAAAATATTGTGAGGGAATTATGCCTCAAAAATCCTGGAAGGAAAAGAAAAGACCCCGAGACTATCCATGTTTTAGGACAACTGCTTGACATCATGTTAGAAAAAATAATTATCCCAAAATATGTAGACCCTGGGAGTCTTGTTGTGGATGTATGAATTAATAGAAAACTTATAAAAAAACACTAATTGAATTAGGGGCAGCCATCAATGTAATGACAAGAGTTCAGGAATGCAACAACTTCAATTGATGGATCGTAGACCCACACCTACTATTCTACAATTAACAAATAGGTCAATCGTCAAGCCATAAGGTATTATTAAGGATTTGGTTATCACACTAGATGCATGGGAATATCCAGTAGACTTCATGGTTTTGCAAACAAAATCCAACATTGCAGGATATCCCTTAATCTTAGGAAGACCATAGCTAGCCATTGTAGACACATTTATTGGATGTAGGTCTGGTAACATGATAATTTCCAATAGGAATGTGACCAAAACATTGGTCCTCTACCCGACTGTAAAACCACATGTAGATTTGGAACAAGTTGTATGGCCAACCTTGGAAGAAGATAACCAATACTCTCTACAAACACCCATGACTATAGAATTTAGCCCAATGATTGAAATTCAAGATGAAAATGAACTCTTTTCCCAAATTATGCAACTCTTATGGTAGGGACCTGCAACAGTATTACTATCTAGCCTGGTTGCACTACCCCTTACACAATAGCATACCTACAAATGCCTATGAGTCCACTTCCCAACTATTCCATACTCTACCTCCCCACAATTGTAATCTCAATCTTTCAGGATTGGATGTTGCTTTTGTCATGACTTATTCCTTAACCATGGAAATCACACTAGGCAGAACACTCAATGTCAATAACCAATTGACAATTTCCTAGAAACTTGCATTACTTACAATGTTGCAAGCTCACACAACAACATTCACCTAGGAATATCATGCTATGAAGGGAATAGATCTTAGTTTATTTATACACATAATTTGCATTAATGAAGGATACAAACTAGGCAGACAACCACAAAGAAGGATGAACCCAGATGTGAGAGATATAGTGAAGACAAAAATGTAGAAGTTGTTGGATGCAAGGTTCATTTATCTCATATCAGATAGTCAATGGGTTTCCCCCAAAAAGGGTAAATGGAGTATGTGTAGATTATAGGGAGCTAAATGCAATGATAAGGAAGGGTCACTTTCCTCTTCCTTTTATTGATCAAGTGTTGGATTCACTAGCATGGAAGAAATACTTTTCCTTTTAGATGGGTTTAGTGGATACAAATAGATAAAGATAGCTTCGAAGACCAAGACAAAACCACCTCTACTTGTTCATGGGATATATATGCTTATTCAGTCTTACTATTCGGATTGTGTAGTTCACCTACAACATTCCAAAGAGTAGTTCTAAGCATATTTTTAGAATGTGTACTTGACTCCATGGAGATTTATATGGATGACTTAACAACTTATGAAAACTCTTATGAAGAAGCATTAGTAAATTTCAAGAAAGTTATTCAAAGGTGTAAAGATCACAACCTCTTTTTAAGTCATGAAAAATAATTCATGATGATGATTGAAGGAGTGGTCTTGGGACACTATGTGTCTAGAAGATGGATTCAGGTGGATCCTAATAAAATAGAGGTGATCTCCACTCTACCTATTCCCTAAAAGCAAAAACATGCCAGGAGTTTCCTTGGCCATGCAAGATATTATAGAAGGTTTGTTAAAGATTTTAGTAAAATAGTAGCCCCCCTGTTTGTTCTTTTATCTAAGGACATTGAATTTGACTAGACCTCTGCTTTCTAGGAAGCTTTTGAAGCCCTCAAGACAACTCTTACAAGGACCCCTATTTTGAGAGGTCTTAACTGGACAATCCCTTTTGAGATACATATAGATGTTTTTTATTTTGTCATACTTGTTGGTCTAGGACACAAGGAAGGAAATTTGGAGTATGCAATTTACTACATCAGTAAAAATAGGTTGTTGAGCTCAACTACACCATTATTGAGAAGGAAACGTTAGCATTGGTATATGCCATTAATAAATTTAGACACTATATCACTAGATATTTTGTCTTTGTATATACAGACCACACAATAATTAGATATTTGATGAACAAACCAGTGGTTGGTGGTAGAATTTTTAGATGGTTATTATTTTTTAATGTCAAAATGGCACTAAAAGGGCCATACCCAAATACAACATAAACAAATATGAGATTAATAGTTTGATACAGAGCATGAAAATAAACAAAAAACTATTGTTACACTTTGACCATGCCTATCCACTAGCCCTTCAATATTCCTCTACTTCCACTCCTTCCTCCATGCTTGCCTCCTCCCCATCTAGTGTTGCTAAAAGAGCCAACATCTTGATCTTGTCAACATTTTAAAAACTTCAATGATCTCTTTCAATATCGCCACATTGACCATGACCATCTGCATTCTAGCATCGATGTCTTCCCCCATACTCCACATGATGAACGGTATCCAAGGACCATTGTAGCTCAGCATCAGCTCTAGCCATACACCAACCGATGGTTTTAATCCCCATTCAGTTACCACCCACTCTAGAAACTTCTCCATTCCTACTCTCCAATGAGCCTTCACCATGCATTGCACCAGCCACCTCACCACCTCCAAGTCTTCCCTTTCTTGCAAAAACTAGGCTAAAAACATTAAGGCAATCTCACAGTTCACTTTAAACTTATAGCTGGCAACCGAAAGCAAACCCCCAAGATTCCTTTGACCACCTCCATGGTCTCAACGTCACTTATATTGCAAAACTTTCTTAGACACTAGTCTGAGATACTACCCCTAAATGACATTTACCTATCTTTGCCTCCAAGCAGATTGTCGTGTCCATTTTGATTTCTCCTCATCGACAAGAGCCTCCTTAGCATGCTCTTAGAGCTTCTTTTCATCATTTGTCCCCTAAATTACTCTACTTGTTAGGCAATTAATTCCACCTCCCTCCAAAACTTCCATCTGCTATCCTTCGTGTGTGTGATATCTCCACCCAATCTTCTTAAGCCTAAGTTTAATGATCACTACCCATGTCAATAGCCCACTTTGACAAACTATCAGCCTCTGAGTTTCCCTCCTGATAAATATGGGAGTGTTAAAAATCATCTAAGATATTGATGTCTTTCTAAATTTTTCTTACGAAGCTTTGGATTTTCCAATTAGGAGTCTCCTTTTTTTGAATGGAATTTACGATGATCATAGAGTCCCCTTCTAGATGTAATCTTTGAAAACCCAACCTCCTACACATTTCCACCCCCATCCATGCTACCTATGCCTTAACCTCATTTTTCATCCCTATTGGTAGCTTCCTTGCTTCCTCTACCAGTATTCTCCCTATATGGTTGTGAAGGAGGCAACCAACTCCTAAGGGCCTTGAGTTATGCCTAGATGCCCCATCAAAATTAACTTTCACCCATCATTCATCCAGCGGTTGCCACTTCACCTCTCTCCTTAGTTTAGCAGGGGGATCAACCCTTGACTTCCCATATATAGGGGTATTAGATGGTTATTGTTACTATAGTATTTTGATATAACAATTATGGATAAACCATGGAAAGTAAATGTGGCTTATTTCCTTTCTAGGCCATATAAATCAAATCAAAAGAAGTAATGGAAGATTCCTTTCCAAATGAACACTTGTTTTCCCTCTCTATGTAAAATACCTTGGTATACAAACATAGCTAATTACTTGGTTGTAGGAAGGACACCCCCACATATCTCACCTAGAAAAATATGCCATTTGGTAGAATGTAACTTCCCTTATTCATGGGTGGTTGGTTATCTATTTTACACAAGGCCAAATAACATAATGAGAAGATGCATAAGGGAGGATGAAGTGTTTATATCCTTATGGCTTGTCATCATGAGACTTGTGGAGATCACTTTACAGCCAAGCGAACAACTCTAAAGATCCTAACCACTAGCTACTATTGTCCCACACTTCACAAGGATGCAATCAAATATACAAGGAGGTGTGATAGATGCCAAAGGATAGGTAGACCTACCAGGAGCAATGAAATGCCTCTCCAACCAATTGGTCATTACACCATTTGAAAAATAGGTATTGGATTTCATTGGGCCAATAGCCCCCACATCTAATAATAAGGAATACATTCTAGTTTGTATTGACTATCTTACAAAATGGGTGGAGGATAAAGCACTATACTTTTCCAGAGATGACAATGTTTCCAAATTCCTTTATGAGGAAATCTTCACCAAATACAGTGTGCCTAGGGAGATAGTCATAGACCAAGGGACCCTAATTTACTTTTGGTTTTATCACAAATTTAGTTAAAGAATATGAGGTCAGATATAGAAAGTCAGCCCCTACCATCTGCAAGCAAATGGGAAAATAGAAGTAAAAAATAAGGAGATAGAGGTCATTCTAATAAAGATAGTTCAACTGCATCAAAAATATTAGGCAGAAAGGTTACTCAAAGCTATTTGGGAATATAGGATGACCTAGAAGACCACCACAGGGTTCACACCATATGAATTGGTGTATGGGAAAAAGGTTGTCCTTTCAATTGAATTTGACCATAAAACACTCTGAACAATAGTACAACTTGAAATGGATCTATCTAAAGCTTGGAAGGACATATTACACAATCTCAATGCTTTGGGCGAAACTGGGATGGGAGCAATCCATCATAGAGAGATTATACAAAAGCAAAGAATCAAATGACACAACTAGTTTATTAAAACCAAGGAATTTAATGAAGGAGACTGGGCATCGCTTTATAATTCATGTTATAAAGACCACAAAGGGAAACTACAAACACAATGGCTTGGCCCTTATCAAATCAAACATGTTTTTTAGAATGGAGTGGTATAGTTAACTACATAGATTCAAACTAATTCTCCTTACTGGTCGATGGACATAGATTGAAGCTTTATAAAAAAGCCATTACATAAGGAGGAATTTCTATGTGATCTTCAACAACAACTTATACCATATACAGATCTAACATTGCATGCTAAACATGCAGACAAAACTGAAACATCAAGTGATACATCTGTAGATGAGCCAACTAGCTCACCCACTAATTTATAACTGGTATAAACTCTTACAATAAAATATTACATGCACACATGCACTATGTACCATCTGTAAAAAATGTTTTTGAATGTGCACAACATGTTCACAGAACCTGTAGCAACAACCTCGAGGCAATTCAAAAAGGTACTTGCTCTATTGCTACCCATAGTAATTACCTCCAGTTTTTCACCACTACACCTGTAGCCACTAGAACTTTCCATTACACATCACTTATGTCATCCCGACATGAAAAAACTACAATCCACCATGTTTTCCATACAATATATCATCCCATCATAAATAAATCTTGTACATGTCACAACTTTATTTTCCAATATTCAAAATTTTCGGACATGTGCCATCATTCCAATAAGATATTTATACAACACATCTACCATAGTACTTCCATTTAATTTTATCATTTCAAATTATTTTCCAAGTAGCTGCATGATAACGCTCAACTCACCTCACATGTGCCACCTTTTTCCATCATGATTCCATTTCAAGTACTTTTCTTATTATTAACTATGATTAACATTAAATCCTACTAATATTCTCTATACTTCACGATCATACAAACATTTAATTTGTATTATATCAAATATCTCCAATTATTTGAAATCTATCTTCTTTGTCCTTTTTGTACCTTGCTATTTGAGGAAAAATAGCAACATTAAGTTGGGAGGGGAGAAAAATTGGTTTAAGTTGTCATTTCCAAATTTCATTTGTCAAAGAATTTAAAGGAGTTGCATAAAGCTTCAATTCCCTATGTACGCCATAAGAATTTGCAAACACAGAGGTTGTAGCATTCATAAAGCAACAAAATACTAAGCACTAAGCAAATTGAAGAATATCTTGAAGTAGAATACACTTGACAGAGGATATAGAACTGCAAAATGGGAGGCAACATTGTTAGAAGAGAACCAACAACACATAATTTGATATTGGAAGACCAACATTGTCTATCAATCTTTCAACAAGTTGGGTGGTTAGTCTATTTCCTCTATCTAATAGAATATAATGAAGGCATGACACAACAATTCGCCAACACATTACAAAATTGTGAGGATACAATTAAAGGGTTGAGAGTGGATGCCTCAGAAGTAGTAGTAGAAAAAGTTTCTTGGTTGCCCAAGATAGGAGAAGAATTTCCAATAAGAGTTGATGCAATCACAACAATGAATGATTTCACATGACTAGGAGAGAATTTTGACTCCACGACATAAGGTACAAAAAGACTTTCCTTTCCATGGTTATAGGCATTTATTACTTCTTATATAGTCAAATATTTAAGTTGTGATGACAAGAAATCTTTTTTATATTTTAAACTTCTGAGTCACCTACACCAAAAAAGGCTGGTGAATGTTCCCAACTTCTTGTATAATTTATTAAAGAGGATGTATGTTTGTTGGCATTACAATTCACACCTCTGGAGTGTGTATTGGAACTTATAAAACCAACAAAATTGCAGCCAAGGTTTTCTCTGGTTTCTGCAGATCTTAACTACAACTAGGCTAATGCTAAAACTATCCTATTTCCCCTAGAAAAATAGAGCAAGAGGAATTAGGAGCAATTGGTAATGGTTGACAATAAACTCTCTCAGGATTCCCAAGGAGGTGGAACACTCTATCCAAGTTGTAGGCTGAAATAAAGGTTATTGGAGACAACATGAAACAATAAACTAGTTCTCAGGATTCCCAAGGAGGTGGAACACCTATCCGAGGTGTAGGCTGAAAGTAGATTACTAGAAACAAACATTAAACAACAATCTTTGTTTCTAAATTCTCAAGGAGGTGGAAAACCTATCTGAGGTGTAGATATTAAAGAAAGATTATTATAAACAACATCAAATGATAATCTTTATTTCTAAATTCCCAATGAGGTAGAATACCTATTCGAGGTGTACATATGAAATAAAGATTATTAAAACAAATAAATATGGGACAACAAATTGCATAATGAAACACACACACAATGAATGATCAAACCAACTTTATTTTAAACAAAGTGAACCGATACAGAATAGCAATATTGCATGGCAAGGTGGGCACATCAATTTGTTATCACAGAAAAAGTTAAAGTACAAATGAGCAAGGGTGCTCTTATTTATAGAACCTCAAAGGAGTAGGGAACCCTAAAATCTCCTTGATTTAACATCAGTCTTGCAAGCATGCAATATTTATTCTTAAGTCTAAATCTATACAACTTAGCAGTTGATTGGAAAAACTATCTCAATTAATCGATTTTAAACTAAACTAATTGGACCTTGCAACACATAAGTCCTTTTTGATATGAAAGTCAACTGATAACCAACATTAATTCACTAAAATCTAACTAAACTAGAACTCCATATGTACATAGGCATCTCCAAAATAAGCATGCAAATAATTGGACAACAAGTTAACTTGGAAAGAGGCATCAAGTTAACTATTGTGTCTAATGTCTATCGTGAAAAGGCGGGACATCTTGATCTTGTAGTTCACTAGTCGTGATCACCTAGAGATTGTCACATGCCTCAACTGTTAGTTTACTACATGTCAGCTACTTGAGCAATCCTAGAAATATCTACACACTTCAACTAGCAGCTCACTGCTTGGTAACTTTGGCGGCTCCGTAATTGGAGTGATGATCTCTATTTCTTCCATAGCTTAATACTTATGACGCTTTTCTTGACTCTCCTCAATGAAAGAGTGTTGCATGATGAAACCGCGAATTTTTATTGCGAACACTCTAGCTGTGAGAAATGCCCACGAACTTGTTGCACACGCAAAATTCCAACAGTATTCAACCCTCTAAAATGGCCTTGAAAGGTTATCATCTAAAAGAGGTATGAAACCATATGGAATTCGTGGACTTGGAATGTCTACGCCTATTAATCAAACCCCAGATGTGCTCGATGTTTTGAAGTGTGGTTTGGTCTATGCCTTCCAAAGCGTTCAATTCAACCTCTAGATGCGCTCAATGCAAATCGATGTTAGTTGTTTTGGTGAAATCATGAATCAAGACCAATTTGGTCTTGAATTCAATTTGAGTGAATTGCATACTGAAAAACTAGACCATTGACTGTAAACACAGATATGTTCTGACAACTTTTTCCGATGAGCTAAAAATAGCTTTTGATGAGGCTAAAAATATTCTGTCAAGGGGCAATTTTCATGAAAAATTCTGAGACATGGGTTTTGTAGAGAATGTATTTCTAAGAAAACCCACAATGTTAGAAATTTGAAAAAATGCTTTTTCACTTGGCATGCAAAGACTTTTTGAAAAAAAAAAGGGACAACGAGGGCTTCATAAGCTTTTTCTCCCAAAAAATTCTGACATATGGGTTTTGTAGCCACCACTGTGCTGATCAAAGCCAGATTCTTTGTTTTTCAAAATGTTGAATTTTTTACTACCATGCAAAGGAATCTTCAAAAAAAAAAAAAAAAGTGAAGCTACGAGGCATTTTTTCCTAAAAAATTATAGCACATGGGTTTTGTAGATAATGTCGTGCTCAACGAACCCAGATGATCAGAACTGTGAAAAATTGTCGTTACCTTGGACATGCGAGAGAAAACCTAAGACAATGATAGAAGAAATGTGAGGGGGGGAAGATAGAAATTATATTCCACCTCTGTGAAAATTATGCCTATCCTTGAATGAAGTCTGACATGCATGTGCTAAAAGATAAAGTCTGGAAAATTATCCAACTAAGCAATCTGGACCTATAACTGTGAAGAACACTGAAAAATCCTTCCTGTAGCGCCTCCAAATCTTACTTGTATGAGAAAATATGTGTTTGCCTCCGACCTGTGATGAAGGAAATGGACACCCAATTGCATATTTAAAAAAAAATTGAGTAAAGGCATCACATGCATGTCAAAACCCTAAATTTGGGATGCAATATTCTGATTGGACCTCATTCAATTAATAAAAATGGTGACTGATCCTTCAAATAGGCACCACCGCATGCAAAGAGGAAATACGCCACATTCAAAAATAATGGAGTTTTTGTAGTTCAATTTGAAAGTGAAACTGAAGTTTTATTATTACTTTAATCCAATTCAAAAATCCCTCCATTATAGGGCGACCAAAGCACTTTAGTTTCAAAAGTCAAATTTTGACTTTAGGCACCATCTTTCTCAAAGTTTGAAACCTTTTTTTTTCAAATTTCCAACTTTTAGCCTTTACAAATGTCACTGAAGCCTTTGTTTGACCCTGAATTTCAGATGCCCAGTTGATCTTGAAGCTAAGTTGACACATTCATCAGGTAGCTAGATCAAGTCCGACAAGATGTTGTTGGAAGTTGTGAAAGCTAAAAACTTCATCTAGTGCCTTGAATTCTAGGGCGCCTTTTTTCCAAATGGGTGCGTGTTTCACCAGACAACCATTTTTTGGATTTTGACCCTTTATGCTTCTATCTACAATTGTCGGTGACTGACAATTCCCATTGACTAGATGTTGAATCCATCGCGAAGCTGAAAGAATTCCACAAAGGATGACTGTATGTGTAAGTTCTGAAAGTTGATTTAAAGTGCTCAAATTCAAGGGCACCCATAACCTATAGGGGCACAATTGACCTTTTGAGATTGATTTTGTGCTTTGTAACTTTCAATGAAATGCCCCACTTTGACCCTTGTTGTCGAGAGCTAGATTGCCCCGATGTTCACGCTAATGATCTCATTGCAAAGATTGAACAACTTGGAAGAGATGTTCCTGGGAGTCACAAGGCTAGAAGATTGCATTTGAGGCCCCAGAAATTTGGGTACCTTTCTCAAGGAATGTGCATTTTTTCAACAGCCAAATTTCTACTTGCTTTTGTTTCTAGTGTTTTACGCTGATTCTTCATCCACAGACGTTTGGCAAGTCCTAAGAGTTGACGCCTAGATTCTTTGCATAGCTAGAAGGATTCTACACATATCTCTTAAAGAAGACAGCTGTCAAAAACCTCATCTAGTTGACCAAAAGGCAAGGCGCCTCTGGCCTGTAGAGGTACCATTTTACATGTTAACTTTCATATTATCCTCTATTTTATGTGCTCGCCAAATCAACAACTACAGTTGTACAGTATGTCTTATGGACTAGTGAACGGATCCATCACAAAGTTGGGTTGAATCTGAAGAGATTATTGGGAGATGGTTATTGCAAAAACTGACATCAGGCAGGCTTTATTTTTGGGCCCACCTTTGGGCTATAGGGGTGTAATTTTTGTAATTTGATTGTCATCTTTGATGTGTGTTACCTTCAACATCTTCCACTTCAGCCATTGTTTGTCGGTGTTTCACAAATCTGATGGATTAGCTTGATGACTTGTTGGAAATCTAACAAAAATCTAAAGAAGATGACTAGCTTTGCAACCACTAACAACTACATTTGGGCCTTCAAATTCAAGGGTGCCCCTAGCCTACAAGGGTGCAATTAGCTCCAAAGTTGGTGATTTTCTGATGATTTCACCTCTTTCATGCTTCGTGAACATCGTGTCACTTGTTGATTTGATTGCATTGAAGCATTACTGCCATTGATGCGAGTGCATGACTGCATGTCACCATTTTTACGTGTATGGACACTACAAAGTTGACTTGCGTGTTGATGGCACAAGTACCTCCCTCAGAGCAAGGCGTAGTGTTTCTAAACTTAGAAAAAAAATTACATTTTTCACCATTTGAAAATCCCCTTCGTCACGAAGCATCTTTCTCAACATCTTTCACCATAGAATCTTTTGTGATGAGTTTGAGGCTTAGATTTTGACACCTGGTACTGCCCAACTGCCATTGACGACCTCAAAGGTCCTAACTTTTCTCTTGAAAAAGTGAAAACAACCCACTAGAGCTAAACTAAATTTTTCTTGATTTTGACTTCACCAATGTGATCGTGAAGTGAAATAAGCCAATAAAAATTATTTTCAGTCAATTCTAGCAAGATCCTATTTTTTAGGGTTTTTCTTAAAAATAGGGCCCACAAACGCTAATTTTCAAATTTTTCAAATTTTTCCAGCATCTTCTAGACATTAAATCCACAAAAATCCCATGTTTTTGTTTTACCTAAAATTGACTTTTGACAACAATTTTATATGATTTAGACCATTTTAATCAAAATGTCTTAATGAAGCAAAATTTTTGTTTTGGGTACAACATTAGGCTCCGTTTGGTGACCATGTCGGATACTTACGACATTGGAGAACCGAGAATCTCTGAGTTTTTTGTAGACCAATAACTTATCAGTTGGGCACAGAGTCAAGACTTTTTCCTAATTCACCTAATACTTGGAGTTTTCCTAAAATCGCCTAAAAACAAGACTACCTAAATCGCCTAAAAACATGACGAAACTTTATAGAACGGGGAAAAATATTGCTACATAACGAAAAAGAAAAATAAAATTTACTTAAAGAAAATTCACTCCACCCCCGAAGAGATGAAGTGCTTCAGATATTGTCCACTGCATGGTAGCGAGAAGAGCCTCCCATCGATGTCATTTTTTCCTGAAAGGCTTCACTTCTCTTCTAATGGGCATTTAGGGGGGGCATCCCTTTGGAATGAAGATTCTCAAGTATTCATCTATCCAAGAAAAGGTACTCTAACAAAAGTTAGAATATGATGCAAATAGGGAAGCTGATACTCCTAAGGCATTAGTTCTTTTGTCATCCATCCTCGGGATGTTGAATTCTTCAAACCAGTCGATCGAGTTCCAAACTCGATTTCTGTAATGTCGTAGGTGATCTTTTATGACCTAAAAATTTCCTTTGGCCAACTCATTGATCAACTCTACATCCCATTTCTTTGGCATTTTTGAGGCCTAACAAAAGTTCCTCCTTCCCAGCTTCCCATCTCTTTGGCATTTTTGAGGCCTAACAAAAGCGCCTCCTTCTCAACTTCGGTGAATTCCAATTGCAGGTCATATGCAACTGGGTACGACTATTCTTTAGGGGAGATGATCATTTCCTGATGCAAGAGCATCTATCAACAACATAATTTCTCTCAAGGTACTTCTGACCCAACATAAAACTTCAACAAGCCAAAACATTTCATCAGCATTCCATCTCTGTATCAAACTCAAAAGCATCTTTACCTTCATAAAAGTGACATAAACAAATCAATAACCTGATCCAACTTACACCACATTAGTCTTCATTCCAATTAGTTTCCTCAAGGAAAAATGATCACAACTTACTCTCATGCTATAAAACTATTCTCAAACTTCCAAGATACAGTATTCACCATGTTTTTGATTGAAAGAAACCATTTATGTTGCTACACAACTTTGTCTTATCATCACTTCATTCTCATGCCCTCAAACCACTATTTTCCATCATGATTCCACATTATACAAGCACCAAATCATCATGTTTTATCTGCTAAACTCTATCTAGACACTAAGACATCTTTAACACCACATTTTTGTCAAAAATAAACAATCATACTACCCAAAACTCTATTTTGTCATAAACTTCAAGTTTATGCATTTAATCACCATGGTTCCACATGAGGTTCATCTTGCTCAACACATCAAATAAAACATAGCTATCTCCTAACCCACATCCAAACACAAATTCATCAATAATATCATCGAACAGATAGTTTCCAAGCACTAAATAGCATTATTTTAACTGTTTTGACAAATTCTTTGTTTTAGCAATCAAACCATCATTTCCTTTGTAGGTCATCAAACCCTTAAATCGGGTATCTATATTCAAACCCCATTGAATCTCTAAGAACAAATCACTATTTTAGATACCTATTTTTCTTTATTAAAACATATCAAAAACTTAGATTAGGTTGTTTTACAAGTTTCACTAGATCATTAGACTGTCCCACGTTTTAGGCATCAAAATAGGTCAAAATTACAAAGCAGCTCCCACAATATCAACTCCAAATCATCAAATGACTTTAAACAGTCTTGATTCAAGGTTCAAAACTCAAGATTAAACCACCTTTAAGAATTGAAAGGATCAAATAATCATTGTTCAACAAAACCCTTATTTTATGCACAATACAACCTTACTACATGAGGGTTTGGTAGGACAGCTTACTCTACACCTCTTCATGCTCTGCCACTATTTGAAACATGTGTAATTATGTCTGCATGCTCTTTCTAAGCCTTCACAAAACCTTAAATACTCCATTTGCATCAAATCCCTCTTGGATCCATCGTCCTTCATCAATAAACTCTGTATTTTATGTGAAATCTACAACCAGGCATTGAATACTTGTTTCCCCTGTATTATTCAACATACACATAACCTACAACATCCAAAACTAACCTACCCCATTGTTCTACACTACCTAATTCGGTGGGTTAGACATTATTTACTATCTAGACTCTCAAAACATGTTATGAGGGTTTACAAACCAGTATTCAAGGAAGTGACTTGAGCAAAATGTTTTACTACTCAAATTTCTTCAAAATGGTTCTTGAGTGAAAGATACTTCCCTTTACTATCAAAAAAATTGAAGAACTAAGTCTGGAGTTACTGTGCAAAACCAATAAATGAGAAAAATACAAAAATAAAACTCAAAATTTCAGGGACAGGGTACTTTATTTATCAAATACTCTTCAAGAATACAATGTTTGGCCATTTGCTCACCTTTTACATTCTTATATAGATGTTTACATCAGACTTCTTTCCTTCTCAACAATTACAACTGCCTTGACAACTAATTTTCAAACGGTGACTCTTCATCTTCTTTGTGTAATTTTGTATTTTTTCACTTTTGCTTGTTTTTACATTATTGACAACATTTTATGACTTAACCTCATAATCACCTAGAGACCCTTTTCGATGACACAAATACATTAGAATGACCTGACCATGACCTTATTACATACACTCCCTGATGACAATTCAAATTGTCCAATTTTGACTAATGGAGACATAATGAGCAAGGTGCTCCTACACCATTTCCCCTGTTCCTAAAATTGTTGTTGAACAACCTCCATCTAATCGTATTGTCCATGACTTTGTATCCTCTGTCGGTCTCTTTTTAGAACAAGCAATGTTTTGGTCTTTAGTTTCTATCTCTAACAGAGTCATATAATTATCAGGACCCGTTTTAGGCTTTGCTTCTACTGGAACAGCTGACTTGAGCACAACCTGCTTCTTTACAACTTTGAGAATCTAATCTAGTTCTTCTGGATGGTCCTGAAGATATTCCAGTTGAGATATTTGTACCTTAGTCTTCATCATGGAAGCTACGATGTCAAAATTTGCTGAAGACGGATTGTGAGCAACTGATATAGTGTTTTCCTATGAAGATCTGGGATTGGAAGTGGAAGGCACTTCTTTTCCTTTTTCGTTTGATTTTCAACTTTCTTCTTCTTTTGTGTGCTTTGAAGTGTTGAGCACCTGTGAACACAGTTGTTGAAACATTTTCATGATTCACTGCAGGAGTGTATTGACGGTATTTTTCTTCTTGTTCTTGATTGACGGGTTCCTTATCAAAGTATCCCAAAGCAGAGCTGCCATCGAAGTTGCCAGTCTGTGGTAAGAAAACATTCAAACTTGGTGTTGGTACAAAACTAGAACTGGGAGCAGCTTCAGTGTATCCCATGATTTGGTTCATCCTCAGATTCTCAAGAGATGTGGATCTGGTATGTCCATCGATGTCATGGAAACAACAAAATACTACACTATGTGCAGCTTCAATCATTAGCCTTGATGGAGATGTTGGGAACCATGGCTGAAGATTGTCTCTCTTTGGCTAGTACAGTTGTTGAACTAGAGATCTAATGGAATTTTTTTTCATCAAGGCAGAAGTAATCATATCATCCTCCAACTTGATGGCATGTTCTTGCACACTCTTCAACTCTGTTTCTTTTGTCGTCTTGATGAATAAGGCTCTCTCTGATGGAAGAGAATTTATGAAATAGCTTATTAGAATCTTCAATTATGGATCGAGTGTAGAAGACAATCGTGTAACAAGATGATTAAATCTTGCCACAAAATCCCTCATGTGTTCATTGTGTTCCATCTTTGAATTTGTAAGTTGGGCTAACAACAGGTGACTGTCTTTAGCGGGCTTGAATCTCGCCAAAAATTTCTCACTCATAGTTGCCCAGCTTGTGATACTGCCTGGCACCAGGTGATTGAACCATTTGGCAACATTGACTACAAGAGTCTCAACAAAGAGATGCACTGTGATGTCTTCATGTGCTACGTGCAAGACGACACAAGCCATTGTGAACACAAAAAAAATGTTCCTTTGGGTGTTGATTTTTATCGCTGTGAAACCGGGGAAAGTGCTTCCTTGACCCTTTAGGTAACTCATGATTTACCTGAAAAGCCAAAGGTCCAATGTTATTACCCCAAGGTAATGGGGGTGGACGTTGCTGATTTCTATCAGCATTGCCAACATTATCGTTGTTATCATCCATTTCTTTTGTGTGGATCATGCAATAGGATGCCAGAGGATCATTCTCGTATCATAAAAGCGTTATGCTTTTCTTGAAGTTTTATGCCTCTTGCCCCACGGTGGGTGCCAAAATACCGTTGGAATTACAATTTGCACCTCTGGAGTCTGTATTGGAAACAAAAAGCTATGCACAGTAAATTAATTGCTCTTCAAATTAGGAGGGGAAGCTCCCTCTTTTGTTGATATGCACATAAAAAGTAAAGTATTATAAATTCCTATCTTTTTGACTCAACTAGTAGAGGCACAAGGCTACAAAACCAAGAACATTGAAGCTAAGGTTTTCTCTGGTTTCCACATATCTTAACTACAACTAGGCTAACGCTAAAACTATCCTATTTCCTCTAGAAAAATAGAGCAAGAGGAATTAGGAGCAATTGGGAATGGTTGATGATAAACTCTATCTCAGGATTCCCAAGGAGGTGGAACACTCTATCCAAGGTGTATGTTGGAATAAAGGTTATTGGAGACAACATGAAACGGTAAGCTAGCTCTCAGGATTCCCAAGGAGGTGGAACACCTATCCAAGGTGTAGGCTGAAAGTAGATTATTGGAAAAAAAACATTAAATGACAATCTTTATTTCTAAATTCCCAAGGAGGTGGAACACCTATCCAAGATGTAGATATGAAAGAAAGATAATTATAAACAACATCAAATGATAATCTATATTTCTAAATTCCCAAGGAGGTAGAATACCTATCCAAGGTGTAGATATGAAAGAAAGATTATTAAAACAAATAAATTTGGGACAACAAATTGCATAATGAGACACACACACAATGAATGATCAAACCAACTTTATTTTAAACAAAGTGAACCAATACAGAATAGCAACATTGCACGACAAGGTGGGCACAACAATTTGTTATCACAACAAAAGTTAAAGTACAAATGAGCAAAGGTGATCTTATTTATAGAACCTCAAAGGAGTAGGGAACCCTAAAATCTCCTTGAGTTAACATCAGTCTTGCAAGCATGCAAGATTTATTCTTAAGTCTAAATGTATGCAACTTAGCAGTTAACTGGAAAAACTACCTCAGTTAATTGATTCTAAACAGAACAAATTGGACCTTGAAAAATGCAAGCCATTATTGATATGAAAGTCAACTGATAACCAACATTAGTTAACTGAAATCTAACTAAACTAGAACTCCATATGTACATAGGTATCTCCAAAATATACATGTAAATGGTGGGACAACATGTTAACTTGGAAAGAGGCATCAAGTTAACTACTGTGCCTAATCTCTATCCTAAAAATGTAGGACGTCCTGATCTTGTAGTTCACTGGTCATGATCACCTGGAGATCATCACATGCCTCAACTGTTAGTTTACTGTGTGTCAACTACTTAAGCAATCCTGGAAATATCTGCACACTTCAACTGGAAGTTCACTGCTTGGTAACTTTGGCAGCTTTGTAATTGGAGTGATGATCTCTATTTCTTCCGCAGCTTGATTGTTCTAACACTTTTCTTGACTCTCCTCAATGAAAGAGTGTTGCATGATGAAACCGTGAAGTCTGACTGTGAACACTCTAGCTGTGAGAAATGCTCATGAACTTGTTGCACACACAAAATTCTAACAATATTCAACCCTCTAAACTAGCCTTGAAAGGCTATCAACTATACGAGGTATGAAACTGTATGGAATTCATGGACTTGGAATGTCTACACCTGTCAATCAACCCTTAGATATGCTCGATGTTCTAAAGTGTGGTTTGGTCTATGCCTTCCAAAGCATTCAAGTCAACCTCCATATGTGCTTGATGCAAATCGGTGTCAATTGTTTTGATGAAATCGTGAATCAAGACCGATTTGGTCTTGAATTTAGTCTGAGCGAATTACATACTGAAAAACTAGACTATTGATTGTAAACACAGATATGTTCTAACAACTTTTTTCGGTGAGCTATAAATAGCTTCTGGTGAGGCTAAAAATAGCCCGTCGAGGGGCAATTTTCACGAAAAATTTCGAGACATAGGTTTTTTAGAGAATATATTTCTAAGCAAACCCACAATGTCAAAATTTTGAAAAAATACTTTTTCACTTCACATGCAAAGACTTTTCGAAAAAAAGCGGCAAGGGGCATCAGGGGATTCAAAAGCTTTTTCTCCCAAAAAATTCTAACATATGGGTTTTGTAGCCACCAATGTGTTGATAAAACCTAGATTCTTTGTTTTTCAAAATGTTGAATTTTTCACTATCATGCAAAGGAATCTTCAAAAAAAAGCAAAGCTTCAAAAAGCGAAGCTACGAGGCAATTTTTCCTGAAAAATTCTAGCACATGGGTTTTGTAGTGAATGTCATGCTCAACGAACCCAGATGATCAGAATTGCGAAAAATTGTCATTTACTTGGACATGCAAGAGAAAAACCTAAGACAAGGATAGAAGAAATGTCAGGGGGAGAAGATAAAAATTATATTTTGCCTCTGTAAAAATGATGCCTATCCTTGAATGAAGCAGATCTGACATGCATGTGCTGAAAGATGAAGTCTGGAAAATTATCCTGCTAAGCAATCTAGACCTATAACAGTTGCGAAGAAAATTGAAAAATCCTTCTTGTAGCGCCTCCAAATCTTGCTTGCACGAGAAAATATGTGTTTTCCTCCAACCTATGATGAAGGAAATGGATGCCCAAGTGCATATTTAAAGAATTTTTATGAGTAAAGGTGTCACATGCATGTCAAAACCCTAAATTTGGGATGCAATATTCTCATTGGACCTCATTCATTTAATAAAAATGGAGACTAATCCTTCAAATAGGTGCCACCCAACATGCAAAGAGGAAGTAGGCCACATGCAAAAATAATGGATTATTTTGTAGTTCGATTTGAAAATGAAACTGAAGTTTTATTATTATTTTAATTTAATTCAAAATTCCCTCCATTATAGGGCGACCAAAGCACTTTAGTTTCAAAAGTCGATGTTTGACTTTAGGCGCCAACTTTCTCAGAGTTAGAAACTTTTTTTTTTTAAATTTCCAACTTTAGCCTTTGGAAATGTCACTAAAGCCTCTGTTTGACCTTGAATTTTGGATGCCCGGTTGATCCTGAAGTTGAGCTGACACATTCATCGGGTAGCTAGATCAAGTCCGATGAGTTGTTGTTGGAACCTGCGAAAGCTAAAAACTTCATCTAGTGCCTTGAATTCTTGGGCGCCTTTTTCCAAAAGGGTGCATGTTTCACCAGACAGCCATTTCTTGGATTTTGACCCTCCATGCTTCTATCTACAACTGTTGGTGACTGATGATTCCTGTCGACTGGATGTTGAATCCATCGCGAAGCTGAAAGAATTCCGCAAAGGATGACTATATGTGCAAGTTCTGAAAGTTGATTTAAAGTGCTCAAATTCAAGGGCACCCCTGACCTATAGGGGCACAATTGACCTGTTGAGATTGATTTTGCACTTTGTAACTTTCAACGAAATGCCCCACTTTGACCCTTACTACCAAGAGCTGGATTGCCCTAATGTTAGCGCTGATGATCTCATCACGGAGATTGAACAACTTGGAAGAGATGTTCTTGGGAATCACAAGGTCAGAAGATTGCATCTGAGGCCCTAGAAATTTGGGCGTCTTTGTCAAGGAAGGAACATTTTTTCAACACAGCCAAATTTCTAATTGCTTTCGTTCCCGGTGTTTTAAGCTAATTCTTCATCCACAAACGTTTGGCAAGTCTCGAGAGCTGACGGTTGGATTCATCGCGTAGCTAGAAGGATTCTATACAGATCTCTTGAAGAAGAAAACTACCAAAAACCTCATCTAGTTGAACAAAAGGCTAGACACCCCTAGCCTCCAGAGGTACATTTTGACATTTTAACTTTCATTTTATCCTTTATTTTGCGTGCTCATTGGATCAATAGCTACGGTTGTTCAATATGTCTTATGGATTGGCGAACGGATCCATCGTGAAGCTGGGCTGAATCTGAAGAGATTACCTGGAGATGGTTACTACAAAAACTAACATCAAGTAGGCTTTGTTTTTGGGCGCCTTTGGGCTACAAGGGTGCAATTTTTGTAATTTGACTATCGTCTTTGATGTGCATTACCTTTACCATCTTTTGCTTCTACCATCGTTTGTCGATGTTTCACAAATTTGATGGATTCGCTTGATGACTTGTTGGAAAGCTGACATAAATCTGAAGAAGATGACTAGATAATTTGCAACCATTAACAATTGCATTTGGGCCTTCAAATTCAAGGGTGCCCCTAGGCTGTAGGGGTGCATTTAGCTCTAAAGTTGGTGATTTTCTAATGATTTCACCTCTTTCATGCTTTTTGAACACCGTGTTGCTTGCTGAGTTGACTGCGTTGAAGCATTATTGCCGCTGGCAATAGTGTGTGACTGCATTTCACCATTTTTACTTGTACAAATACTGCAAAGTTGACTTGCACGTTGATTGCACAAGTACCTCCCTCAGAGCAAGGCTTAGTGTTTCCAAACTGAGAATTTTTTTTACATTTTTCACCATTTGAAAATCCCCTCCATCACAAAGCATCTTTTTCAACATCTTTCGCCATAAAATATTTTGTGATGAGTTTGAGGCTTAGATTTCGACATCTGGTACTGACCAACTACCATTGATGACCTTAGAGGTCCTAACTTTTCTCTTGGAAAAGTGAAAACAACCCACCAAAGATAAACTGGCTTTTTCTTGATTCTGACTTCACCAATGTGATCATGAAGTGAAATAAGCAAATCAAAATTATTTTCAGTCAATTCTAGCAAGATCCTATTTTTTAGGGGTTTTCCTAAAAATAGGGGCCTAGAAATGCTAATTTTCAAAAATTTCAATTTTTTCTAGCATCTTCTAGACATTAAACCCATAAAAATCCCATGCTTTCTTTGACCTAAAACTAACTTTTGACAACAATCTTACAGGATTTAGACCATTTTAATCAAAATGCCTTAATGAAGCAAAATTTTGTTTTGGGTACAACAATATTGAATACAAAAGGAAAAGGAATCAATATGCATTGTCACATTATTGTTTAGTCACCCTATTGATCAAAAGGAATCTTAGAATTCAATTTCCTAATGTATCTTGGGAAGAATTTTTAGCTTGTGACAATATTAATCATATTTTTGTGAGGCCTGAGGTGGAGGAAATAAATAGGGGACAAGAGGAGAATGAGCCTTCTATGGCTGAAAAAGAGGAACATGTACCCTCTTTCTCACCCATTGCATCGCCTTCTCGTAGCATTGATGAGCAAAAAAAGCTAGAGGTGCAGGAGACACAACCTACAACTTTTAGGGAGTAGCACGTAGTACCTACAAAATTATAAACCCCTGCCTCTACCAAAAGCCCTTCTAAGCCCAAGAAATATAAATGAAAAAGCACGACCTCTACCTCTACACCCAAAAGAGGCAGAGAAGGTAAATGCAGCCCAATAGACAGTCACATCATCTCAAAAAAAGGGCCTTGTAAAGGGGAAGGCCAAGCCTCAAAAAGAAAGGGTTGTTGTAGTAGAGTTTGAAATAGACTCGCAAAAAGAAAATGTGCCTAGTGATCGAGAATAGTTTAAAACATTGCAATACAACTTGAGAAACAACTTGGACTATAACTCTGAAGACTTATTCACAACAAGGAAAAATATAGACCTCAAAATAGCCCAGCTTTTGAAGAAGGATTTGCTTCATTTGCTAAGGCTGATGATGAGATATTCTTAGAAAATGAAGAGGAATTGTTTTTAAAAGGGAAAGATGAGAGTAAGGAGCTACAAGAAGCATTGAAAAGGATAAATGAATTTGAAGAACAACTCAAACGATACCAATAGAGGGAGAATGGATTGGATAGTAGGATTCAAGAATTGGAGAAAAGACTACATGCTTTTGACCAACAAAGGTGAGGTTTGGAGAAATTAACACAGTTGGCCATTTTTGAGATTAATAGGAGAACTCCACATCTCATGAACCAAAATGCAACTCCAAGAATACCTATAACTCCTATTGTACCCTCTGGATTGTGTTGTGGAACAAAATAGAAGAATTTTCTAAGTTACAAAAAAAGTTGTGAATTGATATCAACACACACCAGAGAAATTGAAAGGAAGGATGTAGAGATTAAGAAATTAAAAGTAAAAATGGAAGAGATGGCTGACAAAACAATCCAACTCCTGAGATGTAGACCACTTGCTAGGATTTACACCCTATAATTGTAGGAGAAATTTTTAAGTTTTCAGTTTAGTTAGCTAATCAACAACCTTCCAGTTTCCATGTCTTCACCTACATTGTTTTTAGAGGCATAGCAACAAGGCACCCCAAATATGTTAGAGTAAAAGGTATTTCCCAATTAATTATTTATTTAATTATTAGGTTCATTTTCCTCTAATTACTTAAGCTTACTTAGGTCATGTTCTTTATATATCTCATGTCATAGGATGAGGATACATGTCATGATCTTGTTTTATCCTCACCTAGGGTTTCTAGGTTTATTATCCTTTTATAAGATTCTTTTTTGTATAATCATTAGAAGATGCACACATTCATAATGATTCAAGCTTTTTTGGATCAATAGCTCTTGGCCTCCATATCTTTGGTATTCTCTCTTTTTGTGATAGGTGTTTGTTTGTAGGTGATCCTTGGGAGCTATTGAAGTTGGACTTGGTTGGAGGAGATTTTTATCCTCAAGCCCCTCCTCGTCATGGGAGGTACCACCACTTGCCATTGGTAGGGCGACGACCCCTTGGGACCCGCCATATATATTTTTTAATATTTTTCAAGTCAATTTTTTTATATTTTTTAAATAAAAATATAATAGTTTTTTCTCATTTTTTTTTTTTAACTTTAAAAATAAAAACATGCATTTTTCCTTGCAATTTTTTTGCAATAAATCATTGTACCTAGAGGATTTTTTCTTAGCACTTTAAAATTGGCAGACCTCCACATTTGGGGGTATTTTTTGTTAAATTTGGTAAAGATTCTCTTTCGCCCTGCTCAACCCCTCTCCATTGGGCTTTTTCAATTTTGCACCTAATCTTCCAAAGGCCATATCTCAGCCATACAGTGGTATTTTTTAGTGCAATTTTTTTGAAATAGGGTAGAATTTCATGCTCTTCATAGTGGCACAAGTTGTTTTCAATTTTGATTTATGTTTTTTTCCAAAATTTAGTTTTCTTAGTTTTTTTGTATAGTTCTCATTTTGGAGACTTTGACAGGTCATATCTTCTGCATCTAGATTCCTTTTTGGGTGTCATTTTCTTTAAAGTGCATGATGTTTCCTATACTTTGTCATGGTACTACTAGTTTTCTCTTTTTATATTATAGAATTATATTTTCAACATGTAGTCCTTTTTTGGACATTATGGGCTTCCATTGTATTCACTTCTCATTATGTAAACACATTGAAATAAAGTGCCTCAACATTGTACATGTATTATTGGGATCTTTCACATCATTTTGTGTGTTATTTTACTTGCATTATGATATAAAGTGCTATGGGGGGCTGATGTTTTCCTTTGATTTGCCATCACACCTTTGTCAAGTGAGTGTCCCTTCCATGACAACAGTAAATCACATTGATTCTTGCCTCATGTGTGTGCCTTTTATTTGCACACCCTTTATATTTGTTGGTACTTTCATGTTTGCACATTCATATGTTCTTGGTTCTTCCTCATGCACTACATTTTGGCATTCAATTTCAATGTACCTATCATGTCTCTCCCTTGTTAGGATTATGGGGGGGTTTCTACTGTTGGTGCTAATGCTTCCTTGGGCTAACATTGGAGTCAGCTACGTATACAATATTTGTTCTTCTGTACTAAGCGGATGCAACGACTATGTTTTGGTGAGATGAAGCATTTACCATATAGACACTCTTGCATTCCTATTTCTGGAGGTGATAGGTTCCATTTTCATTTGATTAGTTCTTTAGACTTTTGGCACCTATGTTATTTGTATATTCGAGTTCTAGATGTTTTGACTTAATTTTCCATCTGATTCAAGTAGTGTTGTTGGGGGCACTCATGCAAATTCTTGTCTTCTTAATCTTGATCATCATCTATTTTACCAGAGGTTCTTCTTTCAACACTATATCAGTCATTCTTGATAGAGTTTGCAGCTTCTTCATGCTTCAATGGTGTTCTTCATGTTCATCCTTTGTTCCTATCTTTTGGGACAATTCTTGGTTAGAGGCTTTTCATCCTTAATTCTTGTTTGGAGGCTTCTCCAGTCCTTCACTTGTATTTCTCTCTTTTGAAGAGAGTTTTCTCCCACAAGGTTTTTTTCCTTTTCTCCAATTTTGAGAGATCTTTTGTTTGTGCATGGGTACCTAACCAGGCCTTGTTTGTCAAGACCCATCATGCATTCATCTTTAGAGGTTTGAGCTTCTCCCTAAGTTTCACTTAAGGGGGGTGTTAGAGTAAAATATATTTCCTAATTATTTATTTATTTAATTATTAGGTTCCTTTTCCTCTAATTACTTAAGCTTACTTAAGTCATGTTCTTTATATGTCTCATGTCATAGGATGAGGACACATGTCATGATCTTGTTTTATCATCACCTAGGGTTTCTAGGTTTATTATCCTTTTATAAGGATTCTCTTTTGTATAATCATTAGAAGATGCACATTCATAATGATTCGTGCTTTTTTGGATCAATAGCTCTTGGCCTACATAGCTTTGCTATTCTCTCTTTTTGTGACACGTGTTTGATTGTAGGTGATCCTTGGGAGTTGTGGAGATTTTTCCCAACTTCAACAAAATATACAAGACTAATTATTTGAATTTTACTTGCATAATCTAGTCATTCCCTATGACACTACTTGGAACCCACTTATCTTTGTGGGAGATGTTCAAATCAAGGCAATGGTCTCATTCATTAGGAATGAACATTAGAGAGGAAAAATGCAAAGTGATTACAATGAAAGGGAGAAGTCATTTCCCCTTCTTATCAAAGTAGAGGTAGAAGATCCTAGATGGATGGTAGAGGAATGGGTTGACCTGGTAGAAAGATGGTGGGTGGAGAAAAAGATTTTGGAATGCAGGGAGGACTATAAAAGGTTTCAAGAACTAGTAGTAGGGACATGGA
This sequence comes from Sequoia sempervirens, assembly GCA_007258455.2. Lineage (NCBI taxonomy): Eukaryota > Viridiplantae > Streptophyta > Pinopsida > Cupressales > Cupressaceae > Sequoia > Sequoia sempervirens. Next base: position 159,492,857 of record VDFB02270651.1, on the reverse strand, counting down.
GAGAAGAACTTAACTTCTCTCAAGACAAATGGAAGGAATTAACACCATAGTTGAAAAAGGAGCCTCATTCAATCTTCAACTACTTGGCAACAATTAAAAGAGCTCACAAATATATCACAATCTCCCTTGAAAATCGTATCACTTGGTTCTCCTTAAGTTTCCATCCTCCTTTTCTCTTGTTTCCAATTCCACATTGGATAGGAAGAAGAGATGAGATAGGGCAACAAAGCGGGCTAGATGGGAGAAAATAATAGAGCAAAAAGGGTTCTATTTGAAGTGGGGTGAAGGGGTCACTAGCACAATATAATACAAGGAAGTTGCATTGCAATACAACCAAAGACCCTAAGCTACTTTTCGAAAAGCAAAAAGCGAAGTTGGGGGATGATGAGCCCTAGAAATATTTTTAATCTTATTTCTGCTAAGTTTCAAAGACATTTCCAAACCTTTCCATATAGTTTAAGTATTTAAAAGCATTGAAGATGATACACTATATTGATGAATGATTTTGTGATCTTTGAATTTCTATGGGATTTAGTAGAATTTTATAATTAATTATAATTGTTATTAATAAAAAAATGCTTTTGGAATAAGACTGACCCCTATAGTGAAGAACCTGTCAACCCGCAGTAAAAGGATTCTCAACCCAGAACAAAAGGATGCCAACTTAACATAGCTAGAGGAGGAGATCAACTACAACACATGCATATTTCTTGAAGATGATGTAGGTGATGGTATGAGAATGCAAACATGAATATTCATTGGTCACTCCATCTTTTTACTTTATGCTATTAATAAATCATGGAAGAAATATGAGGCTTGTTCTAACAATGGATAACAACTTATAGTAAAATTAATCCTATTAAGGCATGATTTTAATTACAACAAATCTTCTTAATTGGTATAGAGTCCTTATCAGACCTAACACTCTTACTTCCACTTGATTTTATTTTTCTATTAAGTTAAAGACATGGTCCTCTTCCTCCTCTTCCTATGTTTTTGGAAGAATTGATAGTTGCTCATAGTTTGTTTTCAGTTTTAGAATAAGAGGACTCTCATAGACCCTATATATATGGATGATCTTGTGAGAGACCAACTAGCTAGATCTTTACATGAAATATATTGAATCTAAGACTTGTTATACTCTATTGTGAAGTTTTGTGTATGTTTGAATTGCAATAAAGAAGGATACTTTAGTTTCATGAATTTATGAGTTAGTATTTGAAGGAAGACATTGTGGGTTGTAGAAGCTTAAGCAAGGGCCACTTGAGGTACTGCAAAATCCATGTTAGCTTAGATTATCAGTTAGATTGTGAATTGAAGTTTCTAGTTTACATTATGTCAAATGCTATATTGTAAATTTTGAATTGTAGTTTTCAATTTACATTATGTTGAATTCTATTAATAAATTAGTTGAAATGGGTCGTGTTGTGCCATAGAGAGTCATTAATTATAGTTTGTGAAGGGATAATCACTCGCAGTAGTTACTAAGGTCACTTACAACAACTAGTATTAGTTTATCTTATGTTTCTATATAAGAGTTATTTCAAGTTAGGAAGCCTTTAGATGAAATTAATTTTGTTAAATTACTTGTACTCGATCGATTAAGATGGTTTAGGATTCTTAGCTGCACATACAATGCCAACATCATCTCAAGATTATGATTCCCTAGTTGATAGATTAATGAAGCACCCCTAGGATAATGGATTGCTTAATTTAGGATTTGTAGGTCCGTTAAGTTGTATGTATGTTATCTACATCAATTGATTGGACATAGGGGGAGCTATACAATAAGCATGATTATCTAAATGTATTTCAAATTAAATTTCTCTCAAGGTTTGATATAAAGTTATATTACAAAATTATATAACTAAACAAAACCTAATCTAGATACTCCTATACTGCGAAGAACAAAGATAAATGTACATCGTCACATGAACCAAACCAATTCACACTATTAATGTAATAATGAATCAATATATATTTTTGTTCACTAATGTTGTTTTAGATAAAACATAATGATTTATATGTAGGTCAAAAGGATTTGATCATTTCACATTTACACAAAGACATAGAAAAATAAACTATTTCTACAACGTTTTTCCCTAAAATGTAATCTAGGTTTTTTTTTAAATTTTGAGCTTATAATATAATAAATTTCAAAGCTAGGACAAAAATACAAGTTTCATTAAAATAAATATAAATGCACAACTCATTGATATATTTCTATAATAGCAATGCTTTTCTTTTGAATTGAAATACATTAGAGTTCATATTTCCCCTTTTTATATTTTTTTATTTTCTAGATTTAAAAAATATAAATTTCTAAAATAAACTATGCAACAAAAAAAAAAGATGTAGTTTAATATGCATAATAATTTGTAACCATGGACAACAAGGAGTTATAAATCTATTCTTAAAACCCAATTATCCTTAACTTTATTTGTAAAGAATGGACTAAGTCACAACCAAAAACTTAGTTTTCTCCAAATCTTTATCAAAATATTTTAATCTAGTCTTAAAACAATTATGCTATGAATATTGAAAATCTTGGGCATGTACTATTTAGAAGGTTTTAAACACTAAGTAGAAAAGGATTTAGAGAGCTAGTTGAGTTTCAAATATTTGAGGGTAATAATCTTTTGGTTTCATTTTTATCATAAAACGTAAAAATAATATGTTGAAAAAATCTTGTAGATATTGTACTTTCCTTACATTGGTCGGGAACTTGGGTGATGGTCCATGGTTAAGATTTAATTGCATGACCCTCATCACTTATGAATATTGTCAAGCAAAGGATTCCATTATGTATGCCTTAGAATTGTGTATGGAAAACTTGTGTGGCGTGTGTTTCTTGTTGAGATACAAGTTCTAAGCATTATGGTTTAAGATTTTGTTTTTATGTTAGTGTTCTAGGTTCCACCCTCAAATATCTCTAATTTAAAGATTAATGTATTAGGTTTGGTTTAATATTTTATTTAAATGAGTTCAGTGAATGATAAAGAGCCATATTCTATGTAAGTTCCATGAGTTGGTTATAAAGAGTTATTGAAATGGCTTATTAATAGGATTTCTATTTGTTTGCATTTCTTGGAATGACACTATGGTTGTAGCCTTCCCTATTTTGGTTGATTCTTTACCATAACATATGAAATTCCTTAGAATGATTTTTTTTTTTGGTATTCCTCTCAACCTCCAAATCACTTCCAATATGTAATTTTTCTTCCCTATTTCACTTTTAAATTAAATTGCATAAAGGTAACCTTGCAATTCATGATATGTAGTTGACATGGATTTAACACCAAAAATTATTAAAATACCTACCTCGCTATTTGTTAGAAGTTAGAAGCAATTTCATTGGAAGCTTAGGGCTAAGTTCTTCTACATGAGTTAATTTTGACTGAAATAGTAGATTTTTCTTTTATTTTAATTTATTTTTTAAAGTTTCGATTGAAATGTATCTAATCGAAAACGTTTTAGGTTAAACCTTCTTAGTTGAAAATGTGTTGTCCACATATGCACCACATGGTTTTAACTGAAACCTTTTTGGAAGAAACCATTTTGATTGAACCTACCACAATAGAAGTAATTTTCGTTGGTAGAAAGTGTGACATAGGTTTGAAATTTTACCCATTTAAATGTATGTTTATTGAAGCATAACTACAATTTAATCTAATTGAAGCTTATATTACATTTATGCATTTCGTTACGTATAATAAGAGTTAGATTTTTTATTTAGAATGCCATAATAAACATACTCATGATAATTATTCAAATCAAACTTAAGAATAAAATTGTTCAACCTTATCTTTATTAATATATTTTATAATCATGACAAGAATAGATGTACAATCTAAAAAAAAATACTAACACTAAGAAAGATGGGTTACATGATGTTTTTCACCTTAGATCTAGACATATCAAATAACATGTGGGTTGGATTGCATTGTCATAGGGTAAGGTGAAGTATTGAACTTGGAAATAAGTATTTAAGTGCCATGTGATGAATTTTTAGAAATTAATATAATAAGTATTTTCTTTCGCTCTATCTCCCTCTCATACGCACAAGGTTAGGAATGAAATTACATCTTGATTTTATCCATTTCCCTTTTGCTTGCACTTCACTACCATGTGTCATCCAAATGTATTTGATATCATGAGTGTTACACATGGAAACATCACTTAAGTGCACACCATGTTATCTTGAGTAGTTTTGTTTATCACGTTACCTTGTGTAGTTATTTTCTTTTATTTCAAAAAAATGGTCATGTTTTGCATGGTTTTCCCATGTGTGAATTGTGGGTATTACACTTGATTCTATCTTTGTAGTGCTAAGAAACATGAAATCTCATGGCACTATAACCTAGTGGATTAATATGAGGATTACATGATTATCGAGTGTGCACTTGAGTCTTAGGTTCCACCTCCACTATTGTAGGGTTCCTTGATGTCATTCTTGAAGTATATCACCACTTAAGTGTTGGCAGGGACAAGAAGGAAGAGAAAAATGAGCCCTCTTAATTGTTGCATGTATTGGATAGAGCTTATGTGAAGGTCAAGTGGTAATGCATCTTGAATGGAGTTCTAGTAACTATTCTAGTCACAATTATTCATAACATGTTAATATAAATACAAGTGCACATAGAGATTATGCAACATAAAAGAAAGAAAGATAAAGACAAAGACCCAACACTAGAACCCTCATGTAGTAAGAAAAAGATTGGGGCAATTCACATTTTATCTAAGGGTCATGAGGAAGAAAAACAAGTTGAGTAGTAAAGACAAAAACAAATGACTACCTAGACTACCTAGACTACACAAAACACCCAATAAGAAGATGTTGACCAAGAAAATACTCAAGATGCTAACACAAATACTATTTCCCATTTTTCTCCCCAGCCCAACCCAATTGGTGCAACTCTTGGAGGCAATAATCGAACCTTGCTTATGCATAATATTGATTCTAGTCCATAATATACATGACCATTGCCTTAAAATACACATGACCATTGCCTTAATGACCACCCCAATTTCCAACACATAATTCTATCTTTCTTGGCCAAGCACTCAAGACTTCTTATTCAAAGAAGGATCTAGTGTTGGTGTAGCTATTGGACAACTAGCCAACACACAACTTTCCTTCACATAAGCATTTTTTCTACTAGCTAACACTCAAGGTGTTGCTCTCAAAGAAAATGAAGAAGGATAAGTGCACATAATGTTAGCACTAGCAACAAATGAATTAATGCAATGCGTAACAAATAGATATTATAATTTGGCACATGTTATTTAAAAATGCACACAAAAGCATTTTCCATTCACCACTAGAATAAGGCAAATAAAATAGAGTAGTAATTATAAAAATCTAAGACAAAAATAATTACAATAGAACAAGCTCACCTTTGGTCACAAACCTTTACAACTTATATTGCTACCAAGATACACCTAATTTAGAAGGATATCTTGAGTGCACATGTAAAACTATTATTAGATAAAATGCCTTTAGACCTTGAGGACACTTTGGTTGTGCATATTAAATAGCTCAAAGTGCTAGTCCATGGATTGCTTCCTAATCTAATCCCTCTATTAGATTCACAGAGTTTTGTGTCCTCATTTATCTAAGAGATGATGACATATGAAGCAACTATATGCACCACCTTCACGTAGGAGATGCTCCTAGAGAATGTTCTAATGCTAGAAGATGAGCTTGTAGCCACTCTATGAGTAGTCTAGCTTGATTATGAGGGCATGGAAAATCAAGTATTGGAATGGGCTAGAGTACTCATTGTATTGAAATGGGAAATCAAGTAGAATAAAAATCAAGTCTAGCCCAAATGATTGTATTGGAATGGTAAATCAAGTAGAAGAAAAATGCATATGTAGATTGATTACCCCATTGGTTCAAGCAACACAAAAATATCCAACATGATTTAGTAAGAGATGAACTAAAAACAAATAGTCCTAATTTTGAATGAAAGGTGTAATATTGTTTTTGAAAGAGATGCACACACATTAAAAGTAATAGTTGATGATGTTAAGTTTTTAGCCAATTGATATTGTAATGCCTATGCATGTTGGCAACAAAATTTGTAAGAAGGAATCTTACTAGTTATGTTAGATTTCACTTGAGTAGTTCATGTAGCAAGTGTCAAAGAGATGAAACCTATAAAAGAAATTTGCAAAGGAAATAATACTAGAAGAGATTGCAACTCAAGTCATAGGAGATCTTCTTATGCGATGATACTTCTAAGGCTTTTTTGTACTTTTGGGGATTTTTCTTATGTTTTGTATTATCCAGTTAAGTGTTTGGAGGCTTGAACATAGTTTTGTGTTGGAAGAATATTGCCACCAAAGTGCCACTCTCACATTTTGCATGGTCTTTTATTTAGCTAGTGTTGTAGTCAAACAATTTGAATTTGGCTATTCAATTAATCAAGTGATAACTAAACCTAAGTGATAATTGTGTCATGCTTAAATATGCTAGAGTCAATTAGCATGAGTCAACAAGTGCCCAAATATAAGTGCTATAAAAACCTATAGTGCAATGATAAAATGATGCTTTGTTTGTAACACTAAGACTTTTCATTAGCTTTACTAAAAAAGTTATTGTAGAAGTTACTATAAATTTGATTCATTATATTTGTGTACATGTTCACTTCTAATTATACTTTCTCTTCTAAGTATACTTTGCTTTAATCTAAACACTTCAATATATGAGTTTCTAAGTGAGGATGTAGAGTCCTTATAATGCTTTAGGAAAAACTTGTGTCTTGAAGCTAGCACAAACTACATGAATGAGTAATCATAAATGAGAAAACTAGAAATAAAAAATGATTAACAATTAACTCACAATAACTAATAAGATTGATGAGATTTAAACTTAAATTTTAAATTTTAAAAGTTTAAGATTTAAATTTATACATGTCTAAATCATAATAATAAATGAGAGATCTAGAAAGTTAACACTAAAATCAATAATAATAAAGTCAAATTAAAATAAAATCATAAAATGAATTTCATGTAAAAATATACAACACTATTTCAAGTGCACCTGAGACATTGAAGAATATAAGACATGGGGGACACAACTTTAATCATTCCACAAACTTTATGATTAGGTTTAGGCCAAAATCAAAACAAAGGTAAGTCTTTCAGAATGTTTTGGGAGGAACATTGGTGTCAAGCAGGGCTACCCTTTGTCTCCCACTTTGTTTGGGCTATAGATAGACATGTTAGAAGAGTAGTTAGACAAGTGGGGAGGCGATGGTGTGTTCTTGGCCACTTATGTGGTCAAGTTGTTGCTATATGCGAATGACCTTACCTTAATGGAAAATTTAGAAAAATAGTCTACAAGAACATTTAAGAGCTCTAGAGCTATTTTGTCAGGATGCAGGGATGCAAGTGAACATCAACAAAACCAAGGTCATGATATTTACATTGAAAAGAGCTAAGAAGCAATTAAATTTTGAGTTTTAGGGAAACTCTTTGTAGGTGGTAAATGAATACAAGTATTTGGGTCCCGATTTTTGTAGCACTCTCAATTGCGAGACTTGTAGGACAAAAAGAATTCAAGGGGGTTGGAAAGCTCTTTACTTGCTTCAAAACAAATGTAGATTAACTGAGCTATGGGATTGGAAGATAAAGAATAATTTATTTGGGTTGCTTGTTACGCCTATGGTCTTATATGGTTGTGAAGTTTGGGGGTGCAACACGTCAGCTCTAAAATAGAGGCAAATGGAAAGATTACAAAAGCACCTAATCACAAGCAATTTCAAAATAAAAAGTACAATCTTGTATGAGATTGTTTTAGTTGAGGCTGAGGTTTTTCCAATGGAAATGGCAACATTAATTCGTTTATTAGGCTATTTGAAGAGAATTGAGAATGTGGGGGAACACTGATGGCCCAAAATTGTGGTGGAAGAAAATTTAACTAGAAGGAAGAGCACGTGGATGAGGCAAAATGTCAAGTGGATGGGAAAATGGGGTATAAACATGCAAGAGTGTCCAAACACAAATGTAGAAATTAAAAGGTATGTAAAAGAGAAAGTCAAGTATATCATGTGGTCGGAACAACTTGGTCGAAAAAGAGAACACTATGTTTTGCATTTTAACCCCACTTGTGATCACGAGCAAAAATACTATGTGGGGGCAGATATAAAGTGGAAGGCTAAAATGCTAATAGCCCAATTAAGAACTAGCACACCATTTGAGGTGTGAAACGAGAAGATGGAAAATACCCAAGGAGGTGTGGGTAGATAGGATTTGCTATTTTTGCTCTTCAAGTTTAGTGGAGACAGAGTGACACTACATTATGCAGTGCAAGGCTTATGAGGACATCAAATATAATTACTCAGATTTGTTAGAAGTCAAATCGTTAGCGACCTTGTTTGAGGAGGAGAAGATTGCTAAAGCCTAAAACAACAAGTTACTTGATCAAAATACACACAAAAGAAACAAAATCAGCAAAGAGTTAGAAAACAACAAGAAGTAATTGATGGGGTCTGCGGTTGTTTTGCAAAAACGGTTTCAATCTATTCCCTGGATCCCATAGATTGACTGGTCTTGTGAACATAATTAAAACATTCATTCATTCATTCAAATAAGAATTTGATTATGTTGTATTTGTTTTTTGAACGGCGTTAAGGGGATAGTGTGCAAGGGCGAATATTGGATATAAATTGGCTAAAACAAACATTTTATCTATCTACACCTGTGCAGCGTTCTTCCCCCTCCCTCTGCGTACAAGACCAATGGAGACTTACTTGAGTTATAATGCGGATGAGAAGCAACTCCATATCCACGCGAAGGAGAAGTTTCTCATCGACCCCTCCTCCTTCTTGCAGGTATGCATGAGAAAACTAAAACATCACATCAAGTTTAAGGGAATGCTGCTCCCAAGTAATAGTTTGGAATGCTGTCTTCTATTTTATGTATTCTTGTTAAAAAAATTCTAGGATTTTAAGTATCGATAAGTTTGCATCGACGGAGGACGGAGGACCCAGCTTCAATAATAATGAAGTGAAATGCGTTATGAGTCATGTCGTATTTTGCGATTCAGGTGACTCAGGGGTTAGTATATGTATATGGTATTATACCTGCTCAATCTCTCACGGAAATTGAAAAGCACGCTGCAACCTGAGATTTTTTCTGTTATCTCCAATTGCGCAATCACAAACGGGATAGCACATTACTATTTGTGGAGTATTCGGCCAGATGAGGTAAAACTGTCTCCTGAAATGTCATTTACCCAGACAAACAATCAGACTGTCCTCCATCTTTTAAACATCTTAGAACTATAGATATTGACCAGTTACTAGCAATTGTAGCTTACAAGGAAAGTGAATTTAAAGCTTCGCTCTCTGGACACATATGCTTTTTATTAGACGGCCAATTTCTCGTTCTGATATAGAAGGAATCTTACAAATTCTACACTTGAAGTCTGTCCGAATCCATAAAGATTAGAAAGTCGGTTGAATGCCTGCAGGCTTGCTCCCTTTTAGTGGAGGGGTTCGCTGGCCCTCACTTCTATCTTTATGTCTAAAGGCTCTTTCCCTTTCACTGGAGGGGTTCGGTGATCCTCACTCCCCTCTTGATGTCGATCAACTGCCTAATGTTAGCCTAAAGTTTGTTTGTACCCCCAGCCTCCAAAATTTATCCTAAATATTAAGTGCTCCTCACGTGATTAAGCTGTAAGAGGAAAGGATTTGCTGAGGCTCAATCCTTATGATGGTCGAGTGGCTTGATTACTTGCTCGGACCAGCCCCCTAAGTGATTTTGAAAGGCCTTCAATAAATAAAAACTGTCTTTTCTCAGTAATATCTGGCACCATGATTGAGATCCTTTGAAATTCTGCTACATATTCTTCTACTGTACCTTGCTGCCTTTGTTGTGTCAACTCCTTAAAATGTATCTCTAGGTCTTTTCTATCAAATTTGTCTATAAGCCTTTGTGTGAAGTTGGCGTATGTTATAATTTGATGATATCCTTATGTAATTAGCCCATGATGCCACCATTCATGTGCTGTTCCTTCTAAGTGAAGAATGGCAAACTTAACAAATTCATCTTCTATCACGGGGCTAAGAGAAAGATAGGTATCTAGTTTTTGGACCCATGCTCTTGCATTGACCTTCCCTTATCCATCAAAAGTGGGGAGAGTCAACTTATTTAATCTTTGTTGTAGATCTTTGTTGGGTTGTCTTTTTTCTCCTCTTGAGATATTCCTTGACCTTGCATTATGAAATTGTATAAATGGAATTTGTCTTGTAAGATCTGGATCAAGTCTTGAGTATGCATTTATGCACTCATCAAAGTCTTGATATTTGAGGTATTATCCTTTCAAGGCCCACAAAAATATATGCGCACAAAAACAAATTTTAGTGTGGAGTCTTAAAGTTGGGCGGGGGCATTGCAAATTAGTTTTATTGAGATTAAAAGAAGAAAATTGCTGATAAATCCTTTTTTGAAGCCATTTGAGTGCTCTCCGTAATTGAAGTCAATTGAGTAGTCTCCCTGATTGTCGAGCACTAACCAAATCTAAGATACGACCTCTACATCATTACATAAATGATATTTACTTCTATAAATGTAGAGTCGAACTCAAAGAGCTGAAATATCGGAACCTGCAAATTATGATCTAGTACCAATGCAGGGTTATGGATCCGTGCATTTATTAATTCACATTAGTAAATTTGCTTAATCTCAACATAGCATTCAAAACAACAAAGAAAATGGCTAAATATGTTTTTAGTTGTGGAATTTGGATCAAGAGATTTAGATATGTCTTATACAAAATCTCAATCTAGTTATAAAGGCATTCAACCATATTTCCCTTATGTTTTAATGTTAAGGTAATTTTACAATATTTACAGTCTATATACTAGAATTAAAGGGAAAAGTGTAGAGTATTAATATTCTCCAAATAATGCAGTCTTCTGAGAGTACAACCCTAACTGACGCATTAGGGAGAGCATTGATATTTAGTCACAAGTCTCCAGTTCATTTTGAAAATAAATTTATTGGTGCTCTTTAACTGACATGTTATTTTGCCTTATGTTTTGCTCCCAGTGGTGTATTTTCCTCTAAAATGTTTATTAGTACCAAAATATTGATATCACTATGAAACTTTCTTTTTCATGTCAAACTTGTAGTTAGTATTCTTTCCATGTTAATTGATGATTAGTTAGGTTACCCTTCTCGTCAATTTGTCAAGATATCTGGTCATGGCCTAGTTTGATTACTAATAGTGTTCACAGATCATTCATGGATGAAGGATGACAAACTATGATGTGTCAAGGTTTTGAAGGTTGGAAGGCAAGGACAATGTGATGGAATAGTTTACAAAGACTCTTTAACACTCCGTTCAAGCAAAACAAATGTGAGTGATAATGCTACGAGGGACAAAAGTTCAAATGGCTACATTAGTTGAAAATGGTGATAACGAGATAACATAGTTAACATAAGGAAGAGTGACTTTTTAGTGGCATTGCGAGTCTAAAGCTTTGATTCTAGTGGCAATGGCATAAAGAAGTCATGCCAAAGTGGCTAAAGCCTAAGAGATTCACATTAAGTTTTGGAGATGGAGCAAGGTAAGTGTGTCACACTTTTCCAATGGCTTTGCTATTTGAAAATGGTGATTTAGATGGTGGTGGCTTTAGGAAAGTGCAATGGGTTATTTCGCACTTCTTAGGTGGCATAACTAGTCCAAAAGCATGACTTAAGTGGTCAAGTGGGAGAAAAGCGTGACAAGATGAAAACAAAGTTTTGCTTAAGTGAAAGTCACATAATGTAAGTGGCAATGCCAATGTACAATGGCAATTTAAGTGGCAAGTCTTGAAGAAAAGTGCAACCAACAAGGAAGAGTTTAAGCATTAAGTGAAATTGCAACTTTAAGCTGGCAATGCCAAATAAATATATGAGTTAAAATCATAAGGAAATTACACTTTTTCAATGGCAATGCCATTCTAAAAAGCATGACTCCGAGTGATGAGATGGCCAAAGGCACGACCAACATGAAGTCAAGAACTGATGTAGGAGCTTACCTGATTACACTCAATCTTTATTTCTTTATTAGTCTCGTTCTCTTGAATTTGTTATTTTTGCAGGTTGAAACTTTGACTCCTCCAATTTGTGGCATTCAAATTTGTCCTAGGTTCACGCTTATTTAAAATTGGGCATTCAATTTAATGAGTAGTGGTGTTTAAATGGTTGACAATGCATGGAGTGGCGACATCCTTATTTTAGCATTGGTGGTCATGACTGGCAGCCTGGCACAATTCCTGTTATGACTGGCACAATTCCTATTATTAGTATCAATGGTTATTCTGAACTTTACTACCTGTCCCTTAGTGGCTACCATTATCAAATGTCTAAAACAGAATTATATTTCTGCTCTTTAAACTTGATTTGGCATTTTGGCTGGTTAGGGATGCATGGAAAAGAGGAAAATGAATTGAATCTAGTGAAATACTTTAGTTTTGGTCTGTTTAGGAAGGAATGAAGTTTTGAGTTGCTGTAGGAGGTCTTGAATTTAAGTTCCATAACCCTGTATTGGCACTAGATTATAATTTTCTATCATTCAATTCTGTGTGAATTTAAGTTCCATAGTCATAACCCTCCATATGCCCTTGGTTTTGTTAATTACTATTTAATTTTTTATTTGGGAAAATCACAGGTGTATAATTAATCCCACGATCTTGCTGTCCTTTGCTCTTTATAGATATTATGCTTGGATCTGTTTTCACCTATCTTGTATAATTTATGCTCAGCGATTATTAACCTTTCAAGGCCCATGGAAATACAAGCGCACAAAAACAAATTTTAGTTTAGAGTCTTAAAGTTGGGCAGAGGCATTACAAATTAGTTTTGTTAAGATTAAAAGAAGAAAAATTGCTGATAAATTTGAAGAAATGTAGTTTTATGAAGGAAGACTTGGTGTATTTAGGCTTTGTGATCTCACAAGAATGATTAAAAAGGGATCATGAAAAGGTAAAAACCATTGTGGAATGGCCATCACCAAAGAGAACATTTGAGGCAAAAAGCTTTTATAGTTTAGCAGAATCCTATAGGAAGTTTATAAGAAATTTTACTGGCATATGTGCACCAATTATAGAGATTATGAAAGGAAGGAGATCTGGTTTTCAATGGACAGCAGCGAAAAAAAGGAGTTTTCAGCTCCTAAAGGAAATGGAAACAGCTCAACCTATACTTACTAGATTTTAACAAAGTATTCCAAGTGGATTGTGATGTGAGTGGGACAGGCATAGGAGGGGTCTTAAGTCAAGAAGGGAGACCCACAACCTAATTAAGTGGAAAGCTAGAATGAAGCCAAGATAAAGTACTTAGTCTATGATCAAGAATGTTTTGCTATCATTCAAGCAGTAAAGAAATGGGGACATTACTTGCTTCCTAAGGATTTCATGTTGTACATTGATCATCAAGTTTTGTAGCATATTAACTGCCAAGGTAAATTTAATCAGAGACACATGCAATGGGTAGAATTTTTACAAATTCATTTGTTTTAATTTTTAAAGCATAGATGTGGCAAGTCCAATTGAGTGGCAGATGCTTTTAGTAGGAGGTATTTGCTACAAAAAAGTTGTATGAGGAAGATGCAGATTATAGCAATTTCACACAGAATTGAATGATAGCAAATTATGATCTAGTACCAAAACAGGGTTATGGAAATTAAATTCAAGACCTCCAACAGCAACCCAAAGCTTCATTCCTTCCTAAACAGACCAAAACTAAAGTATTTCACTAGATTCGATTCATTTTCCTCTTTTCCATGCATCCCTAACTAGCCAAAATCCCAAATCAATTTGAAAGATCAGAAATATAATTCTATTTTAGGCATTTGATAATGGTAGCCACCAAGTGACCAGTAGTAAAGTTCAAAATAACCATCGATACTAATAATAGGAATTGTGCCAGTCATAACAGGAATTGCGCCAGGCTGCCTGCCATGGCCGCCAATGCTAAAATGAGGATGTGGCCACTCCATCCATTGTCAACCATTTGAATGCCACTACTCATTAAATTGAACGCCCAATTTTAAACAAGCTACGGACCTAGGAAAAATTTGGATGCCACAAATTGGAGGAGTCAAAGTTTCAACCTGCAGAAATAACAAATTCAAGAGAACAAGACTAATAAAGAATAAAGATTGAGTGTAATCAGGTATGCTCCTACATCAGTTCTTGACTTCATGTTGGTCGTGCCTTTGATCATCTCATCACTCGGAGTCATGCTTTTAGAATGGCATTGCCATTGAAAAGGTGTAATTTCACTTAATGCTTAAACTCTTCGTTGTTGGTTGCACTTTTCTTCATGACTTGCCACTTAAATCGCTGTTGTACATTGGTGTTGCCACTAACATTATGTGACTTTCACTTAAGCAAAACTTTGTTTTCATCTTGTCATGCTTTTCTCCCAATTGAACACTTAAGTCATGCTTTTGGACTAGTTATGTCACCTATGGAGTGCGAAATAACCCAACACTTTGAATTTCTCTTAGTTGGCTGCACTTTCCTAAAGCCACCACCATCTAAATTACCATTTTCACATAGCAAAGCCATTGGAAAAGTGTGACACACTTACCTTGCTCCATCTCCAAAACTTAACATGAATCTCTTAGGCTTTAGCCACTTTGGCATGACTTATTTATGCCATTGCCACTAGAATCAAAGCTTTAGACTCGCAATGCCACTAAAAAGTCACTCTTCCCTTATGTTAACTATGTTATCTCGTTATCACCATTTTCAACTAATGTAGCCATTTGAACTTTTGTCCCTTGTAGCATTATCACTCACATTTGTTTTGCTTGAACGGAGTGTTAAAGAGTCTTTGTAAACAATTCCATCACATTGTCCTTGCCTTCCAACCTTCAAAAGCTTGACTCATCATAGTTTGTCATCCTTCATCCATGAATGATCTGTGAACACTATTAGTAATCAAACTAGGCCATGACCTGATATCTTGACAAATTGACGAGAAGGGTAACCTAACTAATCATCAATTAACATGGAAAGAATACTAACTACAAGTTTGACATGAAAAAGAAAGTTTCATAGTGATATCAATATTTTGGTACTAATAAACATTTTAGAGGAAAATACACCACTGGGAGCAAAACATAAGGCAAAATAACATGTCAGTTAAAGAGCACCAATAAATTTATTTTCAAAATGAACTGGAGACTTGTGACTAAATATCAATGCTCTCCCTAATGCGTCAGTTAGGGTTGTACTCTCAGAAGACTGCATTATTTGGAGAATATTAATACTCTACACTTTTCCCTTTAATTCTAGTATATAGACTGTAAATATTGTAAAATTACCTTAACATTAAAACATAAGGGAAATATGGTTGAATGCCTTTATAACTAGATTGAGATTTTGTATAAGACATATCTAAATCTCTTGATCCAAATTCCACAACTAAAAACATATTTAGCCATTTTCTTTGTTGTTTTGAATGCTATGTTGAGATTAAGCAAATTTACTAATGTGAATTAATAAATGCACGGATCCATAACCCTGCATTGGTACTAGATCATAATTTGCAGGTTCCGATATTTCAGCTCTCTGAGTTCGACTCTACATTTATAGAAGTAAATATCATTTATGTAATGATGTAGAGGCCGTATCTTAGATTTGGTTAGTGCTCGACAATCAAGGAGTCTACTCAATTGACTTCTGTTACGAAGAGCATTCAAATGGCTTCAAAAAAAGGATTTATCAACAATTTTTCTTCTTTTAATCTCAACAAAACTAATTTTCGTGGGCCTTGAAAGGATAATACCTCAAATATCAAGACTTTGATGAGTGCATAGATGCATACTCTTAAGACTTGATCTAGATCTTACAAGACAAATTCCATTTATACAATTTCATAATGCAAGGTCAAGGAATATCTCAAGAGTAGAAAAAAGACAACCCAACAAAGATCTACAACAAAGATTAAATAAGTTGACTCTCCCCACTTTTGATGGATAAGGCAAGGTCACAACAAGAGCATGGGTCCAAAAACTAGATACCTATCTTTCTCTTAGCCCTGATAGCAGATGAATTTATTAAGTTTGCCATTCTTCACTTAGAAGGAACAACACATGAATGGTGGCATTATGGGCTAATTACATAAGGGCATTATCAAATTATAACATACGCCAACTTCAAACAAAGGCTTATAGACAAATTTGATAGAAAAAACCTAGAGATACATATTAAGGAGTTATGACACAACTAAGGTAGCAAGGTATAGTAGAAGAATATGTAGTAGAATTTCAAAGGATCTCAATCATGGTGCTAGATATTACAAAGAAAAGACTGAAGTTTTTATTTATTTCAAGGCTTTCAAAATCACTTAGGGGGTTGGTCCAAGTTTTTGAGCCATCATCTCTATAAGATGCTATTTGAAGGGCCTTAAAATTGGAAAACACCGCATCTAAGAACAAGACCTATTCCAAGAGAATACCATCAAGGTCATATAAGCAACCCTTTCACAAGGACATTTCACAGCCAAAGGCATTACCTCCTCAATCCAACAAGGTGGAAGAATCCAAGAACGAGCTTTGAAGGAAGAAATTGTGCTTTACTTGTAGAGAGCCATGGGAGCCAAGGCATAGATGCTCAAGCAAAGCGCATGTTTGTTACATAGAGGTAGTCACAAAGGAGAATTCAAAGGCAAGAGAGTCAGAACCTAAGGGTGTTTTGGAGGTGGTTGAGCTTGAGGATCAAAAAGTAGAGAAGCCTTCTAGAGTTACACTCCCCACACTTTTAGGAGCACCTAGATATCATAACCCCTTTCAAGTGTGAGGAGTGCTTCAAGGACATAAGGTAACAATTTTAATTGATAGTGGGGCTACCCATAATTTCATTGATGAGGGGTTAGTGACTAGGGTACAATTGAAGGAAAATAACTTTGAAAGTTTCAATATGGTTTTGGCCAATGAATTTACTCTTCCATGCACGCAAAGGATACAACAACTTGAAATCCTTTGGGTAGGCACAAGGTTCATGATGACTTTTATGTGGTGGACATTGGCGAGACGGATGTAGTTTTGGGGGTACAATGGTTACACTCACTCAGGGAATTCACACGGAATTATCTAAATATGGAACTTAAATTCAAAGAATGTCTTGCTATTATTCAAGCAGTAAAAAAATGGAGACATTACTTGCTTCCTAAGGATTTCATGTTGTACATTGATCAGCAAGCTTTGTAGCATATTGACGGCCAAGTTAAACTTAATCAAAGACACATGCAATGGGTTGAATTTTTACAGATTCATTTGTTTTAAAGCATAGATGTGGCAAGGTCAATCGAGTGGTAGATGCTTTTAGTAGGAGGTATTTGCTACTAATTGAAATGAGAATTGAAGTCACTGGGTTTGTTGCTTCAAAAAGTTGTATGAGGAAGATGCAGATTGCAAGGAAGCTTGGGCTGTGTAAAAACCCAATGGACCAAGATAGAACTTTATGGCTTGATTACTTTATCAAGGAAGGTTTGCTTTTCAAGGGTAAATATTTCCGTATACTGCAAAGGTCCATGAGAGAGAATTTGATAAGGGAGAAGCATAGTGGGGGATTGACTGGGCATTTTGGAAGAGATAAGACCTATGCACAACTAAGAGAATATTATTGTTGGCCCAAAATGAATAGGGATGTGCAACATTTGGTGCAGCAATGTAAAGTTTGTCAACTTGCAGAAGGTAGGAGTCAAAACCATAGATTGTATCAGCCTTTACCTACTCTTGAAAGGCCATGGGATGAGATAAGTATGGATTTTATTCTCGGGGCTGCCAAGAACATAGAGAGGTAACAATTCAATCTTTGTTGTAGTTGATGGATTTTCTAAAATGGCACATTTTATTCCTTGTAAGATATCAAATGATGGTTCTCATATTGCTAATTTATCCTTGAAGGAAATAGTAAGGTTCCATGGTTTGCAAAGAATATAGTCTCGGATCAAGACACTAAATTTGTGAGCCATTATTGGCAACCATTATGGAGGAAATTGGACACTAAATTAAGTTACAATTCAGCTTGCCATCCCCAAACAGATGGTCAAACAAAAGTTGTCAATTGGAGTTTGGGCGATCTATTGAGATGTTTGATTGAGAAGAAGCCCACTTAGTGGGACTTGATCTTCACTCAAGGTGAATTTGCTTAAAACAATTCCATCAACATAAGCACAACAAAAACCTTATTCAAATTGTGTATGGATATAGCCCAAGAAGACAATGATCTTAGTAAGTAGCAAGAAGAATGGGTTCAATAATTGCTTGAGAAGGAAATAGATTAAATTGAAGCTATCATAGATGTTCAAACAACTAAAAGGACAAGAGAAAAAGATATAAAGAATATTTGGTTAAATGGAATAAGAAGACAACAAAAGAAGCAACTTGGATGTAGGAATTAGAGATGGATAAACATGGAATTGCAACTCTAGAGAACTTATGAAATATTCCGAGCCAAATTTTTTCAACTTTTTCAATTTACCATTTACAAATCAATGCACCCGTTAAGGTTAGCAGATAAACCAAAACGTACTGAAGCAACTCTAACCAGAATGTACACCAGGATCCCGATGTGGGCAAGGTGTGAGCATTGGTCAGACGGTCTAAATCAAATTGCTTATGCAGGAACTCTAACCAAGAATGGCGCCGATGATGGCGAGCATATGGTCAGAGGATCTTCTACTCTACTTGTTGAAAGGGAACTCGACACCAAGTATGTGCTACCCAATCCAGAATGGAGTGAGGGGCGACCATATGGCGGAGTGTTACAAAGTACAATACTCGAAAAGAAATGCTGAAAGCTGAAAATACTCAACACCCAGAATGTGCTTGCTAACCCAGAGTGGGAAAGTAGCTACCATAGGGCGGAGATGTAATTATTACAATAACTTCAAATGAAATTGAGCATTACAACCAGATTTGAACAAGACTGAAATTTACTGCCAGTACTACTGTCAGTTTACAAAAATAAGAATCATCCGCCTGCCAATAGCTTAGGAGTTTGAGAGATTAGCATTACATCATAAAGAACTTGCCTTATCTTGGATAGAAGTGCCAAGACCATAACACTCTCAATGATCAAGAGCCTAATTCTGATTTTTGTCACAAATCTGCACTTTATATGAGTAATCAGCAGCCTATGAAATCCCTCAATTGTTTATAACTCTCACATAGATCATAAAGAACTCTCCTTAGCTTAGTTAGGAGTGCCAAACAGTGAACCTTTCAATGATCAAATAACAATTCTGGTTTTCTTTACAAATCTGCAATTTTAAATGAATAACCAGCAGTCTAAGAAAGCACTCAGATGTTCATAACTCTTCCATAACTCAACGGATTGACTTGAAACTAAATGCAATATTCCCTAAGAATGAAGGCGCCTATACTAAGACACTGAAAACAGATCAAACAACCTTAAATTATTTATGCACGGGTTTCAATGCAAGCAGCAGATGGTACGGCCCTCAAGGAAGGGCGATCTGCTCTTATAAATTAATGGCTTCTCTAAAAAATCTGCAAATTAGAGGATGATGGCGCCTAGACCTAGCAATGAAGATGGAGTAACACCCAGAACAATATTTTGTTGTTTTCTTGACTTGTGAATAAAAACATGAATCTGCTGTAGCAAATAATGCAATTTCATGAAAAACTCTAATATGCAAAACTGAAACAAGGAAGCTACAAGCTGATTACAATGCACTAATCTCAAAGCAAACACACGAACTAGACTAAATCACCACTAGTCGCTGTATTGCAAGCAAGAAGCGATGCCCGAGCTAGGAGGCCTTCATTCCTCGAAGCAATCCCAAAGCCAATCCGGCAGCATAACATTCCTGTAGATAAAAGATGCCCAAATGATGATCCAAGTCTTCCTTTTATAATTTCTGGTTGACTTCTCGAAACCCTAAACTCCTCTCAAAGTCACAAACCCTAATCTCCTCAAAGATGGCATCCTTTTCCTTCAAGTTCAATATTCACTTTTAAAATAAATTCAATACTTTAATAAATGCGTCCACCTTATATCTTGATTTGACTTTGGATAAAATATAAAATAATCTTCAATGAAGGCGCCACCCTCAAGAAGACCACTTTTCAAAACAACATAAAGTCAATAGACTAGGCCAAGGGGGTCAACGTTAAAATATAACATTAAACGTGACCTTTTTAATTAAATAACTCACTTATCTCTCCAAATGCGCCCTGAAGCCATTAATGAGCAAGTCAACTGACCAAACTGGAGTAGGAAGTCAACCACGCTGAACTCAACTGTAAAACTGCCAGAAATAGAATTTACTAAAAATAGTAAATTCCTGAAAATGCTTAGAATGCCGAAATGAACATACCACTGCGAAGCTCTCTGAAAACCCAGAAAGAATCCGCCATTGAATCCACCAACTCCGAGCAAAGACATCCTTAGAAATAGGAAACCCTAATTTTACCTTCCGACTAGCCTTCGGGTTTCCAGAAAAAAGCCAACGGTCACTGGAAAGATCAGGATCGAGAAGGGGACATTACAATCCGCCCTTCCCAAAATTGCTTGTCCTCAAGCAATACCACCATAACTCCAGAAATTTTAAACTAATCCATACGCAAACAAGTATGATCCCTGGTTCCCAAACCCATCGTAGGAAGGACCCACCATGCCGATGCTGCACCACTCTGATCACATCCGTGAGATCATCATGCCTATGCTGCACTAACCTTCCTTGTAACCCCAAAGTGTTACCATCCATGATACTCAAACCGAAAGATCTTAAAGGAGGGGGATCAAAATCATGCAACATCTCATGTCCACAATGCCCCGAATTAACAATATCAACCATATTATTGTTAATCACAATTCTAAACAATAGGAAAGATAGTCTACTCAAATCAAAATCGAACTCCTCAACATACCTCCACATGGTAACAAACGGAACCATGACTGCAAATGTGACATCTACAAATCTTCTTGCAAGGAGGAAGGCTATCCTTTGCAAGAACTCAACAAACTCTAACTCATGATCCCACATGAATTCCCTATGCCTCCGCTGAACTATCATGGCACAACTATGAAGTCTGAAGAAATTTCTCACAATTCCTACCCCAAGAATCTCAGAATGTAGAGTCAAGACATTGAACAGGATCTCAGCAGTAGGAGTCTCGAAATGCCAAGCAAAGTCGAGCGATGGTCTGCTGCTCCAATTATTTGTACAAGAATATGTACCGGGAAAACCATTAGAATGAGTATGGTTTCTTTCCAAATTCTGATCGTGCTCAATCCACACCACCAATTCTCTCATTTGAAACCATAAATTGTCCCTCGAAAGAGATTGGAAGGTTTGAAATTGAATGAACCGACGACCCAACCAGACTGAAATGGTCAACTTGAAATCTGATTTTATGAAAATCAGCATCCAAGGAGATAGATAGCTGCTGCAAAACTGAAAATCAGCACTCAAAATATCATGTCTGCTCATATCTACCGCTGAGGATAGACCTATTGAAGATCCCATCACAGCCAAGTACCAATCCTTGTTCAACTTTTCTCTCCAAAACTCTCATTGATCATTAGGAGTGAACTTCAAATGACTGATGAAGAAGGTAATAACATCCAAAGGACAGTGAATTTGAGGCTCATCACTCCAACATACCTTCTTGACACATATCAAACGCGAGCTGATACCCGGGCCCCACATCATAAGTAAAGAAGAGTCATTCCGCAAATGGAGACTTACTTTTACTAGAACGCTTTGGGAAATACGTTCTATTTGAATCATCGCACCCTGAAACTCCAAGACGTACTCAACAAATCTGAATTTGTTGAGAAAGTCAAATTCAAAATCATGAGAGAAGAATTGCTGGAAGGATTCAATGGACCCTTCATCAAACTCCATTATGAAATTAGTTATTTTTAGAGAAGATGGTGTAAGCAGGAAGTCCGATAGGAATCTGACAAGCATCCCTATCATAAAATGAATGGACTCTTCATCGGAGTGCCAATCATCCCTTTGTTGCCCATCAAGATTAGTGACCTCATTCCACCATGCTTCTTGATTTTCCACCTCCTGAATGGGGAGACTAGGATCAGCAGTGAAGTCTTCATTATGTAGCTCATGCATCCTCGTTCCATTGTCAGAAGAAGTGCTAGAACTTCCCTCTTCAACAATGATGTCATAAGAGATTTCCTCAAGGCTTGAAATCCCATCATCTACCTCAAAGGAATGTTTCTCATAAGCTTCCTCTTCACTTGGTTCAAAAAGAGTATTGTCATAAGTTGCTTTAGCACCTACTTCAAAGAAAGGGTTGTCAAAGACTCGGAAGCCATTCCTTTCGTCTCGCTGCCCCAAATCTGCACATGAAACTTCTGATTTTCTTGAAATGCTTTCAAGATCAAACTCCTCTTGAAGATAGTCAAGTTCTCCAATCACTTGATTGATTTCTTCAGCTCTTTGTGCATCCTCTTGCTCCTTGAAAGGTTTGTAATCTGCAAACTGATCTTCAACCTCTGTTAGATCCAACTGAGTTTTTTTCAACTTGTCCTTTATTGATTTAAGCTCCAGAGTGAGCTCATCAATCGTACTCTCCTTTTTATGAAAAGCACAACTGGCCTTCTTTGCAACTTCAAAGGCATGATCCCGTTCTCCAATAGAGTGCACGTATTCGGACTTCAAGGTCTCCAAGGAATCTTTGATAAGTTGCAAATTAGGAAGAGTAACTTCATTGGTCACTCCTCTACGTCTCTCTTCAAGCTGAACCTTCCAGTAAAGCTCTTCAACCAAGCTATGTGCGTGGTCAAACAGGGATAGAGCTTGCACTTCCCTGTCAATGAACACCTTGAATTGACTTTCCCACTCATCAGAATGCGAAGATGGTGAACTGCTGGTTGGCTGCTCTTCAAAATCAGAACTTTGTCTTGTGACATTGCTGTCCTCAGAGCTGCTCCAACCTTCTTGTCTTTCATCCTCAACTAACGGAGAATGTTCAATGTCATGGAGAGGGACATACTCCACAGTTTCTTCACCCTCAAGCTTGCAATCAGCTTCTTGCCTTGGTAGATCAGCCTTGTGTTCCAAAACCACCTTGAACCTTTCTTCTTCAAAAGTCGTAAGGTCTTCAAGCTCTTCATCCACCTCACTGTCATCTTGATCAAAGGCTATGGCAGCCCCTGACTCAAACGAACAATCATTGAATGCTGGTTTGAAAGTTTTGGAAGTAACAACATTCTCCGTGGTGGCTGCAATCAACTTGAAGGGATCACCATGGAACTCTTCAGAGTAAGATTCTTCATCCAAAACAACTTCTCCTTCGGCCTCCTCATAGCTTGCAAGGCAGACAATATTTTGGTCTTCATCAGGATCAAAGGGAAATTCATCCCACAAAGGTTCTTTGTTATACCTCGGTGCTAACACACCTGGATCCCAAATGCCAAGGGGTTGACTGAGATGATCAACTGGAAGAGGTTTTCCATGCTTCATTGGAAGTAGTGACTCAATGAATAAGTCAGATCCTGAATCTCTTAAGCTGATATCTTCAAAAACATTTTCTTCCAATGGTTTGGTTTGCTGGTCAAACCCAAATCCAACAATGTCACCACCGAAATGAAGGGAAGATTCTTCGATGCTGCTTGTTACGAAAACTTCACCTTCATGATCTTTTATGGAACCATCATGAGAAAGTATGTCGCTGATTTCCTCATGTGGAACTTCTTGGGGAGTTGAGACAGCAACAAGAGTAAAACTATCCACCACCAATTCTTCAACACGAGGTGGTACAGTCATGTTGGAATCATTACCAACTTCATCACTTTGGCAATGCTCATAGGCTGATTCAACGGGACCATAAGTATTTCCTTCTACTTGCTCTTCATCAGCAAACTCATCCCATACAACAGTACTACTAAAATCTTCAGTGAAGCCCTTAGCCCCAAGACCTTCATAGGTTGAATCCTTATTAGGATTCAAGACTGTCGTTCTGTTCTTTTCACCAAGTTGATCTTCATCACTTACTATTACATGCAAGTCAAGGGAAGTATTATGGGGTTCTACTCTTAACTCTTCACTTGCCACGGTATCTTCATCAAGCTCACGATCATTCTGATGTGGCATGTGCACCTTTCTATCCCGACTTTCAAACTTAGCATAAATCTTTCTGACTCCCCATTTTATGTCAGGATCCTTCATTAGCGTACACAGTTCATGCATTAACTCAAGTAGTGACTTCTCTGTAGTCATCTCTTTCTGTACGTAGTGTCTGGTATCTCTGTCTCTCATCTGTCAAATGAACTTTGTTGGGCACAGGATGGCAGGATCTTGGCTCTGATACCACTGAAATATTCCGAGCCAAATTTTTTCAACTTTTTCAATTTACCATTTACAAATCAATGCACCCGTTAAGGTTAGCAGATAAACCAAAACGTACTGAAGCAACTCTAACCAGAATGTACACCAGGATCCCGATGTGGGCAAGGTGTGAGCATTGGTCAGAGGATCTAAATCAAATTGCTTATGCAGGAACTCTAACCAAGAATGGCGCCGATGATGGCGAGCATATGGTCAGAGGATCTTCTACTCTACTTGCTGAAAGGGAACTCGACACCAAGTATGTGCTACCCAATCCAGAATGGAGTGAGGGGCGACCATATGGCGGAGTGTTACAAAGTACAATACTCGAAAAGAAATGCTGAAAGCTGAAAATACTCAACACCCAGAATGTGCTTGCTAACCCAGAGTGGGAAAGTAGCTACCATAGGGCGGAGATGTAATTATTACAATAACTTCAAATGAAATTGAGCATTACAACCAGATTTGAACAAGACTGAAATTTACTGCCAGTACTACTGTCAGTTTACAAAAATAAGAATCATCCGCCTGCCAATAGCTTAGGAGTTTGAGAGATTAGCATTACATCATAAAGAACTTGCCTTATCTTGGATAGAAGTGCCAAGACCATAACACTCTCAATGATCAAGAGCCTAATTCTGATTTTTGTCACAAATCTGCACTTTATATGAGTAATCAGCAGCCTATGAAATCCCTCAATTGTTTATAACTCTCACATAGATCATAAAGAACTCTCCTTAGCTTAGTTAGGAGTGCCAAACAGTGAACCTTTCAATGATCAAATAACAATTCTGGTTTTCTTTACAAATCTGCAATTTTAAATGAATAACCAGCAGTCTAAGAAAGCACTCAGATGTTCATAACTCTTCCATAACTCAACGGATTGACTTGAAACTAAATGCAATATTCCCTAAGAATGAAGGCGCCTATACTAAGACACTGAAAACAGATCAAACAACCTTAAATTATTTATGCACGGGTTTCAATGCAAGCAGCAGATGGTACGGCCCTCAAGGAAGGGCGATCTGCTCTTATAAATTAATGGCTTCTCTAAAAAATCTGCAAATTAGAGGATGATGGCGCCTAGACCTAGCAATGAAGATGGAGTAACACCCAGAACAATATTTTGTTGTTTTCTTGACTTATGAATAAAAACATGAATCTGTTGTAGCAAATAATGCAATTTCATGAAAAACTCTAATATGCAAAACTGAAACAAGGAAGCTACAAGCTGATTACAATGCACTAATCTCAAAGCAAACACACGAACTAGACTAAATCACCACTAGTCGCTGTATTGCAAGCAAGAAGCGATGCCCGAGCTAGGAGGCCTTCATTCCTCGAAGCAATCCCAAAGCCAATCCGGCAGCATAACATTCCTGTAGATAAAAGATGCCCAAATGATGATCCAAGTCTTCCTTTTATAATTTCTGGTTGACTTCTCGAAACCCTAAACTCCTCTCAAAGTCAAAAACCCTAATCTCCTCAAAGATGGCGTCCTTTTCCTTCAAGTTCAATATTCACTTTTAAAATAAATTCAATACTTTAATAAATGCGTCCACCTTATATCTTGATTTGACTTTGGATAAAATATAAAATAATCTTCAATGAAGGCGCCACCCTCAAGAAGACCACTTTTCAAAACAACATAAAGTCAATAGACTAGGCCAAGGGGGTCAACGTTAAAATATAACATTAAACGTGACCTTTTTAATTAAATAACTCACTTATCTCTCCAAATGTGCCCTGAAGCCATTAATGAGCAAGTCAACTGGCCAAACTGGAGTAGGAAGTCAACCACGCTGAACTCAACTGTAAAACTGCCAGAAATAGAATTTACTAAAAATAGTAAATTCCTGAAAATGCTTAGAATGCCGAAATGAACATACCACTGCGAAGCTCTCTGAAAACCCAGAAAGAATCCGCCATTGAATCCACCAACTCCGAGCAAAGACATCCTTAAAAATAGGAAACCCTAATTTTACCTTCCGACTAGCCTTCGGGTTTCCAGAAAAAAGCCAACGGTCACTGGAAAGATCAGGATCGAGAAGGGGACATTACAACTTACAATGTTCATGAGTGTCAAACTTGTGGAACGCTTTTCTTCCACTTGGGGAGTTTGATGCAGGAGCATACCTGATTATGCTCAATCCTAATTTCTTTATCAGTTTCGTTCCCTTGAATTTGTTATTTTTGCAGGTTGAAACTTTGATTGCTCTAGTTTATGGCGTCCAATTTTGTGAAGGTCCGTAGCTGATTTAAATCTAGGCGCTCAATTTAATGAGTAGTGGTGAGTAGTGAGGTTTAAATTGGTTGGCAACATGTAGACTGGTGACATCCTTATTTTAGCACCAATGATTATGACTAGTGCAATTCTATTATTAGTATTGGTGGTTATTTGAACTTTATTACACTAATCTCTTGGTGACCACCATATTAAAATGCCTAAAATAGAATTTTATTTATGCTCTTTAAAGTCGAATTGGCATTTTGGCCGGTCAGTGATGCATGGAAAAGAGGAAAATTAATTGAATCTAGCGAAATACATTAGTTATGGTTTGTTTATGAAGGAATGACGTTTTGGGTTGCTTAGGAGGCCTTGATATCATAGTGAGTTTTGGGTCTAAGCATGAAATTTTGTTGCAGTATTTATTTATACTCATTGTGTTGAATTGAGGCATTGGACATGTGTTATGTGGTTTCAATTCTATCAGTTTCTACTAGTCAAAATGCTTGGCGAATGTTAGTATTGGATTTGATATGTAATATTTGTTACATCTGATGTCAGAATTAATTTATGAAGATGTTGAACCTATTTCATAGTGAATTTTTGAGTTTATGTTTGATATTACTTCACTATTAATGAAATGAATGGCTTGTATGTGAGAAGGGATGCAAAATCAACTACCTTTTCTTGGACAGCTTGATTTTAACTACATCAAGAACTAAACATAAATCACACTTTTTGCTTGGAATTGCTAGTTTAAAAGCTCGACAAGGGTGGTTGAGTTTTATGAAAGCATAATAAAGGTGGTGAATGCCTCATAAAAGTGCGTCTAACATGAGAGGAGGTTTTAAGTTATTGAAAATTGCACTTTTAGAATGGCAATGCTACTCAAAAGTTAAATTGAGAGATTATAAAAGTGGCAACCATGTTAGTGATCTATGATGGCCTAAATAAATATCAAACCTAAGTAAATGTTCCACTTTTTTAGTGGCATAGCTAGGAGGAAAATGCAACAAAGGTGATGAATAGGTGGAGAGAATGTGACGAGTGCAAGAAATGTTTGAAGGGAAATAGACAAAGTGAATCACACTTACAAAAATTTGAAGGGAAATAAACATAAAATGAATTGCATTTTTTGGCTACTATTGCCACCCAAAATTGCCTACAATCACATTGTTTAGTCAACGTAGCCACCCAAAAGTTCCTACAATGGCAAAGCTGTTGATGATATTATGTGTAGCGGCGGGAGATCTTTCTCCCATGATTTCTTGGAGAATAAATATTAAATAAAATTCAAATATTATGCAAAGCGCCGACTTGTTATTTATATCATTTATTTTTTAATAAGGTCGACTTTTATGAAGTGACGCCTTGGTTGGTAATCAAGCCGAACTCATGAAAAGACACCACATTATGTATATATAGAAGGCGGCTCTCATTTATTATTCATTCAATTTTCATCCAAGACAAGTTTGCATATAAGAGGAATTCGCTTCTATAGCAGATCAAGCTTTTGATTCAAGGAGATCAATTCATAAAGGAGATATCATTTATTTGCTTCTAAGAGAGAAGCTTTATTTCCAGTTCGGCCTTGTGTGTGGCCTTATTATCGGCCTTGTATTTGACCATAATGTAAAAGCGAATTGCTGCTATTTTATCAATATATAAGTGATATATTGTTGCTGGGTTTTTCTCCCTCAAGAAGGAGGGTTTTCCTAGGGTATATGCTGTGTTATTTTGTTTAGAATTGTTCTTATTTCTACTTAATTTAAATCTGGTCATAAAACTAACATGGTATCAGAGCGAGCTTTTGATTCAAGGAGATCGATTCATAAAGGAGATATCATTTATTTGCTTCTAAGAGAGAAGCTTTATTTCTAGTTCAGCCTTGTGTGTGGCCTTATTATCGGCCTTGTATTTGACCATATTGTAAAAGCGAATTGCTGCTATTTTATCAATATATAAGTAATATATTGTTGCTAGGTTTTTCTCCCTCAAAGAGGGTTTTCTTAGGGTATATGCTGTGTTATTTTGTTTAGAATTGTTCTTATTTCTGCTTAATTTAAATCTGGTCATAAAACTAACATGCTATCAGAGCGGGTTTAAGCAAGATCGTGATTAGATTTGTGTAAGCAGTGAAATCTTCATCTCTTCTGAATCCAAGGGAGTCTATCTTAACTACGAAAATGGTGAACAGACTCAAGGTTGAAGATAGACTTGATGGTGCATCTAACTTCACCTCTTGGAAGTTTAGAGTTCTTATTGCATTGGAAGAAAATGATATTCTCGAGTTTGTGGAAAGCAAGGTGCCTGAACCTTCCAATGAGACTGAGAAGACACAATGGAGGAAGAATGGCACAAAGGCCAAGAAGATATTGATTGATTCTGTGAAGGATCACCTTGTGCCTATTATCTCCAAGTTAGAGACAACTAGAGAGATGTTCAAGACTTTGGAGGGATTGTATGAGATCAATAACACCAGTAGAGCTCTTGCCTTGAGGCAACAACTACATCACATTAAGATGGAAAAAGGAGATTCAGTCATCTCCTTCTTTATGAAGATCACTGAGTTGAAGGATCAATTTTATGCCATTGGAGACATAATTGAAGATAGAGATTTAGTCATGTTGGCACTCAACGGTCTTCGTCAATCTTGGGATCCATTTATCCAAGGTATCAGTGGAAGATCTAAGCTACTAAAGTTTGATCACCTTAGAGCAGATTGCATTCAAGAGGAATCCAGGTTGGCAACAAGAGGTAATGTTCGAAGCTCTCACAATGAAGACAATCATGTTCTTGCTGCTCAAACTTCATAGAGGAAAGGAAGAGAAGGGAGAAAAGGTAACTTCAAGAGGAATAGAGACAGGAAATCAGATGCTGCTCCTGAATCAAAGAAGAAGAAGGATCTCTCCCATATTCAGTGTTTCAGATGTGACAAGTATGGTTACTATGCTAGAGATTGTGCAACAAGACCAAAGCAACATGCTTCTACTACGGATGTGGATGATGTCTCTCCTCAGAAGGAATCAAGAGATAACTAAAGTGGATTTCTATTTATCTTTGCCCTATCAAGCAATGTTCCAATCAATGGTAGCACATGGCTGATTGATAGTGGCGCTTCTCGACACATCATAGGATATAGAGAGCATCTTTCAGATTTGGCGGAGAGAGAAACCAACATTCAAGTAATAATCGGAGATGATGCTTGCTATTAGTGAAAGGTGTTGGAGCCACCTCTCTTCACCTAGATTCCGACATCCCTCTTCATTTGAGTGATGTCTTGTTCGTACCAGGTATCAAGAGGAACCTTGTATCAATTTCAGCTTTGGAGGACAAAGGATATCAAGTTGCATTTTTTGAGGGAAAAGTTCTTGCTTGGCTGAAGAACTCTAGCATCAAGACAACCCGAGTGTTTGGTGTTCGACAAGAGAGTCTATATAGACTTTCTATTCATCCAATTCAAGCATTGTTGCATGATTCCACCAGTTCAAGCGAGCTTTGGCATAGGAGGCTTGCTCACCTTCACTTCAGAGCTCTTCCATCCATGGAGAAGATGGTTACTGGCCTTCCGAAACTCAGTTAGGAGCATGATGGTACTTGCAGAGGATGTGCAATGGTCTAAGGAATCTAAAGAAGTACTTGAGAAATTCAAAGAATTTAAGGCTCAAGTTGAAAATTTGTCTGGAAAGAGGATCAAGGTCCTAAGATCTGATAACGGGGGAGAATACACTTTTGGAGGCTTTCGTAATTTCTGCATTGAGGCAGGGATTAAGAGGGAGTTTTGTGTTCCTTACAATCCTCAACAAAATGGAGTTGCAGAAAGGAAGAATAGATCCATAGTTGAGGCAGCCAAAGCTATGATCCATGATCAAGACTTACAAACCTTCCTTTGGGCAGAAGCATCCAGGACTTCAGTGTATGCTCAGAATTGGAGCCCTCATCCTATTTTGGAAAATATGACTCCTGAAGAAGCCTTCACAGGTATGAAGCTTGAGGTTAGTCACTTGAGAATCTTTGGTTGTCCTGTTTATATTCAAGTGCCTAGAGATAAGAGATCTAAGTTAGAACCATCTAGCAAGAAAGGAATATTTGTGGGTTACAGTGAATCTTCAAAAGCCTTCAGGATTTACATTCCAGGACAGAAATAGATAGAGATTAGCAGGGATGTCTCTTTTGTAGAAGATGTTGCATTCAAAAGATCTAAAGGTTCATACATGGAGATAGATAATGAAGGCCAGGAGACTCCTCAGGACATGGACGTTGATCATACTCCTAAGATTCAGAGGGAGTCTACTGAACCAAAAGAGGATATTGATCCAGTTGAGCCTTTGGAACCAACTGATGGGCCAAGAGATATTGTCATAGGCTGAAAGAGACCTCTATGGGCTAGGCAAACTATGCAAGAGGCATAAAAGTTTGCAGCTCCTAAAGACCACAAAAGTTTCCAGGCTATGTAGCATTAATGAGTCATATCATTGAGTCTGAGCCTTCCAGTGTTGAGGAAGCATCAAGTCAGCAAGTATGGAGAGATGCTATGGCTGAAGAATATCAATCTATTATCAAGAATGATGTTTGGGATATTGTACCAAGACTTGAAGGGAAATTAGTTGTATCTTCTAAATGGCTTTTCAAGATCAAGCGTGCAGCTGATGGAAGCATTGAGAAGTACAAAGCTAGATTTGTGGCTAGAGGATTCTCTCAGAAAGAGGGAATAGATTATGAAGAAACTTTTGCTTCGGTTGCTCATTATACATCCATCAGGACTATCATTGCTATTGCAGCAGCTAAGGGATGGAAGCTGCATTAGATGGACGTGAAGACAACATTACTTAATGGTGTAATTGAAGAAGAAGTATACATTGAGCAACCTGACGGCTTTGTGATTCATGGGAAGGAGTCTCATGTTTGTAGATTGAAGGAGACTTTGTATGGCCTTAAGCAGAATCCTCGTGCTTGGTATGAGAGGATTGATTGATACTTGATGAGCTTGGGCTTCTCCAAGAATGATGCTGATTCAAATCTTTACTTCAAGGTAGTTGATGGTGAGGCTTTAATCTTGGTTCTTTATGTTGATGATCTATTTCTTACTGGAGCAGAATATCTCATTGTCAAATGCAAGAAGGAGTTAGCTTCTGAATTTGAGATTAAGGATCTAGGCTTTATGCATTACTTTCTAGGATTGGAAGTGTGGCAGAGACCCAATGAGATTATTCCGAGTCAAGGGAAATATACCTTAGACATCTTGAAGAGATTTGGGATGATGGATTGCAAATCTATGTCTACACCGATGGAAACAAACTTGAAGAAGTTAAGTGAGTCTATAGCTAGTTCAGATCTGGTAGACCCTACAATGTACAGGTAGTTGATTGGATCGTTGATGTATCTAGTCAATACTAGACCCGACATTTGCTATGCAGTGAGTGCTCTCAGTCAGTTCATGTGTGAACCAAGGAAAACTCATCTAGTTGCAGCTAAGCATATCTTGAGATACTTGCGTGGCACAATTGGATATGGCTTGAGATATACTTCCAGTGTAGACCTAAAGTTGCAAGGTTATTCTGATTATGATTGGGCCAGGAGTGTAGTCGATCGGAAGAGCACATTTGGATGTTGCTTTAGCTTGGGGTTTGCGATGATTTATTGGTGTAGCAGGAAGTAGTCTTTAGTAGCACTGAGCACTGCAGATGTAATGTCCCCGTTTTTAGCACTTCACTTTTCAGTGATTGATAGCCTATTCCCAGTGTGCTGTCAGCCAGTCAGTGGCAGAATTAGGGTTTCCGACTGCTTGATGGGTTCTCTTGAAGATTCAGGGTTTTGCTTGTTGGAGTTTGGGTGTTTGGATTCTGGATTCCTTCTGGGTTTTCAGAGAGCTTCGCAGAGGTATGACTTGCAACTGCGTCGGGCAACCTTTCCGAACTTACTATTTTTAGTAAGTTATGACGGTTACATCTTGAAGTTTGGGATTTTGGATTGCGGACTCTTTTTGGGTTTTCAGAAAGCTTCGCAATGGTGTCGCATGCATTGCATTCCGAGCAACTTCTTGAATTTACTATTTTTAGTAAATTCTATTTTTAGCAGTGGTCCAGTCAGCATTAGCTCAGCAGGCTTTCCTCTTCTGGCAGTTCAGTTGGTAATATTGTTTGGGCCTTTTGATGCATTTTCTGGAGAGATAAGTATTTTAATTAAAATAATGTTATATTATAACGTTATAACCCCTTGGCCTAGCTGTATAACTTTAAGTTATTTTAAAAAGGGGGACTTTGAGGGTGGTCATCTCATGGGGAAATATTTTAATATTTCTAAAGTGAATAATTGCTTAAGAGAAATTGGACGCCAACCTTTGGAGAAGAATATGTTTTATTTTAAAGTGATTTTATCACTAAAGAAAAGGTACGCCCTTTTGAGGAAGCAGCCAAGTCAAAGTCAAAAACCTAAAAAGGTCTTGAATTGGGGCGCACCTTCTAGAGGTTTCTTGAGATTCTCTCAAAGGGTCTATATAAGGAGGCAGTTGCTCTTCATTTTGTTATCTTTGGTCTACCTTATTGTTATGCTGCTGAAATACTTTCAGAGTTACTTCGAGGGATGCATACCTCCTAGCCATTTCTCTTGGTTTCGTGCTTGAAAGATAGCACCTAGCTAAGGCTTCAGAGACTGCTTTTCATCCAGACAAGCAGACAGATCATCAAGGTTGAAGATTTCAAAGATTTTGTCAGTTTTGCATTTGCTGGTTAGGGTTTGGCTGAAGTAGAAATCTGCTCATAAGTCTTTGCATGAATTTTTGTTGGTTCTGGGTACTTTACATATGGCTTCCTCATCCTAGGGCGCCCCTCTTTGGTGAGTTTCAGATTTTATTATTGAGTGTATGATTTTATCTTCTCAAAATCGCCCTTCTCCTTGGCCGTACCATTCTGGGCTGTCTTGGGAAGTGTGCCAAAAAATAATATCACAGTTTGTCAGTAGTTTCTCAGTTAGGTTTTCATTGTCAGCATTCTAGCTCTCGTTTGCATCTAGTTTTAAGTGATTTGGTTGGGTTTTGAGTGAGTTATGAGCTTTTTAGTGGGTTACTGTGTTGCTGGTTGGTGTTTCCAGAATTGCTGATTTTATATCAGACTTCCAGAAGTTCAGTTCAAGCATTGTTTTATCAATATTGTGAAGTCAAATAAGTCGGAACAACATTCTATCAGTTGTTGCTTTGGTTTAACAGTTTGTAACACTTTGTAATCTGCAGATTGTGCATTGTAAGGCTGTTAATAGTAGTACTATTTCAGTCATTTTTATATTCTGCAATTACTTAGTTTTAGAGCAGCAAACCTAATAATCTTTGGACGGTTTACCGCCAGAGATGGGTGAATGAACTACACACTTAAAGTTCTTGGATGGTATTCCGCCAAGAAGGGAATTGAAGCTTTGCACTTCTTACATTGTATTCGCTCCCGCTGCATAAGTGGTAGAGCTTTCTTTCAGCATTGTATTTACTTTGTTACTCCGCCAGATGGTCGCTACTTGCCCTACTGGGGTTTGAAAGCACATTCTTGGTGTAGAGTTTACTTTCAGCATTGTAATTCCTTCTAGTTGTACTGACGACCCTCTTGCCATATGACAACATCTTTCTCATCTTGAGATTGAGTGCGCATTCTTGGCAAAGAGTTACTTGCGAACTGCTGGTTTTGTTTTGGACTAACCCTAACGGGTGCTTCTTGCATTAGTGTGTTCATTGAAATAAATTGAAAAAAATTGGTCCGGTTCATTACAGCAGAGGCCAAATATATTGCAACATGTGTAGTAGCTCGAGAAGCAGTGTGGCTTCGAAAGCTCCTTGCAGGATTATTTGGGCAATCATTGGAGCCGACTGTTATTCATTGTGACAATCAAAGCTGTGTGAAGCTATCTGTCAATCCAGTGTTTCATGACATAACAAAACATATTGAGATCAAATACCATTACATTCGAGATATGGTACTAAGGAAAGCTATTCAGTTGAGATATATTTGCACTGATGATCAGATGGCTGATATTCTCACCAAGCCTCTCTCCAGAGTGAAGTTTGTGCATTTTCGAGACAAGCTTGGAGTTGTGGAGAATGAAGCCCTTGCTAAGAGGGAGACTCAACATCAGTGATCTTTTGTGATTTGCTATAATGCATCTTTCTCTGTGATAGAGAAATTTTAGGTGAAAGCTCTTGTTAATGCATTTTTCTCTGAGACGGAGAAATTTGAGGTGAAAGCCCTTTTCCATCTCTGAGACAGAGATGTGGTTCTTTCCATCCTCTAGGAGTAGCCATGGTGGATGTCATGTTGAGAGACTCCATGACAACATCACGTTGAGAGACTCCGTGATGAATTCTTTGTACTTGTGTTTTTCCACTCATGGGAGTAGCCATAGTGGACATCATGTTGAGAGACTCCATGATGACATCATGTTGAGTGACTTCGTGATGGGCACTAGTGCACATGTTCTTTCCATACATGGGAGTAGCCATGATGGACGTCATGTTGAGCGACTCCACGACGATATCACGAGTGACTCCGTGATGAGCGCTTTTCCACAAATGGGTGTAGCCATTGTGGGTGTCATGTTGAGAGACTCCATGACAAGAATATTGAGAAAGATACCTCCCTAGCTAAGAGGGAGTGTTGATATTATGTGTAGCAGCAAGAGATCTTTCTCCCACGATTTCTTGGAGAATAAATATTAAATAAAATTCAAATATTATGCAAGGCACCGACTTGCTATTTATATCATTTATTTTTTAATAAGGCTGACTTTTATGAAGTGACGCCTTGGTTGGTAAGCAAGCCGACCTCTCATGAAAAGACACCACATTATGTATATATAGAAGGCGACTCTCATTTATTATTCATTCAATTTTCATCCAAGACAAGTTCGCATATAAGAGGAATTCGCTTCTACAGCAGATCGAGTTTTTGATTCAAGGAGATCGATTCATAAAGGAGATATCATTTATTTGCTTCCAAGAGAGAAGCTTTCTTTCCAGTTCGGCCTTGTGTGTGGCCTTATTATTGGCCTTGTATTTGACCATATTGTAAAAGCGAATTGCTGCTATTTTATCAATATATAAGTGATATATTGTTGTTGGGTTTTTCTCCCTCAAGAAGGAGGGTTTTCCCAGGGTATATGCTGTGTTATTTTGTTTAGAATTGTTCTTATTTCTGCTTAATTTAAATCTGGTCATAAAACTAACAAAAGCAACCCAAAAGTTTTTGTGATTGCACTCTTCAGTTGCTTTGCCATGATAAAACAACTCTAATTGGTGGAAAATCCAAATTCAAGTGTTGGATATAATTTCATGCTTAGGGTTTTAGTTTTAAGTAGAAAATTTGTGTAGTTTTTGAAACAATTCTATTTTAGAAATTACTATTTTTAGAATGTATGCTTTTTTAAGGAATCACAAGAAGAGCTGGAAAATCCAAATTTCTATTTTTAGAAAGCCGCTTTTTTCAAAAGTTGCTTTTTCAGAAGTAGCCATTAGTTTCATATCCACAAATAGGGTTCTGGGTTTCAAAATTTTTCACAAGCTCCATGAAAATTTCTCCATATTTTCGACACTCTAGAAGATTTGACAAAGTTCGCAAGTCAAAGTCATTTTAGATTTTCAAAAATTACTTATGATAGAAGTTTCTATTTTTCTAGAGAGGAGAGAAATAAGCTTATTTTTAAGTCTTTGCATTTAATTATTTGTTTTAAGATTGGATTGCTTTAAAAGTTGTTTTATTTTCTCTTTTCAAAGGACAGAGATAAGGTTGCTTTAAAGCAACACTTTTATAGGAATATTGTGTTATTATTCTATCCATAAAAGCTTCTTCTTGAGAGCTTATAAATAAGCGCCTTGAGCACATATATTAGTTTATTGTATTGGGATTCAAGAAGTTAGTAATAAGAAGATTTGCGTTGAACTTTATTTGACACCTATTCTCTATTCCTATTTAGTAGCTTTGCACACTTTTAGGGATTTTTGTCTTGAATCTGACATTGTCTTTC
Source organism: Sequoia sempervirens (assembly GCA_007258455.2). NCBI lineage: Eukaryota > Viridiplantae > Streptophyta > Pinopsida > Cupressales > Cupressaceae > Sequoia > Sequoia sempervirens. The sequence continues at coordinate 159,456,298 of VDFB02270651.1, read as the reverse complement.
ATGTTGTTTGTGGAATGTTTCTTATGTTAAATCAGTCCTATTTTTAGTACTATTTCATTGGTTTTTTCTTTAACCATTGGATAGTATTTTATTTGTAGTCCATATTGTTATTTAGTTGCATAACAAAAAACCTCGTGGTGAGATGTGAACATTGCAAATCTTGTGCTTCCACTTTTGAGATTAAAAAGATAGGTCTACATTGTTTTAAAACATTTTGTTTACATGTGAAACCCCTAGAAGATAATTTGTATGGTATGCATAGATAGAAATTTAGTTTACTTATTTTAGATTTTAGGAGTAGATTAGATTAGGTATCTTCTCTTGCAAATTTGAAGAGAGGATTTTCTCACATTTTGTTTTGGTTTGAGTTGTCTTGAAAAGGATAAATTAAAATATTAACAGTTTTTTGGTAGTTGCCATTGGGCACTAGTTGTTGAAAGTTATCATTTCACAATAGATAACCATTTAAGCTCCTCAAATTCTTGTTTTGTAGCCTAATCAAAATTGGCTTGAATAGGAATGGAAGACACACTAATAGTTTTTGGCAAATACATTGGCGAATGAGATAAAAGTAGCTGAGCTTGCAAGCAAAAAATCTTTTTGCCTCTACTTGAAATATTTTAACCTTGGTTGATAAGGTATACATCAGGTCACAAAAGAAGGTAGGGCCATAGTTCATAGACTTGGACTTGAATTGTACTTGGCAAGCAATTTTTTTTTTTTTTTTTTTGACTTGGCAAAAACTCAATATTAAAAAACACTTAAATTTTTTTAAAATATAAATTTTATGCAAAATATAGCTACAAAATGTATCAAATGACTTTGGTGGGAGTCTGGGGGGTAACGCCCCTAGAGGGGTTGAAGGGTAGTGCCCCTTGTGAGGGTTTAGAGGTAGTGCCCCTCGTAGAGGTTTCGGGGCAGCATACCATTTTCATAATTTTTTAAAGGCGAAAAAAATGCTAATAAAGCCAAATTTTGAGTGTTTAATCCACATTTTTTTGTGTTTTAAAATGTTGCTAGTGCAACACAACATGACCTATTGGACTTGCCGACTAAGAACTGACCCAAAAACTTGGTGAGTTAAAGCTAGAAAAACTTGCAGGGTTATCTTGTTTTTTAGATGCCCACTCAAGCACATTCAAGCGAAGATTTATTTTCACCAACAGTTCATGAGCTCATTAATAATTTTGCAAAATCAAAATCCAAATATAGAACGATTTCAAGCGATGGTTGACAAAGCCCACAATAATGATTCACATCCATTTCTAGTGCCATGGGTAGCCACCATTGGTCCCTTGGTGTAGTTTGCCATGATTTTCCATCAGGCTCAAGGAAGAATTTTCTAAAATTTCATGGTGATGCCATGCAACACCTAGACCAACGCATCTCAACATTCAACATAACTTTAGACATTCTGGGAGTTTTACATGAAGATGTTGGATTGCAGCTTTTTGTTGAAAGCCTAGTTGGAGTGGCAACATATTGGCTCCATCATCTTGTTGTAGGTTGCATTTACAATTGGGAAATCACGTGCATGAAATTCTTGTCATGTCTCAAACTAATTGAGGATGATCACTTTATTTTGGCGCAACTATCAGATGAAAAAATGATAACAACGAGCCTATGTAGGAGTTTGTTGCACAATTCACCAATTTGTTGGAAGAATTCATAATTCTTTAAGGCCTTCTCCCCAAATTCTTTTGAGTTGCTTCATGAATGTCCTTTACTAATTTTTTTCTTTTTGATCATTGTGAAATTGATGTGCTCAAAGAGACCTAGACACAAGCAATTAAGCTTGAAGATGACATGATCAGTATTGACAAAATTGGAAAAGACTCCATTAGGCCAACAATGCCGAATTCAATAGCTCTTCTCCTACAACACGTGGTGAATTATATGACAAACATGAAAAGGCAATTTCAACAAAATAGTCTACCACAACAGTATAAAAGGCATTTTCAAAAGAATAACAAAAATGATTGTTTCAAAATACCTCCTTCACTTGAAATACTTGCCTTGGAGGCACCTCTTGATAATAACACTAACACTTTTTTCTTTTTTCACGAGGCAACAACTATGATGCTTAGCATTGTCTGAGATGCATTGCATGATGCAACTCTTGGTAAATTCTAGGTTAGATTATCAAAGTTTGTCGAGTAACTTTCAATCAAAATCTTTGAGATGAGCTTGATTGCAACTCTATGACAAGTATAGTCGAAATAGACTAGTTTGTGCCAAAAATGTAAATAAATTTAATGATTCTATAAGATCATGGAATCAAATATTCGTGAAAGAGAAAATATTTGAAGAGAGGAGAGTACATGACAAACATCCATAGGACAAGCCACCAATAGTGACTTGTTTTCAAGACTCTATTTTTATTCCTTCATCCACAAATCAAGAGAGATTTAACTTTTGTCTACCTTGTAGGCCTTGCATATTCCTTGCAAAGAATAAGCTTTTGTGTTGGAAGAAACTACAAATTATTTGTTTGCTAAAGAAGATAAATTCTCCCAAGCTGCCATGAAGCAAAGTGATGATTAACCTATTTTTGTTTAGCAAAATGGCATTGATTATACAATAGAGGAAGATGCACTAGAAGAATTTTTAGCTGCATTTAAAGGGATGTTTGTAGAACTTGCACAAGACAAAATTAAAGAATTGCGAGTTGAGCATTTGATAGTAGTCAATGAGCTATGGCATTGATTGTCTACCTTGTAGACCTTGCATATTCCTTGCAGAGAATAAGTTTTTGTGTTGGAAGAAACTACAAATCATTTGTTTGCTCAAGAAGATAGAGTCTCTCAAGCTGCCATGAAGCAAAGTGATGATTAACCTTTTTTTGCTTAGCAAAATGGCATTGATTGTACAACAAAGGAAAATGCACTAGAAGAATTCTTAGCTGCATGTGAAGGGATGTTTGAAGAACTTGCACAAGACAAAATTGAGGAATTGCGAGTTGAGCATTTGATAGTAGTCAATGAGCTGATGCCATGTTTGGATATGCTCGAATAAGATTAATGGTTGATCAATGAAGATTCTAGCTATGCAATTGACGATGAGTGCAATTGTTTCTGCTTAGTGTTTGATTGGAAAAAGGGATCTAGATGCTAAATCACACTTCTTCCAATTAGGGACATTTGGAGAAGGATTAAAAATGATCTCAATACCCACTTGGCTACAAACCTCAATAGTAGAGCCAAAATGGTGGATCAGGGTTTTAATCCTTGTGGTTTGTGTGTGGATGATGTGATTAATTGTCTTTTAATTGACTGAATTTTATGATGCAATGATGTTCCTAGGTTATCTATGAAAATGCAGCAAACTATTGAGATTTCTAAGAAACACACAACAAGCAGACATAAACAGATTCCAGAAAAGCAGAGGGCAAACACAAAAGAACCTGACTTATAAATTTGGGCCTGAAACAGCTGGACAAGGGCGCTGGGTGCCCTAGATTGGCTTACAACTACTCAAGATTTGATTTGATAGTCCTATTGCTCCTGATCTGCAAGTTCTTCTCTTCTGGGATCACTATCGGAACTTCATGTCGTTGATAAAATCCACTTTCCTTGATTTGACAACTTGTAGGGCTTGGATGCATGAATGAGCAATTAGTCTTCAATCTTCCTCCAATTTGCTTCAGATCTGAAAATTTGAACACATGAAAAAGGGGAAGGGTTGTACCATATAGGGGCTTGCCTAAGTCAAACTCTGTTTTGGTATTTCTACCTCCACAACGGCTATGATGATGTAAAAAGATAGCTTACCCTCAGTCGGGCAGAGGCTAAATGATAAACAAGCGATAAATTGACAAATTGCTGCAACTCACCATTCAGATTTGCATTCCTTGATGGACTGAAGTCATGTACTCATCACCTTCGAGGAGAAACTGGTATGTGATTTGAAGTCCTGCAAGTGTTAGTACTCGCAAAACAAATAAACATGAAACGTGAACACACATAAAAACATGATGCATGGCTAACATGATGCTTGACTGAAATAAATGTTGCTGTAATTCTGCTAATTCTACTAATTCTACTCTTGACTGCTCTTAGGATGCTTAATTATGCTCTTACTTCATGTAAGAACCCTCTTGTTCTTGCTATAGGTTTTCGAATGCAGCCAATGTATTTCTTTTGTGTTTTCAAAGATATATGAATTTTTTTGTGATTTTTCAAATAGATAGCCAGGGAATGTAAAGCATAAAAGAAATATGCAAATAAAACCAAATAGAACTAATATGAAATTGATAACGATCTTTATTCATGAACAATTACAAGTGCCATCAATTTCAACTTCTTCTACAAATCATACCCGGAGATAGCAATAGCTAAACATCATGAAGTTCTGAAATTGTTGCAGCAACAATGATAAATCTGTAGGTGGTCGATCTGCTCAACAAATGAATTCTCCACCTCAATAATGGCTGCACACAGCTGGAAATGCCTGGACGTCACCCAAGGAAATGATAAATGCACCAAATGCTAGGCGTTTTTGCCTTGCAACTAAATGCCACCTTCTTGGACTTGTACGGCTGGTCTAGATACTGCTGGTACAGCTCCTTATGGCTGCAGTACAGCCTGGTTAATGATCACAGCAGTGAATTAATGGCAGCAACAAGAGATATAAGATTTATCCTTCACAAGCAGCTCAAACCCTAAATGATTCTTCTCAAATCTGCTCTATTTTGACCTCTGGATGAAGCCAAACCTTAGGCAATTCTTCAGAGGATCTTTCACCACCTCAGAAATGCAAAAATTAGAGAGAGTTAACATTCTCAATGATAAAAAATGGTTGAAACGCTAGCCTTTCTTCTCCTCACGACACAAACTCCAAAAAGCATAAGTGTTGAATAAACAATGAATGAATGGCATTTTCTTTGGTTACCTTTATATAGAGTCTTCAAGGAGGTCAATCCCAAAGAGGCATTTAAATCATTTTAAATGACATTTTATGTTTGCACATTAACTTTATGAAATACTTTAACATTTGGGCGCCCATATCAAGATAATAATAAATGTACTTTAAGTCACTTAAATGAAGGGTCATGGCCCCATTGAATATAAAGTGAACTTATAACTTTATATTATGACTTTATTTTATTTAATTATCATTAAAGTAACCTTTAATGATAATAACTCATTAAATGCTCATAAATTTGCCAAACCAATTGAATATGGAGATCGACACTGCAAGCGAGGCTTGTCCAGGTGCCTTACTAAATATAGCAATATTGGCTCCACTGACAATGTGACTTACTATAAATAATCAGTTTGAGAAACTGAGTCAAACGAAGGCCAATCCTGAACCAAACTGAGCTTCGGAGAAGAAAACACTATGATAATTGCCAACCAGGACCCTCTAACCATCTGCATTAGCCTACGAGGGCCAATAATAGGCTAATCTAATAGAAAACAATAACAGCTAAAATGGGGACATTACAGTCCGCCCTCCTTGAAATTGCTTGTCCCCAAGCAATATTAGCAACAAAGGAAACATCACTCCATCTAGATCCCAAGGGAAGTGCTGAGTAATGTCCCTCATATCACCAACTAACTCCTATAACACCAACATCTGAACAACCGGCAAATCATGATGAACCATATCAATCCCAACTTCAGGTGTCGCAGGAGTGAAAACCTCAAGTGGAAGCAATTCGGGAGGCTGACAAAGTTTGCTTCCCATATTTGCGCAAGGAAAGCTATCATACAAACTGTTTGGCATGTGCGCATCTGAACCGTACATTTGAAACAAATCATGTACATGAGGATCAAATGTGAAACTGCAAACAATCCACATCATGTACACACAACAATACTCCCCAGTAAAACTCGACTGGAACCCTGATGCACTAGAATGATCCCTTAGCACACTAAAGAGTGTCCAACAAAATTTTCCTGGATCCCAAATCCAGAATGAAAGTCTACCATGTTTGATATCCTCCGACTTCCTCTGCGCAACTTTGATCTCATCTTCACCATGCTGAAAATGGTGAAGCAGCTCGTTGGGACCCATCCAATACACAGTGACAAACCTGTCGTCGCCCGGATCCCAATACAAACGAACCTCACATCCATCCGTCATGAAGAGATACAAATATATGAAAGTATTTGGAACACAACATCTCCCTCTATCCTCTGCCAAACTCCCATGGATGTGCTGACTAACCAAGTCATCATGCCCACTACCACAACAACCTCCAGGAAGCCTTGTCTCCCATTGAAACCTTGAAGTGGCAAACTCTACCAGGTATACACTAGCATGATGGTAATCCAACCTCTAATCCTACAGGTAATCCTCTGCAAACAACTGAGTCGAGTACTTGCAGCCTCTAATCCCATCTTCTGAAGATGGTAACTCTGAGCACATAAATGATTTGCTTCTCTCAATTGCGCAAAGAGAATCATCATGCGCACAAGAATTGTGCATCGAATACAAATCATGTACAGGTGGATCAAAAACAAAACTGTAAGCATTCTTCACCGTGTACACATTGTAAAACTCCTCCGTGAGCCCTGTTTGGAATCTCAATGCACTGGAAAGATCCCAAACACTGCGATTATCGCCCAACTCTAAACTAGTGTCAGGAGGGAGATCAACATCTAACTCAGAGAGTGGATTATCATAAACCATTTCTCCCGCGGACTCAAATAATGGATTATTCACAAACTGCACATCCACTCCATGCTAATCTGAATCATCCATCTTTGAATCCTAGGAGTAACGAGTAGAATCAAACTCCTATATTGGCTCACACTCCTCCCCTTAAACAACCTCCTTCTCTCTCCTTGTGCCCTTCTCTCCACTAAGAGAGATAGAACGCAAACTCCCACAATCATTCTCATGTGTAATGGTGGTAGCCTCATGTTGATGCAAATATATCAGACTGCTGTCACAAAAATCAGAATTGTTATGGCTTGTATTCTCCTTGAATTCCTCGAGCTTGACACTCATATCTTGCGTGTCAACATTGGGAGAACTTTCCACATCAATTTCCTCACGTGCCACAACATCATTTACATGGTTATGCTCAGTAATATGGCTGTTGTTAACAAAATCAGTATTGTTGTCATTTCTATCTACAGCATCATCATTGAACTCAACCAGAACTTTATTAATTTTTTCCTTATACATCCTCTTGAAATACTCTACCAATACAATATTTTTAGGATGCAAAGTGATAACAAAGGTTAGATAATCATTAAGTGAGTACTGTGCTTTGAAATCATCAGGCATACTTTGATATCCCTTGAGGAGCTAAGGGGCTTCCCGTTCATAACTTTTCCTGAGCTTGATGGCATCTCGTTCAATTTCTTCCCTGGATTTCTCTACAATACTATACCAACCCATAACTGAAGCTGGCTGGAAACTGATGAGTGCTGGTCACTCAAATGATGCAATGTGAGCTCTATGAATATTTAATTCAAACTCCAACAAGATGGCAGGAAACCGCTCTAATACCACTGTAAGAACCCTCTTGTTCTTGCTATAGGTTTTTGAATGCAGCCAATGTATTTATTTTGTGTTTTGAGAGATAAATGATTTTTTTTGTGATTTTTCAAATAGATAGCCAGGCAATGTAAGGCATAAAAGAAATATGCAAATAAAACTAAATAGAACTGATATGAAATTGATAATGATCTTTATTCATGAACAATTACAAGCGCTATCAATTTCAACTTATTTTTTTGAAACTTCTTCTACAAATCATACTTGGGCAATAGCTAAACATCATGAAGTTCTGGAATTGTTGCAGCAACAATGATAAATCTGTAGGTGGTTGATCTGCTCAACAAATGAATTCTCCACCTCAATAATGGCTGCACATAGCTGGAAATACTTGGACACCACCCAAGGAAATGATTAATGCACCAAATCCTAGGCGTTTTTTCCTTGAAACCAAATGCGACCTTCTTGGACTTGTACGGCTGGTCTAGATACTGCTGGTACAGCTCCTTATAGCTGCAGTATGGCTTGGTTATAGCTGCAGTATGGCTTGGTTAATGATCACAGCAGTGAATTAATGGAAGCAACAAGAGATATCTGATTTATCCTTCACAAGCAACTCAAACCCTAAATGATTCTTCTCAAATTTGCTCTATTTTGACCTTTGGATGAAGCCAAACCTCAGGCAATTCTTTAGAGGATCTTTCACCACCTCAGAAATGCAAAAATCAGAGTTAATATTCTCAATGATCAAAAATGGTTGAAACCCTAGCCTTTCTTCTCCTCACGACACAAACTCCAAAAAGCATAAGTGTTGAATAAACAATGAATGAATGGCATTTGCTTTGGTTGCCTTTATATAGAGTCTTCAAGGAGGTTGATCCCAAAGAGAGCATTTAAATCATTTTAAATGACATTTTATGTTTGCACATTGACTTTATGAAATACTTTAATATTTGGGCGCCCATATCAAGATAATAACAAGTGCCACGTAGTGGCTAGTACTTGCCTTAATAGTATTGTAATTTTTTTTTTTAGATTTGATAAAATTAAATGTAAGTTTTATTAATGTGAATAAAAATAAATGTAAGTTTTGTTAATTATAGCGTTTAGTATTGTTAATTAGTTATTTTTAATAATCTAACCCTAACCCTAACTCATACCCTAACTCTAATTCTAACCCTAACCCTAACCCTAACCTTAACCCTATCCCTATCCTTAACTCTAACCCTAACAATAAATTCTAAACCATTATCTTAATCCTAGACCTACTTCTAACCCTAACTATGATCGTAACACTATCCATAACTATAAACCTAATTTTAATCACTAGCTTTTAAATAAATAACATATTTAATAAATGTTATATTATGAACTATTATATATTAAATGCATTTTATAAATAAAATAAATACAATATATACTAAAAATCATTAAAAGTTAGATATTACATGTTGACAATGTTTCTTCTCTTATTATTAATATAAAATTGTTATAATATTAAAATGATTATTTATTACAAGTTTATTTTTAATTATATATATATATATATATTAAAAAATAAAATATATCTATTAAAAAATAAAATATATTATATTAAATTATCAGATTTGATTCGTAGTAGACACAAGTGCAACTATATCTCTTCATTAAAATCAATAATTGTTAAATATTAACGAATCAATGATTATAGATGGTATGATTTTTTGAATGATAGGGTAAACAATTCTATATTAAAAAACTGTGTATGCTATTTTGAATCGACTTTTGGAACCACACTCAATGATTCATCATAGGAAGAGGATAATGAAGAATATGATTGTAGAAATAACCTTAAGAAGAGTTAAGTGGTGGGAGAGGGTAGGGAGCGAGGAGATTAGAAAGTGAAGTAATAATGAAAATAGGTGAAAAAATGGTGAGGACATAATAGAAGAATGAATAATATAGTAATATGATATAACAAATAAATGGATAAAAAAGGTTAAAGTTAAATGTCTCAAAAACTAGGGGTTGGGGCCCTAGCTCGGTTGGCTAAATCTTTCCTGTTGCAGGAGGTTGGTCACGAGGTCTAGTCTCCCCCACCCCCGTGGTACCGGAGGGCGTGTCGCGCCAGCGCCACCGGTCACGTTAAAAAGTTTACCAGGCGCACTGCAGTTTATATGGGGTCGTGCTACCCAATTCCTGCAGTCTAAAATAAAAAATAAAAAAATAAAAAAATAAAAAATGTCTCAAACACTAATAAATAACTCTAATGACCTTACCATAACTCTAAATAACTCAAAGATTCATCATAGGAAAAGGATAATGAAGAAAATGATTGTAGAAATGACCTTAAGAAGAGTTAAGTGGTGGAAGAGGGTAAGGAGGGGGGAAATTGAAAAATGAAGTGAAAATATGCAAAAAAATAAAATGATGAAGACATAACGGAATAATGAATAATATAATAATATGATATAACACAAATAAATGGATCAAAAAAGGGTAAAGGTTAAATGTCTCAAATAGAATAAATAACTCTAAAAGAATTATAAAGATGAATTATATATAACAAAATGATTGAGGAACAATTACCAAAATTATTAAAAGAAATGAAGATATAAAGGAAAATATACTAAAACTTAAACCAATAATAATTTAACAAAAAAAAGAAAAAATTGATGGTTAAAATACAATAGATTATAAAATAAATAAATGATTGAATTAAAATTAAAAAATTGATTGAATTAAAATAAAAAAATTGATGGTTAAAATACAATAGATTATAATATATATAACCAATAATATATATTAATATAAATAGATAAAATCATAAGAATTTATATAATATATATTATATATATAAATATAGATTAAATGAGAACCTACAAAATAAAATAACATATCATATATATTAATATAAATATATAATATAAATTAATATATTACCTACAAAATGTAGGTTAAATTATTTACCTACAATAACATAAGATAAAAATAGAAATAATATATAAATTCTACATTAATATAGGTTTTATATATAAATTAATATTATCTACATTAAAATAGGTTGTATATTATTTATAATAAAAATCTAAAATAATATATAGGTTATCTTATATACCTATATATTATAGGTTATAATATTTTTTGGAGAACTTATATATAAATTAATATAAAAAATATACATGATGAAAAAAAATAATTAATGAAAAGAAGGAGAGCATATAATAATTAAATTATACGATAAAAATATTAAAAACATAGATAACAAAGATATTAGTCTATGGAAAGAATAAAGAATTTAATGGAAAGAATAATACAATTTTTATTTTATTTTATTATTTTAATAGTGTGAATCCAAATCTCTATAAAATAGTTAATTGATTTTTGTGAGATTTTCTTTAATAAAAAAATAACAATTACATACATAAAAAAAATTATTCTTATAAAAAAATCAAAAAAAGTAAAGATTTAATTGACTTTATAAAGCAAAAAGTGAAAAATCATTCTTTAAAAAATGTTTACCTTGCTTTCCCTACAAATGGGTCAATAACACAACTTTTTAACCAATCATATGCACAAGAAATAATTTTTATAATTTGTAAAGTTAAATATTTTACAAATTGACTTTACAAAATTAAATTTTGTTTTTAATTTTTTAAAAATATTGTTTTTGATTGGTTGAAAACTAAATTATTAATAACTAGTTAACTAAAAAAAGCCAAACAATAGTACTATGCCAATAGCAAGTACTAATAAATGTACTTTAAGTCACTTAAATGAAGGGTCATGGCCCCATTGAATATAAAGTGAACTTATAACTTTATATTATGACTTTATTTAATTTAATTATCAGTAACCTTTAATGATAATAACTCATTAAATGCTCATAAATTTGCCAAACCAACTGCATATGGAGATCGACATTGCAAGCGAGGCCTTTCCAGGTGCCTTACTAAATATAGCAATACTGGCTCCATTGACAATGTGATATACTATAAATAGTAAGTGTGAGAAATTGAGTCAAACAAAGGCCAATCCTGAACCAAACTGAGCTCTGGAGAAGAAAACACTTTGATAATTGCCAACCAGGACCCTCTAACCATCGGCATTAGCCTACGAGGGCCAATAATAGGCTAATCTAACAGAAAACAATATCGGCTAAAATGGGAATATTACACTCAGTTTCCAAAATTGCTAGGAATAAAATTGTGAAAATGATTTGTATTTATATGCAATTCTTCTAATTTCTCGAAAATCAAATATCGATAGTCGATGAATAAATTCAAATTTTCAAATAATAAAATACCGACAGTAACATATTTAAATTTGAGCCAAAAAGGGTTGGACAAGGGTGCTGGGGGCCCTTGTCTAGACCCATCATTGTCGGGGCCTTAAACATTGGTATGAAATATTAATTGTTTATTTTCAATCCTATCTATTAATTTTTCAAAGATATTTATAAAACGGGCAGCTTAAATGCATAATTAGGTCCAAGCACATAAGGGGGAGCTAAACCTAATGTGAAATTGTCAAGGGTGACAATTTTTGATGCTACACTTAGGGACATATTGTTTGAAGTTGATTGCACTAGTAAAACAAAAGAGACCCGGTTTGCCCAAGATCCGTCACTGTTGGATGATGGATGGCAAAGTTTGTCACCGGAGGATGATTGTTCACTTCAACACATATACTTTGATAATGATTTGATGCTCAAAGATTTAGACTTGGATAGGTTGTCAGATGAAGGTTCAAAGGAGGAAAATGTTGATGTGTTGCAAGCACAAGTTGCACAACTGATACCTATTGTGGAATTGGTGAGTCAAGGATAGGGGACAAAGTTATTTCTCCAACATCTTTAATATTTCCTAGAGGATGATGCTTTAATTGAGTTTAGAGTTGAATTTTCCCAAGTGATGGGAGAGGGGTAGCAAATTAGATATGTAAAGATCACTATTCTTATGGAGCTATTGCACTTGCAAGATCTTGCTAGATACCTTGAGGAGGTACAATATGTTCATTTTCTTGAAAGGTTTTTCGTTATGGAAGAAGACTATCTAGAACCAATGCACATCATTGAGTTCGTGTTGAATTTTTTGCTACACGATTGTTTCTACCTACCTAAACCATGGATCTCCGTGAACATTTCATAGAGGTTTTTAGGATGTGAGCTGCCATGGTTAGAGTCCCAACTTCAACAAGGGGGCGATTACTTTTCCTAACCTATTAACGGTTTCATCTAGCTAATGTATTTCCTTTTTGCCTTTAGGTAGGTAGGTAGATGTCTTTTCCAATGTTGTCATGCTGTTAAATTTATTGTTTTTTTAGTTTAGGTGTTAGAATAGGCTTGACTCTACTGCCCACAGATAAGACAAGCCAAAATTTTCTAGAGAATTTGAATATCTCCTATGGTTCAAGTTTGTCCATGGTCTCTAGAAAGAGCCACTACTAGTGCCAATATTGACACCCCTAGGGTACTTTGGTTTTCATGTCAAACTTGTTAGTATCCTTGCCATTTTTAGTTAATAATTAGTCAAGTTATCCTTTTTATCAATCTATCAAGATATTAGGTCATGCCTTATTTTGTTTACTAATAGTGTTTGAAATCATTCATGGATGAGGAATGACAAACTATGATGATTCAAACTTTTGAAGGGTGGAATGTAATGCCCCCATTTTAGGGTTCTCTTGCTTTGCAGTTGGAGATGGTTTTTTGGGTTTGTATTTGCTTGATCAAAAGGGTGATTTGATGTTACCAATGAGCTCAGATGGTTTAGAGGAGTTATTTGATGCTCTCAGAGGTTATTTTCGGCTTTTGGTTTGGGCTCCAAAATTCTTGGAGAGAGCGTCTATTTATAGTAAGTCACCTGGTTGGCTCTGATCATCTTTATTCTTCATTGGGATCACTCTGGTGCAGTTAGTTTTTGATTTTGATGCATTTCGACAGTTCCACAAAAATGTGTGTATTAATGGTTATATTTTAATTAAATTACTAAGGTTGCTTAAAATTAATTAAAATATTTAAAAAGGCCCTTAGTATTATATCTCGTCGGAACCAGGATGAGATGCTTTAAATCATGGATGCATTTAATGGAGATCTTGTATTCAAAATATCATTATTTTAATGAAAAAAGTCATTTTTAGAGAAAAAAGGGTGTTTAAATTAAAAAGTGTAATTTAAAAAGAAGCTTCTAGAGAGTTTGGGAAAAAGTATAAAAGGAGGTTTTAGAGCTCATTTGGACATGCTTGGATTATTTTCTCACTTTTCCTTTGGAGAGCTTTTCGAAAGCTTTTTGGTCTGTGGGTTGGAAACCCTAGGGCACCAGTTCCAGTAGTGAAACTAATCTACCCTAGTTGGATTGTGGAGAAAATCACTTAGGCTTTCTGCAGGAGCTTATTTGCAATTTTGTGGGCTACTTTTAGTGACAAATTTGGTGTTCAATGAACGCACTTCTGTCTGGTTTGAAGTAAGGGTTTGCATTGAGGAAAGCCTCTATTAATAGTACTGGTTTTTTTGAGCTACAACATCGTCATATTCTTTTTCTATCCATTCTTCTTTGAGGTCATGATATCTGGAAACCCTAGGCGTTGAGATTGGTGGCTGAGTTGGGTCTGGGCGTGGGAGTTTCTTCATGGTGTGAGCTCTTTCTGCATATTCAGACATATAAGAGGGTTGAGTTGTGGTATTTCTGCCTGGCATGAGACATTGGAGTTCAGTTGTAGCCTTCTTCTTGCATCCCAATAATGTATGTGCCTTCATTTCGATTTTTGAACCTATTCATGGTGTTTCTGGAGTGTGTATGAATGTGTATTTGCTGGTCGCGGTATTTTCTAGTGGATTTTAGACACAGTATCATCTGCTGCAAGTGTTTCAGTCTTACTTCGATTTCAAGGTCAGGGTATTCATTGTATTTTGGCATCTTAAATCAATGTTTGTTGGCTGCACATTGTATCAGGTCTGATAGTTAATTTGCTGTAGCTTCCTTAGTGAATGTATGTGAAAATCAGACTCCATAAACCCTCAAAGTATTGTAGTAAATCTGATATTACCTTGACACAGAACTGTGCATTGTATCAAGTTGAAAGGTGTCATCTTGCATTGTGTATTTCTCATAAAAGTCTTTGAAATCAGCCTGAGTATCAATATTTGAGTTTGTGACAATTTGATATTAAATTCTGAGCAGCATTTCATTGAAAAATCAGTCATTGTTAAAGTCAGAAATATATCAAAATTATTTACCTTTGCTGTTCATGTGTATGTAATGTCATTTCCATCATTATCTTTCTGTTTTGGTGCAATGGAATGAAATAGTTTGATAAAATGAAACTTCTATCAAACTAGAAAAATCGCAAAACTTTACACCTCCCAGAAAGGACCATTATAGTGGTATTAGAGCCATTGGTTCTGCCAGCCAATGGGGTTCAATGCCATATTGGCATAGCAAAAAATTCTGATAAGAAAAGTAGTTACCAATTGTTTGCTTTGGTGAGTGGCCAGCACTTAGTCTTTTCAGTTGCAGCAGGGTGTTGATTAACTTATTGGGAAAGTTGAATTCTACACAGGAGCTTTTAACAGAATTAATGCAAACTTTTCAAGACTATGATAGGAATTTAACAAAGTTATTAGAGCATCCTGAAAGGCTAGAGTTTCTTCTTGCTGAAGAAAAGAAAGCATATACTAAGGTAAAGAAGTATACCAGCACAGGTAAGAGGGAACCTAATCACCAATACACAGGTAGAATGGTGAAGAGATTAGAGGAAGAGCAAACAGTCACAGATGAGGTGGTTTGAAAAGAGATTCAAGAGGTGGAAATTGTTTGTGATGGTTATGACACTTCTAAGAATGAGGATGAAGCTAGTTCTTCAAGTGCTTGTATTAACGAAGTTGAGTACATTGAACTTCAAATTAGGAAAGCGGACAATCTGCTGTTTTGGAGTTCACTAAATCAACAAATGAGGATGTAGGGACAAACTATCAAAAGAATGATTTCCACAATGTTTCCTTCCAGCAGAGCAATACCATGGACATTGGGGAAAAAGAGTCACTTGTTGCTTCTACAAGTGAGGTATACACAAGTCTTTATGTTAGTGAAGTAGAGATTGTCATTGATAAGCCTTGTGGGGAGGAGATGGATTCGTTTAAGGATAGTGTATTCATTCAGAACACTATCCCGTCATCTTTGTTTGAGGATTGCAAGACATCATCTAGTGAAAAAACTGAATTTGATGATGATGTGGTTCCTACACATGAAGGCAAATCATAAAATTTAACAAGTGGCAGCCCAAATAACCTCTATGAACTTTATCAAAGACCTCTAGCATTGCAAGATTTGAAGGACAAACTTGTGGTTACAAATGAGAAAGTTGTGCAAGTGTTAGTAAGGGCAAATGATATTCATAAATACGTTGAAGATCTCATTTGAAAAACTCAAATTGAGGAGAGGCAAAAAGAAATTGCAAGTGGAGTCACTCATACCCATTTGTACCCTATCAAAGAGGCATTGGAAATGATGAAATCAGATTACTTGCAATTGCTTATGTTGCAAGAGTTTCGCCCTTGGTCTCCTTGTGCTGTGCGGTGCGGCGCTTGGGTTCGTGACATGGCTTAACCGCCTTTTGTGGATCTTGGATCTTGTATAAATTTGGCGGTTGTTTCGGGCATTAATAGGTCGATCTTTTGGTGCAACGACAACCGCTTGTTCAACAATTGGTATTAGAGCTAAGATCATAGGTTCAAACCCCTCGCTTGCGCTAGGGAGGGATTGTTGCAAGAGTTTCGCCCCTGGTCTCTTTGTGCTTTGCAACACGGTGCTTGGGTTTGTGACATGGCTTATCCGCCTCCTGTGGATCTTGGATCTTGTATAAATTTGGCGGTTGTATCGGACATTAATAGGTTGATCTTTTGGTGCAACGACAACCACCTGTTCAATAGCTTATGGATAGGGATTTGGCTTTCAAGTATGTTGAAGGCAAAGAAAAAGAAGCTGATGATCTTTGCTTACAATTGAGTATGGCTCACTTTTCTTTACCAAGCGGAAAATTCTTTTCCTATTGCAGCCATACCCATGGTTCAAAAACATGATGCAAGGACTTCAGAGATTAAACACATTATTAGAGGGATTGATGAACTCCATAAAGATGGAATGTTGCATAATGATTTCAGCAGTTCATCTATTGGAGAGGTTCAGTATGTGGATAAAGATTGGAACCGGTTGGAGGATAATTTCTCACATGAAGGTGCAGCTTGCAGCCTTGAGATAGCTGTTATGACAGGTAATGAGGGTAGATTTCAGCATGAGATGTTTTATATGAATCAACAGATGATGATGAGCATTCAACGTTGGTTGAAGGTGTGCATGAAACCTATGAAGACATATTTGGAGGTAATGAAGAAAATGTGGATCCTATGAGTGTTAGCAACAACCTATTGTCTTTGTATGATTGTGATATACTTCTTGGATCTGTAAGTAACGATGAACATCTTGAATGGGAAGAAGATATGCATGAAATTCGTGAAGACGTTGGTGAAAGGTATGAACTCAATGCTAATTCTTTGATTGTGAACAATAGACCTGTATCTTCATGTGATTTGATTCCTCATAAGATGATAGATGAAAATTTTGTGGGTAACATTCGATGTCATCTTGTTGATATTCAAAATTTTATGGCTAAGCATGAAATGGTGTTTGAGGGCTCAAGTCATTTACACAATATGATGTTTCATAATGGTTTCACTATTCCTTATTTCATGAAAGCACATAGCAACAATGTGCACGAAATTGAGGATGAGTGTTTAGACTTGTTCCATTGGTCTCCTGCTTACTCATTAATGTTTAAGGGCTGTGTTGTGCTGATCATGAAATTTTCAGACTTTGCATTGATGGTAGCAGTTTGTTGCATGGATTGGTGTGCCCGTGTTTGTCACTATAGCACTTGGAATTTGAGTGATGATGATACCTTACTAATTTATTACAATAGAGGCAATTCCAAGAAGGTGATAAATCAGATTTTCAGACTTAACACACCTAAGATCAATTGTAGCAACGACAATGATGATGTATGTGTGAGTATGTTTGGTGATAATCACAGGATTTGGGATCTAGGGATAGCTTTTCAGGGGTGAGGTGTTGATTCAGAGTTGGAGTGGTGGACAAAACCTCGGAGTTAGTGCCATTGTCCACTTTTCAATCAGCCTCCTGGGGGCAATGAATGGTTCCATGCAGATGAAATGGCCAACAGCTCTAGCCCAACAATGGAGAAATTCTCAGTTGGAGTTGAGTGGTAGAGTGGTAATACTTTATGATAGTTGCTGCCCTAGTATTCTAGCGTGGTTTTTGACTACTTCAGTTTATGAGCAGTTGGACCTCGAGTACTTACAGGCTTCATGGCAGTAGATGGTGGGAGGACCCACGGAGTTAAGGTAGTTATTTCCATCTCTCACTAGTAGGAGCGATAGTAATTGCATTCAGACCGAATTTACGATGAGTATATTTTTTGATGATATTGTGATGATTGCAGTTGGTTGGATGAGTTGGTGAGCTCAATATGAGCATATTTACACCTGGGGATTAGGTATCGATGAGAGGTTGTCAATCTATTATCGAGGTGGCATTGTCAGGGTGAACGATTTCAGGGATGACACTGTTATTATTGGCCTTTGATTAGGGACTACTTCGTATCACCTTTGGAACATTGTGAGGAGATTTGCTGAGGGCTACTCTTTGCTACTCTTTGGAGTTGAGCAGAGTATGTTTCCTGTTGCCTAGGATTGAGTTAGATAGTAGGATTTCATATATGGAGGCACCTTGGCAAGAGATTTCCCAGGATAGAAACTACAACCCTAGCAGGTATTTCACTATGGGTGTAGGTGATGTTCACTTTTTCGGGTGACAGGAATTGATAACGTAGTTGGAGTGTGATGCGTTATTTGTTTTTATCAGAGTAGTGCAGCGACAACATGGTGGACATTTGCAGAGATTGACATGGGATCTTGAGATTAAACTTGAGTTCAGTTAGTTTTAGTTGGTTAATATTGTGGATACCTTGGTATTGCTTGGGGACAAACAATCTTTGGGAAGGGCAGATTGTAATGTCCCCATTTTAGGGTTCTCTTGCTTTGCAGTTGGAGATGGTTTTTTGGGTTTGTATTTGCTTGATCAGAAGGGTGATTTGATGTTACCAATGAGCTTAGATGGTTTAGAGGAGTTATTTGATGCTCTCAAAGGTTATTTCCGGCTTGTGGTTTGGATTCCAAGATTCTTGGAGAGAGCACCTATTTACAATAAGTTAGCCGGTCGGCTCTGATCATCTTTATTCTTATTGGGATCACTCCGGTGTAGTTAGTTTCCAATTTCGATGCATTTTGACAGTTCCGCAAAAATGTGTATTAAATGGTTATATTTTAATTAAATTACTAAGATTGCTTAAAATTAATTAAAATATATAAAAAGGCCCTTAGTATTATAGCTCATCAGAACTGGGATGAGATGCTTTAAATCATGGATGCATTTAACAGGGACCTTGCGTGTCAAAATATCATTATTTTAATGAAAAAGTCATTTTCCAAGAAAAAAAGGGTGTTTAAATTAAAAAGTGCATTTTAAAAAAGAAGCTTCTAGAGAGTTTGGGAAAAAGTATAAAAGGAGGTTTTGAAGCTCATTTGGATATGCTTGGATTATTTTCTCACTTCTCATTTGGAAAGCTTTTCGAAAGCTTTTTGGTTTGTGGGTTGGAAACTTTAGGGCACTAGTTTCGTTAGTGAAACTAATCTACCCTAGCTGGATTGTGGAGGAAGTCACTTAGGCTTTCTATAGGAGCTTATTTGCAATTTTTTGGGCCACTTTCAGTAATAAATTTAGTGTTGGACGAACACACTTCTGTTTGGTTTGAAGGGTTTGTATTGACCAAAGCCTCCATTAATAGTAGTTTTTCTGAGATACAACAGTGTCATATTCTTCTGCTATCCATTCTTCTTTGAGGTTCTGATATTTGGAAATCGTAGGCGTTGAGATTGGTGGCTGAGTTGGGTCTGGGTGTGGGAGTTTCTTCAGCTCCTGCATATTCAGACATATAAGAGGGTTGAGTTGTGGTATTTCTGCCTGGCATGAGACATTGGAGTCCAGTCGCGGCCTTCTTCTTGCATCCCAGCAATGTATGTGCCTTCATTTCGATTTCTGAACCTATTCATGGCGTTTTTGGAGTGTGTATGAATGTGTATCTGCTGGTCGTGGTATTTTCTGGTGGATTTCAGACACAGTATCATCTGCTGCAAGTGTTTCAGTCTTACTTCAATTTCAAGGTCAGGGTATTCATTGTATTTTGGCATCTTAAATCAATGTTTCCTTGCTGCACGTTGTAGCAGATCTGATAGTTAATTTGCTGTAGCTTCCTTAATGAATGTATGAGAAAATCATTCTTCATTAACCCTCAAAGTACTGTAGTAAATTTGATATTACCTTGACACAGAACTGTGCATTGTATCGAGTTGAAAGGTGTCATCTTGCATTGTGTATTTCTCAGAAAAGTCTTTGAAAAATCAGTCTGAGTATCAATATCTGAGTTTGTGACAATTTGATATTAAATTTCGAGCAACATTTCATTGAAAAATCAGTCATTGTCGAAGTCAGAAATATCTCAAAATTATTTACCTTTGCTATTCATGTGTATGCAATGTCATGTCGATCATTATCTTTCTGTTTTGGTGCAATGAAATGAAATAGTTTGATAAAATGAAACATCTATCAAACTAGAAAAATCGCAAAACTTTACACCTCCCAGAAAGGACCATTACATGGAAGGCAAGAACAATGGGATGGAATAGTTTACAAATTCTCTTGAGCACTTTGTTGAAGCAAAACAAAAGTGAGTGATAATGCTATAGGGGAAAGAAGTTCAAATTGCTTTTTTAGATGGAAATGGCAATAAGAAAACAAAGTATTCACCTAAGGAAAGAATCCCATCTTTGTAGTGTCATTGCCAGTTTAAAGCTTCAATTCTAGTGGCAATAGCGTAAACAAGTTGTGACAAAGTGGGAAAAGCGTAAGAGTTTCATGCAAGGTAAGTGTGTCATAGTTATCCAATGGCTTTGCTATGTGAAAATAGTGATTTAGATGTTGATGGCTCTAGGAGAGCATGAGCAACTAAGGGGAATTTAAGGTGTTAAGTTGTGTTGTTTGGTGTGAAGGTCTCCTTGTTTGACATCATGGAAGAAATCTTCCTAGAGGGTCTCTAGCTCGTCTCATCCACAATCTAAACTGTTGTAAAGTGCCTTGACAAATTTTATGTAAAAACTCTGATTTTCTGCCTTAGGTATTTTGTCAAACACTTTGCTTGCAACATCAAGTTTGCTGATAATTGGTTTCAGTTTGTTTTGTTTGGTTTTGGTTTGAAGCCAATGATGTTTAAATGCTTGAAAATAATTTCCAAGATGACTAATCAAGTAACTACGATGAAATGCAACTCTTTTTGTATTTTTCAAATACATATACATGAGATTCTAATGGAAAATGCACACTTAGAGCCAAGAGACATTTTCACAAACACTTGGCATGAAAATTAATTCATTGAAATGCTATTACATTATATGAGAAACATTTTTTCAAATAGATTGCAGCCAAACTCCTTATACCTCCAATAATATATTTCAATATCATGAAGAGTTTGCAAGCTGGTTATAGGATGCATTCAGACCTAAAACATGAACATTTCAACCATCTCTATGACTGAAACTATAATGCAATTTGGCTGTGTGTTCAACAGCATTACAATGCAATTTCCTTTGACATATAATGACTGCAATTACAATGTTTATATGCTGAACCAATGACTTCTAAAATGAGATTATGAAACTAAATGCAATACAATACTGAAATTGGAGAACCTGGAGTAGTATAGCAGCATCCATAAGCTTGTTCGATTCTCTTTGAAGAAGCTAATTTTGACTCTTATATTGCTGCGCCCATCCTTCTCCATACCAAGCGACCCAACATGAATATTTTCAGAATTTTATGAGTCCTCTTTCACCAAAAACGCACCTTGCATAGTGCACCCAGCTTGAAATGAAAAATCAGAAATTTGAACCAGCAATCAACAAAATTCGACTTTAGCAACAAGTTGACCTCCTAGCAAAATTCGTCCTTTTCCAATAATGAAATTCTTCAACCAAAAATCGGTTCTCCCTATTGCATCAATTTTTCCTTAATCACCAAAATTTGGCCAAAGGCCACAAAATTTTGCTCCAATATGAAGGACTGAAATGTCTTCCACTCTCTTCTAGCTAGGGTTGATATTGCACAATCGAAACCGATACCGTAGAGTCTTCAAACCCTCAGGCAATCCATCAAGCATTCAAGCTCTTCAAGACAAGTATGTGAATGTGCAACTCAAAATGCCCAAATGCTCTCCAAAAGTTCCTTTTAAAGAAATTACAATCACCTCTAAGAATCTTCTAGAATAAAATATTATTTTATTAAGTGACCCTTGGATATAATTTTATTTTCAGTCACTTTATTAAATTAATTAAATATAAAGTCATCTTATGATATTTATTTTTGAAATAATTTTACAAATAATTAATTTAATAATTTATTCCCTTATTTCTTCTTTTAGCCTTCAGGAATAAATAAACGCTAAAATAATATCCAAGTGGCTATCAAGAAGGGGACATTACAACTGTTTTCCTTATCAACACTAAGGCTTCAAACTTAAATAGCCAGATCTTTTAATTCCCCGACAACAACGCCAAAAATGATGGGCAAGGCCGTTGATGTCACTTCTTGCATCATTTAATATTTCAATTATCAAACCGGGTGTGTCTTAGAGCTATATGCGATAAGGATGTTTCCACTGATTGGGGGGTTTTGCACTGTAAAACAGTGACTTTTGGTTTCGGTTTAGCTCCTTCAGGAGCTTTCAGGAGCTCTCGGAAATGGATCTTAACGACCAATTTCTAGCTAATTCTATGGACTTAATCCTAACTTATTTCTTAACTAAGGATTATTCAGACTCTGTTGTACCCCAAAATTAAATTTTTGTTACACTTAGACATTCTGAAGAAATGAGTAAAAGTCTTGTTAAATCAGTCAAAAAGGTCAAAATTTGGGTGTGTACTTGCATGAGGGGTTAAAGTGCAAAATTTTCAAAATATGATGATCTGGGTCTGCTCAGAGCAGCTTAACCTACAAAACCTAGATCTCAGTTTTTCATCCCTAAATTTTAGGAAAACTGCTATTTTTAGAAATTTTCTAAAATTAGTAACGTTTTCTGGGTTTTTTTGGTTTTCTTTGGAAATGGATACTGGCAAAACTTTTTAAAAATAGAAAGTTGGTCCGTCAGGGTCCAAACTGATTTTGATTGGCTCAAATTACGTCCATATCAGGCTGGTGCAGTCAGAATCTCAAAATAGTCAGTTTTGCCCTTGTGGGTCTATTCTGCTTTTTCAGAAGCGTATTTGGAGCTCCGAGGTCATCAATGGAGGTCATTCGGCTGCCAGGTGTCAAAATCATCACTCAGGCGTTCAACAGAAGATGAAATGATGAACATGCACGGAGAATGAAGAAGAAGATAAAAAATGATGAAAATTTCCTAACATTGGCAAGTTTGGGTGCCCCAGGAGAAAAAGGGCGCCCATCTTTTTAGGGCACCAAATGTCAGAATTAGGGTTTGCGCCTCCAATCAATGTTGTTCAGTTCTCTGTCAGCTTCGCAACGAATTCAGTGGTGTAGTTATTAGATTACTTAGTCATCCGGAATTCAGTGACTAACAGGGGAGATCTGCACTGAAGTTAGAACGAGGAAAAGTTGAAAATATCAAAATTTGACTAAGTGTTCAGATTTTGGGCGCCCTTGGTAAAGAAGGGCGCCCAGCTTTTTGAAGGGCCTAATTTAGCCGTTAGGGTTTAGGAATATGTTTGATCTTTTCAGTATCCTGCCAGCTTCGCGATGCCTGTCTTTGTCAGCACGTTTGACTGTTTAACATCCTGCAGATTCAGATCGAAGACAAAGGTACAGAATGAAGGTTTCAGACTCGAAGATGAAAATTAGTAAAAATGGCTAAGTCTGGAGGAAGTGGGCGCCCTTGGTGAAGAAGGGCGCCCAAGTTTTCAGGGGTCCCAACAGATGAATTTGCAGACGAGTGTCTAACGAGATCTCTTCACAATTGATCCAGCTTTCCAACGAGATATTTAGCACATCAATCGGATGTCGCAGTCGCTAGATCTGAAGCACCAAACAGAGTGTCCGACGAAGGCTAAAAACCAAGGTTCAGAAGCAGACATAGAAAAAGTGTAAAAATGACTAAGTCTGGTGAACATGGGCGCCCCCAGCCAAGATGTGCGCCCAAGCTTTTGAGGGGTCAAATTTCACTTTCCAACAAAATCTCTTCCAGAAGACCCCTTCTCATTCTTCGTCAGCTTCGCGATGAGCACAACCGTCAGTCGATCCGACGCCTGAAACACCAGATTCAACGAAATCATCTGCAGAAGAGGAGTTAATGAAGAAATTGAAGATCAGAAAAATGGCTTACACTGTGAAAGTTCGGAGCCCCTCGAAGGAAAAGGCTCCCATGAATTCAGAGGTCAAGATCAAGTTTTTAGCCAAAGGCTCCTCCAGAACATCCTTCTCAGAATCAGTTTGGCTCTGCGATGAATCTTTCAGCTCGCCTGTCGGATCAATCTAGAAGCCGGAAATCGAGGTCAAACCAAGGGTCAAAATGGAAGAAAAGTTGAAAATGCCAAAATTTTGGCTAACATTGGGTAAAGTGGGCGCCCCTGGTGAAGAAGGGCGCCCAACTTCACATGCCTTAGAAAATTTTCATAGATTTTCGAAATTTTCAAGATTGCAAGAGAAGAAAGAGGCGTCCAAGTTCAATGAAGCTGAGATTTAGGGTTTTGGAGATAAAAGCAAAAGAAAGCAAAGCAAAAACAAAACCCTAAGCCTATTTAACATCTTTCTTTTATGTTATTTTCATTATTTTTGCAGGTAGCCTTCAAGGGAGAAAGTTGGAGCAGCAAGTTTGAAGAAATTTTTCAAGATTCAAGAACGTAGCTTGCTGGTTTTTCATCATATTTTTCAGACCAGCAACATAAACCCTTGCTTTTTCAAGCTTTTTCATCCAGAAGATCAAACTTTTCAAGAAGAAGACCAAGGCATTCCATTTTTCAATCATCTGGGTCTTTTCTCTTCAATCTTCTGAAAGAAATTTTCAAGAACTTCATCAAGTTGCAGCAGCTGCTTTTATTTTGCATGTCAATGAAATCATCAGTGCATTCAGTTTTCAACCATCCGGGTCCTCTCAAATCAGTCTTCTGAAGAAAACCCATATCACAGCTTTTTTCAAGAAAATTTTAAAACTTAGGGTTGGCTGCTTTTTCGATCAGCCATCAGTGTTTTTCAAATATGATCAACTGGGTCCATTTCTAATTGTATTCTGAACAAAACCCAGGTGCCAGCTTTTTCGGTAAAAAAATTGAAGAAATTAGGGTTTGCTGCTTTTTCAGTCTAAATTCAAGATTTTCAAAAACGGACGATCTGGGTTGTAGTGCAATGAAATTCTAAACAAAACCCATATCTTAGAAAAATTTCCAAAAATTTGTCCGTTTGAAGACGAAAAACCAGCATTCTAAAAATAAAAAGTTGCTCAAAACTTGTCTGAACATAGGCAAGTTTACAGTCATTCTTCAAGGTTTTCAATATGGAGTACAGTTCCCTCGAGTTCGACACCAAATCAGCATTATGTCAAAACTTTATCATCTCAGCTGAAGAACGAGAGAAGGTGTGATATGAGAAAAGGGAAAGGTATCAGAAAAGAGTTGTGCAATATTCTTCTGTTGGAAATCAAGAGAAGTGTCAGAAGCATAAAGTTGCAGAGCCGCCAAGTCATCTTTGGGGCAGCGATGTTTTTCAAGAACAAAACTCATAAAGCAGTTGAAGAAGTGAAGGATTCTCTAAGTTTGATCACAGAAGGCGAGGAGATCTTGGAGAATCAAAATATTGCCTTAAGACAGTATCAATGCACCTGACCGGGACCTAGTTTCCTGCTTTTTAGCGGATATGATTGAGATTTAAAGCGGCTTTCATCTAGAAGCTTTCTTTCCGCTTTCTTTCTATTCTTGGAATGATTCTTATCCATTCTTTGAAGAAGAGAAAGAAGATAAATGTAATAGTTGGCATTTCCCGTTTTTTCTGCTTTCTTAGGTGTTAGTTATCTTTTTTCTAGATTTAGTAATAAAGCTTGCTTGCTGAGCAAGCCCTAGATTGTGAAAGCAAGGAGATTTTAGGGTTCCCTACTCCTTTGCTTGCCTATAAATAAGAGCCTTTGCTCATTTAGTTTCTTTAACCATGCTAGTGATAACAAAATGCTGAGCCTATTTTGCCTTCTATTTGTTATTCAAGTGTCGTTCAATTGTGTTGTGATAGCAAATTGTTGAGCCTCTTTAGCCAACAAGGAGTTAGTGTGATTGTTGTTTCTATTGTGTAAGAATAAGACTGCAAGCCTCTTTAGCTGCAATTTCTTATTCCAGGCATGTTAGAAGTGAGTTTTGTTCCAGAAGTTCGAGTAATAAAATCATGAGCCTCCTTTGCCTTGATATAAAATCTCTGATTTCCGTTATTGGTGTTTTACTTTTATGATCTTGATTTCAACTTACATTGAAGTGTGTAGATGTTCGTTGAGAAAGAGTTTATCGAAGTATTTTGTCAGAAAATCTACCTTGTTCATTTCTAGTTTCTCTTGCTCTGCTTATTACTTGAGAAGTTAGAAACGTCTTTAGTTTAAGTTAGTAGTAGTTGAAGTTCTTAAATCAGAAAATCTCAGCTGCGGCGTTTGTGTTTTATAAACCTTGTGCTCTAAGCTGATCAAAAAGATAGGCAACTTAGTTTTAGTTTACTTTCTTGAATACCATCAGCAAGAGGGAGCTTCCCCTCCTAATTTGAAGAGCAGTTTATCTGTGCATAGCTGTCCGTTTCAAATACGCATTCCAGAGGTGCGAATTTAAACGCCAACAGACTCCAATAACTTAGTTCAGACTTCACCTAACTTAATTGTAATTGATTCATGGAAGAATTAAGCTAAAAACCAAATTTACTCTTAATCTAAAATTCAGAATTGAAATTTACTTGGAAAGACAATCTATTTACATTTGCAAGAAAATAAATATTAATTTAGAAAATAGTAACACTAAATTCCATGAATGAATTCCTAACAAGCTTCAATTCTATCTTCCCATAAGTCATTGTTATCTCTTCCATTAAAACCATTTGAAAATAACTATTGAGTCTAATTCCTATGAACAACAATTAAATCTACAACAAATGAATGAATATTAATCTACAGTAAAGTGTAATGAACTATCTTGAGAACACAATGAACTTAATCTAAGAGTATAAATAATTGCAGTCACTAACAATGATTAAATGGACATCAACATTCCTAACTTTCCAATTGATACAAATGAAACAAAAATTAACTGAATCAAAGAACATAACACAAGGTCACCTCCTTCGGTTGAGCGGGCCCTGCTTTTCCTCTGGTGGGACCTTAAACACTGAGATTCAAATTAACTCCTTGTTTTCATTCAAATTGGCCCAAAATAGGCGAGTAGAACAAAAGTGCATATTACAAACATTACAATGCTTAAAGTGAAAGATTAACTAACTTCAGACTAAATCTAAGCATGGATATTTATACGAATATCCATTTATTTGAATTCAAGATCTGGTGCTACCCGCCAAGATACAAAGCGGAAAAACTAAAACTAAACAGAACTGAAAGTATCATAAAGAAATCCGCCATATAATAGCTGAATAGGAAGTTTCCAAGCTAACTGAAGAAGCCAATTGAGAATTGATATATCAGGATCTAGCTGGAGCAATCAGAAGCACGACAGATTTCAAGTTTGTTAAACAGAGAGTTTAACACATCTACCTCATGAAGTAAGCATTTAATCAACTGAAGAGAATCCTCAAAGATAGGATGCTATTATGACAACAAAGATTTCAAATTGCATAATCATTTCGTCATTAACATCATTAAAAAGCAACACATTTAATGCAAAATATCATTTCTAATATATCCTCAAATTAGTTGAATATAAGATAAAACAAGCAAACATATAAGAATATAATCTACCGCCAGTATAGTTAATTAACATCATAATAAAGTCTTTGCAAACATAAAATGATCAATTAAAGTGTCATTTTGAGCACTAATCAGTGATTATTGATAACATAAAGAAAGGTGGCATAGAAAGGGGAAAATGCGAGAAAGGTGGTGAAGACCCCACGAGTATGTAAAGTGATTGGAGAAGAAATTACACTTTTTTAAGTGGTATTTCCAACACAAGCATGACAAACATATGAAGGGAAATAGACATAAAGTGAATTGGATTTTTTTTGTTGGCATTGCCACCTAAAAGTTCCTATGATGGCAAAGCAATCCAAAAGTTCCTACTATCACACTATTCAGTTGGCTTTGCCATGCTAAAACTCCCCCAAGTGTAGGAAAATCCAAATTCAAGTGTTGGGTGTAATCTCATGGTTAGGGTTTTTGTGTTTAATAGAAAATTTGTCTTGTTCTTGAAAGAATTCTATTTTTAGAAATTATTATTTTAATAGTGAAACATATGGAAAGGGGGATCCTAAGTCCTAAGTGCAAAGAACGTAGGATCAATTCCACTTTTCCAAGGGTTTCATTAGGATGCAAATCTACAAGGTACAAAGATTGACCTTCAACCTCAAAGAAGAGCCAATTAGATCTAGATCTGATCCTTTTAAGTGTTAGAAATGAATTGGAAACGATTTGGAATGCTTAACCTAATTGGACCATATGACCTAATATGAAAAATGCAATATCTTGAAGATGAATAGATTGAAACAGTAATTTGCAGGTGGATCTAGGGGAGGCAGAGTGATGTGTACCTGTCACCAAAAGCTGGATCTGGCATGTGTAGGGGGGACTTATTCGCACATGGGCAAATGGGTCTTTGATGAGCGGTCCTGAAATTGATTTTGTAGTCCTCTGATGCTGAATTTGAGCTCCTAATTCCGAGTTGTAGAATTGTCAGAATGTTGTCAGTAAATTTTGTAAGCGAGTTTCTATGGTTTGACAACTTCGATGACAACAAATGCAACAATGAATGAATTGCCTTCAAACTTTCTTTGATCCTTAAACTTATAACCTGCACAGTCAAAGAGGGAGAAAAGGTTGGGCCATTTAGGGACTTGCCTCAGTCAAACCCCGTTTGAGTGTTTCCACTTCCACAATGGAAAAATGTCAATGATAAATGATAATGGAAAGGAAGGAATAATGAAATCAGAATGTGCTGTAACTCACCACCCTTCAATGGCTGCCTTGAAGGACTGAAGTCATACACATCTCCTCAAGGATTTGGATCTTGCTTGCTTGAATGCTTGAATGCTTTGGAGACCTACAAAAAGATGTTAGCCTTCACAAACTAAGTTGCCGGTTCGGGTTCGGGGATGGGTTCGGGTACGAGAACCCGGTACGTGGGTACGGGCAAATTTTTTTAGGGGTTTGGGTACGTATGGGTACATGTGTATATATATATATATATATTAATAATTTAATATATTATAAATCTATATATATGTATTATATATACAAAAAAATAAGAGAAATATAGAGAATTGTAAAACTAAATCATTTCATAGTATGATACTTGATCATTGATCAATGCCAAATGCCAAAGATAAATATTAAATGCCAATTGATAGTTGAAAAATATTCAAATAAAATTACTGAATTACAAAATGTAGTTCATGAAACATTGAAACATGATTCAATGTTCATTGTTCATGTGCTCATCAATCATCAAAAGGATTGTCAGAATCATCATGACTTGGATTTTGAGTGGTTTCAACTTCAAAATCATCATCATTTGAACCCAAAGCGGATCCAACACCATGTGATATGTCATCAATATCACCCACATCATCCATAGTGGCTCTAGCAAGATCCTGAATGGTTGCATCCAAGTCAGTAGACTCGGGTGCTACATCCCAAAGCCTCGCTGCCCCCTGCCTGTATTGAGGATCCTTACGTGACAGAAGACGCAAATTGGAATGAATGTACACTAAGTCTTCAGCTCTTTTTGCAGCCAACCGGTTACGCTTCACTGAGTGGATAAAGGAGTATGTACTCCAATTCCGTTCAGCGGCAGAAGAGCTTGCAACCTGGAGAGAAAACCAACAAAATTAAAAATAAAATAAAAAAATGCAAGATAAATTCAAGAATGTTAAGTGTTAAATTTTACAATACAAGTGGCAAAAAAAAAAAACTTACTTGTGAGAGGATCTTGATTGCAAGAGGTTGGAGGTACATATAATCTTGACCATGGAGGTACCACCATGTAAGACCATCCATTTTGTATTGGTCTCTAGCAACAGAAGCATTATGATTTTTTGATTTTCCTGTGACAAACATTCCAAATTCTCTCATGACACTTGCATGCACTTCTGGATCACTGAACATTCTACTAAATGCCGTCTTATACCCATTAGCAACTTCACCATCTCTATATGGCGGTATTCTCCCTGGGATAGAAAGTATTTCAGTGGTATAGTACCTCGGAGATAGGGCATATGCAAGGAGGTGCAATGGAGTTGTCATCTTGTTCCAACGATGAAGAACAATTGCTTCCACCCTTTTGTACAAGGTGTCTTCAGGATCATTCTCTTTTTTTTGTATTTCTATTTTTATTTTTTCCAACATTGTGTCCATGCTATCATAGACATCCCCCAAGCATGGTTCATCTGTATCAGCAAACCGAAGCATAGACATGATAGGTTCGGTGAATTCCAATACATAATTCACACGATCCCACCAATCGTCATTCAAGATCAATGCCTTGACTTTTTGGGCCCTCTCTGAATTTGATTGCTTCCATATACTCCATTGGTTGCTAATAACCATTTGACTCAATGCATCTTTCACCTTCACAAGTCGTCTCAGAACAATTGTGTGAGATGCAAACCGGGTCTCGGCAACCTAAAAACATGTTAATAGTAAGTTAATAACACATTTAAAATATGTAAATAATGCAAAAAATTATTTTATTCAATTATGTAAAACATGACATAAATGATAAATGAAACTAAATAAATTAAATTTTAAAATTTACCTTCAACAATTCCAATGTTGAAAAAGTTCTGAAAATTGCTTGTGACATATGGTGGTTTGTCACAAACATCTGGATCTCCTCAGACTCCTGGTATATTTCTTTCACCCACTCTATTTGGGTGCCAATTGCTTGCATCACCAAATTGAGGGAGTGTACAGTGCACGGTGTCCAAAAGATGTGCTCATATCTGGCCTCTACCAAAGAACCTGCAGCCCTGCAAACTTTTGCATTGTCCGTAACTACTTGGACAACATTTTCACTACCCACCATCTCTATGGAGTCAATGAGAATCCTGGAAATGAACACTGCATCTTTCACTTCCCCTTCACAGTCAACCGCCCTCAAAAACATTGCCCCCTTGGGGGACATTGCAATAACATTAATCAATGGACGGTTTTTGCAATCTTTCCATCCATCGGAAACAATAGATACACCTGTTTCAACCCAAGAATCTCTAATTGGTTTTAGTTGGGCCTCTACATATTTCTTCTCTTTTTGCAATAAGGTGGTACGCACCTTTTCATACCCAGGACTTGTGAAATCAGGAGGTGCACTATTTATTGCTGACACCATGTCCTTCCAATATGGTGATCTCACCAAGTTGAATGGAAGACCATTGGCATAGAGGCAACGTGCAATTTTTTCTTCAGCAATATCTCTTGCCTCCATTTTAAATGCCTTCTCTAATGGACCTCTCTTGCGGGTGGTGGTTTCTGGTTCTTCATCTTCTTCTTCCGTAGAGGGTATAGACAAGAAGGGATGTCTAGAGGGCCTAACTATTTGATGAGTGGGTAATGTTGTTTTTTTCTTTCCGGAACTATAACTAGTTTGTTTTCCTCTTGCAATGGAATTGTCAGCATCTTCTTGTTCTTTTATAAATGCTGCTATTTGTACAGCAGAAAACCCCTTCTTATTTGGGCCCACACACATATTAATCCCTTTACCACCAGGGCCCATAAAATGAAGTTTTACTCGGTAGTAGGAGCTATTATATTGTACATTGCAAAAATTACACTTCCAAACAACCCCCCACCTCTAGGAATTTGTGAAATTCGTGTGGTATGTCTCCATAAAGGAGATCCTTTATCAATTTTGAACTTTTGGCTTCCATCCCCACCCACTGAACTTTGACTACTGGCCATTGTTGCAATCTCTAAAAAAAATGAAAAAAAAAAAATATATTTGAAAAACTTATTCACAAACTTGAAAAAATTCATCAAAAACTAAGAAACTTAAAAAAATTCATCAAAAGATTGAAGAATAGGGTTTAAATGCATAGGGTTGAAATTCGGTTTAAAAGAATAGGGTTTAAAAGAATAGGGTTGAAATTCGTGTGGTATGTCTCCATAAAGGAGATCCTTTATCAATTTTGAACTTTTGGCTTCCATCCCCACCCACTGAACTTTGACTACTGGCCATTGTTGCAATCTCTAAAAAAAATGAAAAAAAAAAATATATATTTGAAAAACTTATTCACAAACTTGAAAAAATTCATCAAAAACTAAGAAACTTAAAAAAATTCATCAAAAGATTGAAGAATAGGGTTTAAATGCATACCTTGAACACTTAAATCTCCTTTGTAGAAGCTATTTGCCACTCCACAATCGATCTCCTTCAAATGCAATCACCTCCCTTCAAAATGCTAAGATGGACACAAAATATGGAGAGAGCAAAATGAGAGGTAAAAATGAAATGTTTTAGTATTGAATGGCCTCATATTGGGTCGTTTTAGGGTTTTGAGGCAAAATAGAAATTAAAAAATTGTTTTTTTTTCACTTTTGGGCCCACTTTTTAAGTGCTGGGCCGTGGGTTCTCAGGGGTTCGCCCGGGTACGCGGCTGGTACCCCCGGGTCCGCGTACCCACGGGCATGGTACTCGTTGGGTACACATAGGGTGCGTGCCCAACCCTGTGGGTTCGCCTGGGTGCGCGCTTGCGCGCACCTGGGCGAACCCACAGGGCTGGGCACGCACCCTGTGCGTACCCACAGGCGAACTCGTACCGGGTTCGCACCCGAACCAGGTTCGAGGCCTGTGGGTACGAATCCGGTAACCTAGTTCACAAAGTAATGACAACATGAATACATATAAACTTTGACATCATGTTGGATCTTGAATTGTTGTTGTAATGCTTTGAAATGTTGCTCTTGACTTGCTCAATAGTGCTCTTGATCATAAGTTTGCCAATATATTTTCACTTAGATTTTAAATGATGAAAAGAGTAGGTATTTATATGCAATTGTCCAATTTCTTGAAAATTAAATTCCAAAAGCTGACACTTGAAATTTGAATTTGGATGTTAAAATGCCACCAACAACATATTTGAATTTGGGTCCTGGCTAAGAAGGGTGATCCATTCGTCCATGGGCGAAAGGATCTTGGCCTAAATTTCTAGGACACACCTAGTCGAGAGCAAAATAACAATTGGATACATTTATTCAAAGCTTGTAATCCATTGAAAAACGGTAAAAAATAGGCCTTGGAATGCATAATTTGGAAAATTAGGAGCTTAATTAAGTCCAATAAATTAGGGGGACAAAACATAATGTGAAATTATTAAGGGTGACAATTTTCGACACTATATTTAGCCCCCACTTTAGTGAGATTATGAACTTACGCTCACACTCACACTAAAGTAGAAAAATATTTCAAGAGGGGTTTGAATGTACAAAATGTTGAAGAGATAGGATGTCTAAGGATCAAGGGAGGTGATCAAGCCCCCAGGAACCAAGATCCCATGACAAACCAACATAAGCACAAAGGAACACACATGTATGAAATGCAACAAAACAACATACACAAACATACATTTCAGAAAACACGAAGCATACACGAAAAACACACGACACCATAAAACATAAAGATGACGATGAAATGAAAACAAACACGATGTAAACACAAAGAAGACACACGAAATGAAACACAACAAAACACAAGATTAGTACTAAAAAGGATTCGAGTCGGTAAGGAAAAGAGACCTCAGTCTTAAATTGTCTCAAATACCAAACGCCATCCATCATATAAAGAAAATGCTCCATGAGGACTGAAGTCATACACATCACTCATGGAACACATGGCTCTATTGGCGAGCAAGTTGTATTATGCTAGGTGGCCATGTTAAAAGGCGCTCATGCCTCACACAATAGCAAAGTCTGCTATTTGCTAGGTGAATCACAAACCGGGAGACACACGGGCTAGTGAAGTCCGATATTCACTAGGTGAGCCCCCAAGACTAGGTAAAATGAGAGACACACACTAGGTCTACAAGGTGTGCCCCCAAGACCAGGTAAACTGAGAGACACACACACGAGGAAAAATGGGAAACACACACTAGGTCTACAAGGTGTGCCCATAACAACCATACCGAGAGTTAATACTCCTTGATAACCTTGATAAGGTGCCACAAGATGCTATGTCAACGCTACACTAAGTTCAACTCCCATGAACAAAGTGGAGCAAAAATGCCAAGGTTTAACATCACGGGGGACAAATAAGCCAAGGTTTAACATCATGAGGGACGAATATGCCAAGGTTTAACGTCACAGGGGGATGAATATGATAAGGTTTAACGTCATAGGGGTTGAATATGATAAGGTTTTAAAGCCTCAAGGGATGTTGTAATAACATCACCACAAAAGGTTACAATCAAAAGGGGCTTTGCTTAATACATGAAGGTCACACCTTAGGGAACATCACACATGATATCACCACCAAGAGAGGACTAGTTAAGGGATAGAAAATCACACCTTAGGGCATACCGACCATAGTATAACCACCAAGAGGAGTGTCATATGCCAATAAAGGTCACACTCTTATGGGACATCAAGTCCAATGTCACCAAAAAGGAGACACATCACATGGATTAAGAAGGCCACACTTTGGTTGACAAGGTCACATTTCCTAGGAGATGTATGTGATCATCGCTAAGAAGAGACGATTCCTTATGCAAACAATGAGCGGGGGATTATATGCCCGCCCCTTAAAAGGTTAGTGTACTTGCTATACTAACGTTTTAAGGAGATACACAGGGATCTCTTGCTAGAAGGAATACTCCTAGGAGATGGCGAACTAACCCCTTGCTCCCCAAGCATAGGGACAGAGGTGAGTCTAGTATGGCGCTCCTTGCAAAATGAAAGATGATTGCATAAAGCCTAGTTTATACCCTCATGAATGGTAGTGAGCATGTTATGACACTACAACTACCACATGGCAAGGAGCAAAGAACAATGAATGTTAACGGATTATGCGTTTAATTTGATCCCCATAAGGATCAAATTCTCTCAATTTCTTCTTTAAAGCATGACATTCATCAGTAAGATGCCCAAGTGTTCTATGATACACACAATAAGACATGTTTGTACTCTCTCCTTTCTTATCTTCTTGTTCACAGATAGGTGGTAAAGTGATAAGTCCTAGGTTGAGAAGTGTGTCTAGGGTCTTTTTAGTCTTAGTCATAGAAGCAAGAAAGGTAATTTCTTAAGTTTATACTTCTTGGTTGATGGGGCAACGAC
This sequence comes from Sequoia sempervirens, assembly GCA_007258455.2. Classification (NCBI taxonomy): domain Eukaryota; kingdom Viridiplantae; phylum Streptophyta; class Pinopsida; order Cupressales; family Cupressaceae; genus Sequoia; species Sequoia sempervirens. Next base: position 159,421,228 of record VDFB02270651.1, on the reverse strand, counting down.
TTGTTGTAAAGGTTGAGGATCTTGGTAACCTAGCGCTTTAGTATCTTCAAATGGTGTTTGTTCTAAGAGAGAGTGAACTTCATGTTCATTCTTAATGTCACATCCTTGTTCCCTCAAAATCCGAAAGCCTTGTCCATAAGTCTCTTCCAAATTGATGGGTGTGTTTGTAACTTTATGCTCATATGATGGAGGGTTGGTTGATGTGCTTTCGTTGTGATTGTTTATGATAGGTGCTTCCATGTTCATGGGTTGAGGTATGCTTTGTGATTTACTTTCGAGGTGTAAAAGAGTGAACATTTCAAGTGGTGGTATGGTAGGATGTTGTTGGTATGGGGTAGTAGGACATTGCATTGAAGGATAAAAGGCTGCATTATTCTCAAGGTTGCATAAGAAATTTTGTATGAAATGCATTCTCTCTTCATCTTGACCTATGACATCAAAAAGACTTGAATTAGGAGATGAATTATCATGATTGTCATTATCAGAATTAGGGTCATTACCAAACACACAACTTGAAACATCAAATCAACCAAAGATTTCAAGGACATCCAAATTTTACCAAAACACATCCATTTTGCAATGAGGTTTAGACTGTTCAACCACAGGTGAAGAACAACCATACAACAACTCCAGACAAACACTCTTGAGAGTATTCCATCAGAGAAAGTTGACTTATGCCCAAATAACAGGATAGAGTCACCTAGGGGCATTTGGGTCCTAGTTAGGGGTTCTGAAAGTTTAAAATCTGATTGTGTACTATATTGTTTAGGAATGCTGATTCTACTTGCAAACAGTTGTAATAGTAAATAAATTTCCGGAATTTGCCTAATGTATCCCAATTTGATGCAAAATGCAAGTATGCAATGATGTTGAAGATGTTTGAACAAGTTTGAATGCAAACTTAAGATCTGAAATGCAATAATTGACTGATTCTAATATGCAAAAGACATGAAAATGAGGATTTTTGATGCAATTTTTGAACACAAACAATGCACTTTCTTTCACTAAATGAACTAAATGCAAAATGCCTTAAGATATGCAGTTATGAATTTCAAATTGAGATCTGCAAGTACAAACAAACTGAGTAGATAGAGACAAACAAGTGTGAAAAAAACTGTTGATGCACCTGAACAAGGATAGGGTCGCCCAAGGGCGAATGGGTCCTTGTTTAGCATTTTGAAAATTGAAAAGCTTAATGTCTAAGTTGTTTAAGTTTGTTGTTTCTATCTGCAAACATGTTTGACTGTGTCTGTTTTTCCAAAATTTTCCAATGTAATGCAAATGCAAATGTATGACAATTTTGGAACAAAATGACACTTTTTTGAATGCAATTTTGAAATGAAAATCTGATCTAAATGACTGAAATACACCCTAATGCAAGCTATGATGCAATATTTTTGGGTTTTTATAACTTTTATGATGCAAATATGAAACCCTAAATGAGAAATGCAAGATAAAATGATGCAAAACCTAGATATGGGGTTTGAAAGACTACCAAATCAGAAAGCTATGATGTCAAATGTCAGGCTCACTAAAATGAAACATATGGAAAGGGGGATCCTAAGTCCTAAGTGCAAAGAACCTAGGATCAATTCCACTTTTCCAAGGGTTTCATTAGGATGTAAATCAACAAGGTACAAAGGTTGACTTTCAACCTCAAAGGGAAGCCAATCAGACCTAGATTTGATCCTTTTGAGTTTTAGAAATGAATTGGAAATGATTTGGAATGTTTAACCTAATTGGACTATATGACCTAATATGAAAAATGCAATATCTCGAAAATGAACAGATTGAAACAGTAATTTGTAGGTGGATTTGGGGGAGGCATAGTGATGTGTACCTATCACCAAAAGTTGGATCTGGCATGTGCAAAGGGACTTATTTTCCCATAGGCGAATGGGTCTTTGATGAGGGGTCTTGAAACTAATTTTGTAGCCCTTTGATGTTGAATCTAAGCTCTTGATTCTCAGTTGCAGAATTGTCGGAATGTCGTCAGTAAATTTTGTAAGTGAGTTTCTATGGCTTGACAACTTTGATGACAAAAAATGCAACAATGAATGAATTGCCTTCAAACTTTCTTTGATCCTCCTCAAACCTATAACCTACATATTCAAAGAGGGAGAAAAGGTTGGGCCATTTAGGGACTTGCCTTAGTCAAACCCTGTGTAAGTGTTTCCACTTCTGGAATGGAAAAATGTCAATGATAAATGATAATGGAAAGGAAGGAATGATGAAATCACAATGTGTTGTAACTCACCACCCTTCAATGGCTGCCTTGAAGGACTGAAGTCATACACATTTCCTCAAGGATCTAGATCTTGTTTGCTTGAATGTTTGAGTGCTTTGGAGACCTACAAAAAGATGTTAGCCTTCACAAAGGAATGACAACATGAACACATATAAACTTGGACATGATGTTGGATCTTGAATTGCTGCTATAATGCTTTGAAATGTTTCTTTTGACTTGCTCAATAGTGCTTTTGATTGTAAGTTTTCCAATATATTTTCGCTTAGATTTCAAATGATGAAAAGACTAGGTATTTATATGCAATTGTCCAATTTCTTAAAAATTAGATTCCAAAAACTGACACTTGAAATTTGAATTTTGGATGTTAAAATGCCACCAACAACATATTTGAATTTGCGTGTTGGATAAGAAGGGGGACCCATTCTCCCTTGGCCCAAATTTCTAGGACACACCTAGTTGGGAGTAAAATAATATTTGGATGCATTTATTCAATGCTTGTAATCCTTCAGAAAATGGTAAAAATTAGGCCTTGGAATGCATAATTTGGAAAATTAGGAGCTTAATTAAGTCCAATTTTCGACGCTACAAACATGTATGCTTTTTTAGACGTAGTCATTAATTTCATATCCATGGATAGGGTTTCAACAATTTTTGCAAGCTCTAGAAAAGGTTCACTATATTTTAGAGACTCTTGATTTGACATAGCTTGCAAGTCAAAACTATTTTAGATTTTAAAAAATGACTTAAGTGATGATTGTTTGTATTTTTCTAGAGAGGGTAGAGATGAGCTTGTTTTGAGTTCTTTGTACGTAGTTAGTTGTTTTAGTATTGGATTGCTTTAAGCGTTGTTTTATTTCTTCTCTTCAGAGGATGTAATGTCCCCTTTTCATCAGTAATCAGTTTAGAGGCTCATCAGCCTATTCCAGAGGCCCATAGGCTCGTTGAGGAGAAATTAGTGTTTCCATTGTTTGGAGTTTTTTGGCATTTCTCAGAATTTACTATTATTAGTAAGTTTTAATTTTGGAAGTGATCCAGTTGACAACATTTCAATGAGTTTTCCATTTCAGTTGGAGCAGTTGTGTATTTTTGGGTTTGGCTTTAAAGGTGCAATATTTGGAGAAATAAATTATTTCAAGTCATTAATGTTATGTTATTAAATTGACCCCTTGGCCTAACGTAATGACTTGAAGTTGTGTTAAAAGGTGGTACTCAAGGGTGGACGCCTCATGGAGACATTAAATTAATATTTTACTAAGTTACCGGGTTCGCCCCTGGGAAGCCCGGGTACGATACGGGTTCGGTTCGGGTTCGGTTCGGGGAAGCCCGGGTACAATACGGGTTTGGTTCGGGTTCAAAATTCGGGTCTGGTTCGATCAAATTCGCTGTGGGTTCGAAAAATCGATTGTGGGTTCAACCAGGGTTCGAAACCTTGACTGTGGGTTCGGCTAGGGTTCGTTTTTTTCGAACCCGAATTGAACTCGGGTAGAATTTGTGCCTAGGCAGACTTTTTCAACGTATTTTTGCAATTTTTAATTAATTTTTTGACCTTTTGTTGACTTTTAAAGACTATTTTATTCCCTCTAACCCTAATATTTGCCTCTAACACATGAAATAGATATGTGTTGTCTTCGTGTGTAGCTGTGTTGAGATAAATTTCGACTGAATACTATTAATATTTCATTTTTATAGCTGCGTGAATTGTGGTTGGACCAAAGTAAATCAATTTCTTGCATTTATTTAGTTCATAAGTATTTTATCAAACATTTGTCAAAAATACAAAAAATCAGTTAGGGATATTTTACTGGTATCTAAGCTAGTTTTCCTACTAGCCTGTTGGGTCTCTAACATATTGATGTAGAAATACACTCCATATGCATCCAAGTGATAGAATAAACAAGTGCTATCAGATAGAACTCAAAAGGCCACAGTTTCAATGTTTAGAAAATACAGAAGGATTTTCATTTGCAGATTTGGAAGTAGAAGAAATTATGGCAAACAAAGATAAAAGAAATTCACATGAGGATATTAATATAGAGCAGCAACTAAATGCACTTATACAGGGACAACAGCAGTTGACCAAGTTATTGACACAAATGTTGAAAATATGAACAGTGATGCAATTAACTCTGCAAACAACAACAATAATAATAATACTAGAACAATAATAGGATCAGTAACTAGACCCCTAATGCCTAAATTTTGGATAGAGCAGAAGACCTAGATGGTCAGAGGGACAAAAGAATGTAGGACAGAGCTATTTGGACTACCTAAATGAGTATAGATCTCTTAGGAATAATCTCATGAAACAATGTCTCTTACCAATTTTTGCCAATTGAAGCTAAGAAACAGACCCAAGAAAGAGAGAGGAACCCACAGCTAGGACTTACAATGAAGGTTAGGCAAGTTGTGCATACCTACTTTTGACAGCTAAAACAAATGCACAACACGTTCTTAGATCCAAAATTTGGATACATACTTCTCAAATCCTATGTTTGAAGAGGAAGCAATAAAATATGTCAAATGAATCTATATCATGACATTTGATTATAAAGTGGTGGTGTATTTTTGCTATGTTATTTGACTATTAATATGGTGGTGTATTCTGAACTTAATTACTGCTACAAATATGTATATATTTCTGATTTTTATATGTGTTTGTATTACCGAACCCAAAACGAACCCAACCCCCAAATTTTTTTTTACTGAACCGGCGAACCGAGTTCCCGAACTCGAACCCAAACCCAAAACCGAACCGGTAACTTAGATATTTTATAATGTTTATTGTGCCTTGAAGTTTGGACGCCTAAATAAGGTGAAATAAAGTGTTTTGAAAATTAAAATATTTCAAAGGTGAGATTGGGCGTCCCTTTTGGAGGGAAAATTTGGAATATGAAGTCATCTCAGGTTCTATAAAAGAGAGAGTTTGCTCTAGCATTCATCATCCATTGTTTATGCTATCGTTATGCTGTCGAAATGACTTCATAGTTTTGGCTTCGAGGAATGCATACCTCCTAGTGAATAACCAATTTCATGTTTGAAAGATAACACCTAGTTGGAAATATTGCTGCTTCTCATCTAGACTAGCAGATTGTGCTTCAAAGTTCGTGAATTTTGGTGATATTTCAGTTTCTGTAGTTGCTGGTTATCATACAGTTGAAGTAGATTTTCGTTTACAGCTCCTTGAGTGAATTTTATTTCATTATGGGTATTTGAGTTAATCATTTCTATGGCAAGGGCGATGCTATTTGCAAAAAAATGGATTTTATTATGAAGTGTGGATTTTTCTAGGAAGGCCGTACCATTCCTAGGGCCGTACCTTTCTTGAGGAGCTTGCATTGGAATTCAAACTTGCTATTTGGTGGCTGTTTGGCACTTACAAACTCTTGGTTGTTGGTCGCCTATCCTCTTGGAATGCTGTTCTAAGTTTTGGTGAGATTTGGAGTTGAATTGAGGTAGATATATGCATTTTGGGTTGAATTTAGTTGCTGGTTCAGTACATTTCAGTAGCTGGGTTTCTATATCAGATTGCTATTAGTTCAGATGTTGGTTTGGTTTTTAGTATTTGAGAAGGTTATTATTGTGAGAGATCATCTTCGTTCATTTGGCTTTGTTAATATTGTAATAGTACTTGTAATTTGCAGTTATTTGTCATTGTAAGACTGTAAACAACAGTATTGTTCCAGTCATTTAATTTGCTGCATTTACTTGTGTTTAATTTTCACACATTGTAACCCCTGGATGGTTTACCGCCAGTGTGGAGAAAAGAATTATTAAATCTCTCATTTCTCACCCACTGAAAAGTGGCGAATTCCAACTGTTCAGTGGATGACTGCTGTGAAGCGGATGAATTGTTTTGCATTGTAATATCTTTTGCCCCACTGAATAAGTGGTAGCATGGAATTCTTTATGGCTGGATCACCGTTTACCCTCATTTTAGTTTGTAATTCAATTTCAGCTGTTGCTTAGATTCCATTGCCATATGCTATCACCTCGCCTTCCAAAGGATCTTGGTGAACATTCTTGGCGTAGATTACATTCAGTTTGATTATCTTTTGGAAGCTAATGCTAATCATTGGTGTAGTGCTGGTTTGTGTTGTGAAAATTTTGGAAAAAAATTAAAGGGCTTATTTCAGAGGATAGGGATAGGGTTGCTTTAAAGCACCACTTATAGAGGAATATTATACTATTATTTTATCCCTAAAATCTTCTTCTCAAGAGCTTATAAGTAAGTGATTTCTTCATTTGATTACAGAGGAAAATTTATGCAATACTTGTGCTGCAGAATTTTTCATTCAGCTTTGCTTAACATCTGTCTTCTATTCTTAATTAGTAGATTTGCATGCCTTTTAAGGATTGTTGTCTTGGATCTCACATCATGTTTCATGTTGTTTGTGGAATGTTTCTTATGTCAAATCAATCCTATTGTTAATACTTAATACTAATTCATTGATCTCCAATTTAACCATTGGATATTATTTTATTTGTAGTTCGTATTGTTGTTCAATTGCATAACAGAAAACTTCATGGTGAGATAAGAAATTTGCAAGTCTTGTACTCCTACCTCAGATAAAAAAGATAGGTCTGGATTGTCTTAAATCATTTTGTTTACATGCAAACCTTCTAGAAAATAATTTACATTCTGTGCATAAGTAGCAATTTAGTTTATTTGTTATAGATTTAGGAGTAGATTAGATTAGGGAGCTTCCCATGCAAATTGAAGGAGTGGGTTTCCTCCCATACTGTTCAATTTGAGTTGTCCTGAAAAGGACAAATTAAAATGCCTACAAAGTTTAAACTAAATGGTTCAGGAATACTTTTCTTGTGTCATATGCTATAAGTGTATCCTTGTCCATTCTTTTTGTGAAATGTTTTTTAATGGTTGTGAAGCTTTGTTTTTTAAATGATTTGTTTCTAGCTTGAAGCAACTGTATATGTTCTATAATTAGCAGCCAACCAATTGTTTCATACTTTATTCATGTAATAAGAAGAATGTTTTTCTTTTCAGGGATGTAGCATTTAGAATAGCCATTTTATTTTTCTGACAACTTGATGGCTTGTGTGATATTGTAGATTCATGGAAGATTGAATACACACACTGGAGCTGCTAGATGCATTGCTCAATTTAAACGTAGATTTTATCCTGAGGTTAGAAAATTATGAATCTGTGTGTTCTTTTTTCTTGTGCCTGAAAGTAAGAGATATCATTCATACTGGTATTTATATGAAGGTGACTTCTTTTTGGCGTCCACCACCTGAGATTTGTTTAGAGAATTATGGTAAAATTTAACTTGCAGTTGCTATTATGAAGAGTACCATAACAGAGATATTGCTGAACAATTAAGATCCCAACTGTACCAATAATAAATAAAGGAAAGTTTTTGCTCGCTGGTGAGTTGACCATCCTATGCCTGCAAGAAACCACAAAAATGCAGGTACAAGATGCCTAAGCAGGTGGGATGCAATCGACCAGAGTAATGAAGTCTTACCGTGTATTTCTCTGCTGTTCTTGAATCAGCTTGCTTGGTACCATCATGCTAGGTTATTAATGCGGTTCTTGATCTTGTTCAGGTGATTGCAATCCTCCCACAAGCCTGCCAAGTATCATGCTTAATACTTTACTGTGCTTCAATTGGATCCTTAGTTGGATCAACTTTCTCAATTTTATTCTATAGCAAATCAGCAGTACTCACATAAATATCTGACTCTTTCAACAATACTTGTATGAATATCCCTTGTCTCCTAAAATATTTATCTTAGAGTGAGAGTAAATAGTATTTTGCATCTGTGGATTTGGTCCATCATGCAACTGGGAGAAAAGCTTTCCCAGCATCAAAAACAATGCGGACTTCCTTGCAGGTTCATGCATGTACAATGAATTATCATTAAACGATTCTTCTACAGAATCCTTGTACTGATCCCCATTTGTTGATCTATGTGCTGCCTGTACAATGCATTATCATTAACTGCATCACTGTATGCTTCAAATAAGTCTTGAGAGACTTCTTCTTAGCTATCAATATTTTATTCTGTTTGATCACCACCAGCCTCTCCTTTGCTATCTGACTCATCTGTTAGGGGTGTAGACGAAGGTTGATGCAGGAGCAGAGGAAGGACCTGCTTCATAGATGGATGAAGTGATATAACTGGAGGGAGGGAAGACATCAGCTTGTTTTACACCTGGGAATCTATACCAGATTGAAATATGCCAAACTAATTTTCTATGCAAAATTTTTTCACTTTCACCAATCTATGTGCTCAGACATTTTGTCAAACAGTTTGCCTGTAACCTCTCTGAACTGGTTTATGATTGATTTTGATATAGAGTGATTTGTTTATTGTTTTGGACACAATTGCATTCATGGAATACTTGCATTTATATAAACAAAATATACAATTAAACCCAAAGTAGCAATATGTATAAATGAACACTGAATTTCAAAGTGCTGGTAACAATTTATTACATTCAGAAATCTGATACAGCAGATAAATATTATTTACAACTCACTAACCTGGACATTAAATGCCCTTCACATCCATTCATAGCCTTTCCCAACAAGTACGACTAGCATAGAATACTTCATGAGCAATTCCCAAAGGGCACGGTAGCCTTAGAAGTGGTATGGCAGCCTTTGTTTGATTCCTTCTCCCTTGTTTGCTGCGTAAGCTTCCTCCTTTGCCTTCTACAATGCTCCCCATCTTCACTTTATTCAAACTTGGGCCCACAAACATGTACGGCTAGCTCAGGAGTTTGCATATGGTACAACTGGACTAGCTTCAGCAATAAATCATAACATATTTCCTTTCATTTCACCATAACCAGAAATTGGTCTTGGCACAAGACTTCACCAATTCTGAAAATGAATTTCAATAATATTTTTCTTTCAAAACTCACAACTCCATGCGAAGCAAATAAGATATAAAGCTGCTCCAAAGTAAGAATATGATGAAACCGCCAAAATTGTCAAACTCTTCTAGGCAGGGTTTCCAAAACAAGATATTCTATAATATTTCCAATCACCTGTAAATTTGTTGTTGAAAGACTCACAAATTAGAAACCCAAATCTTTGAATGCACTATGAAATACCTGATCAATATCTCCAACAAACATTAGCCAGGGTAGATCTTTCACCATTGAAGCCAATCTTCTCCAAGAGGGTTTTTCGTCCTCAAGAAGGCTGAGATGAATCAAGTCCAATCTCCAGAACCACAAGGGTTCTCAAACAAAGAGATAATAAATTTCCACATCCCATGTTAGCTCTCAATTCCCCTTTTTATAAGCTCTTTAGGGCTTTCCAAAAACTCCCTTTTAAAATCACTTTATTAATTTATTAAGCCTTTTAACTCCAAAAAGTGATTTAATTTACTTTTAAAACATTTCTGACATTTAAAGTCACTTTTAAGCATCCCATCATTTAAAACTTTACATCCTCTTTCCAATGAGCTATAACACTAAGGCGCTCGATGTATTTATTTCATAGTTACAAGACTCGTAGGAACTTGGCAAGTCGGGGTTCGAGCAGGGGTTAATGAATTTGGCAGACTCGGTGGGCTGAGTACTCGCCAGACTCGCCGGGTTTGGGTGAGTCTCGACCCCCAGACTCAGCCATTTTAATTAAATTTTTAAAAAAAATCTACATCTTTCAATGCTTGTTTGGTTTATGACATGCCCATCTAGGATTTACAAAAAATATGAAAATGGTGTGTGCCATGAAGGTCTGTGTGGTTTTGAAGGTCTTCATTTGGGATTGGTGGCGGGGGCTTTTCCCCTCGATCCGACCTTGTATCGTGACAAGGAGTGCGCCAAAGGCGTTGCCTTAGGACCCTGCAAGGGGCATTGCCCCTCGACCTTGCTGGGGGCGCTACCCCCAAACCCCCCCGCAAGGGGCGCTGCCCCTTGACCCCATTGGGGGCATTGACCCTAGACCCTTGCAAGGGGCACTACCCCCAACCCCATTGGGGGTGTTGCCCCTAGACCCTGCGCGAGGGGGTGCTGCCCCTTGACCTCGTTGGGGTGTTTCCCACAAACCGCATCAAACTATAGGTCTAAGCATGTAATAGGCCAAGGATGAATCGTGATCATAAAACCTACAAAATACGTATCCCCTATTGCAAATCTTTGCATCTTTCACAGTCAAAGTCATAGTCAAGGATTATCTTGTTTCATACATTGGACAACTTGTTTAGTATGCAAGGAGGGCCATAGGCAAAGTTGGCATGCTACAGTCATTGTACTATTGAATACAAATTATGTCATAGTTGGCAAGAAATGCCATTTTCATAATGCAAAAAATGTTTCAATCATGCCCTACACAAGAACACATAACAATCCCATCTATTAGTATGCTAGCTAAAGTCATACTAGAACATAACCATTTATCTTTTTACTTAACCGTTCCTATTTGTTAATGAGCTTGACAACAAAACATGTAGTCTTGAAGGCTTCAAGAAAATTTTAATAATAAATTCCTCACTTGAATATACGCACCAATCATTGAGACACAAGCAAATACCATGACTAGCGCATGAATTGTCGTGATGTTGGGATGAGTGATGCAAGCTCTTCTAAGCCATAGATTGTAATGGCCCCACCCTAGTCAGTACCAGTTGCAGATGGGTTAGCCTATTACTTGGGACCCTCATAGGCTAATATGTTTGGATAGAGGGTCTCAGTGGTAGTTATAGAGATTGTTATCACTCCATTTCTTCAGTTCAGTATTGGGTTCAGTTCTAGGCCTTTGCAAATCAGTGTTTGGCTTAGTTTGATGGACTTATTATTTATAGTAAGTCAATTTGGCAGTGATGCTATTTTTAGTCAGGGCACCTGGACACATGGGGGTTTTACAGTGTTGACCCCATCTTCAGACAACACGTCAAAATACTGAATATTGAGGGAGAAATTAATATTTAAGTGTGTTGGCGTTTAAATTAGCACCTCTGGAGTGCTAATTGTAAACGTTCAGCTATTACAAATGTTTTGCAACACTTCTTCGTTATTTAAAGAGAAGTCCCTCTTTGCTGATTTATGCATAAATGAAAGGGATAAAGCAAGTAAACTACTATCCAGTCTTTTTTACTCAGCGGTAGGACACAAGGGTGCATAAACACAATGCGCTGTAGCTAAGATTTTTCTTTGGTTTCGGCAGATCTCAACTACGACTAAGCTGGCTTTTAATCTATCCTATATCCTCAAGATTAATAGAGCATGACGGCATAGGAGCGGGAATGGATGGTTCAATCACTTGGTCGAATAGGTCTCTCAGGATGCATCTGAAGGCTCCGAACTCCTAGATTCGTACCGAAATAGAACTCACACAAGTAATCCTTACGGTAACTTATATCTCAGGATTCCCAAAGAGGTACCAAGACCTTTCTGAGGTGGAGGCTGAAAATTAAGTTATGAGAAACAACAAAAGGACGATAATCTTATCTCCTAAATTCCCAAGGAGGCACCAAGGCCTTTCTAAGGTGTAGATTGAAAACAGACTATTAAACACAACACACAATGATAAAACCTTGAGACTTTTGGATCAAAGGCATGGTAACTCTCCTGATTTATTATCTCAATACTTCACCAAAGAATACACGTTGGGACAACAACTTATCTCGAAGAGACAATCACACATCCTGCGATCAAACCAATGATACATGAACAAAGATTGGACACACCTATTTGAGTAGAGAGAGCACAAGCTGTACTTGGTGCTTAACTACAACAAATACGATCCAAGAACATATACTAAGCGAATAATATAAAGGCAAAATTGCTCAGTGTTTTTTAGCCGTGAAGTAAAGTTAAGAAAATAATGAGCCTAAGGCTCTTATTTATATAACTCAAAGGAGTAGGCAACCCTAAAATCTCCTTGAGTTAACATTGAGTTCTTGCCAATCAATTAGCAAGATTTATTCCTATGAAAGGGGAAAAAACAGTTAACTGGAAATCAACTTCAGTTAACTGAAACTAAACAAAGAGTCAACTAAAAACTACTTCAGTTGACTGAAACTAAACTAAAGGTGAACTTTAATACAAAGTACGCCTCCAAAATAGACATCCACGTTTAGTGGAGATCTAAGATCCACAAATTATGGAAGTCAATTAGACATCCTCAATCAATGCGATCTGACAATGTATGATTTGTGGGATGTGGAGTTAACTTGGAAAGGGGCATCAAGTTAACTCCAATTACATTTAATGTCTTTTTGAGTTGACTTGGAATGAGTCATCCAGTCAACTTCAAGTATCATAATTGCCATTTGGAGGGTAGGACGTCCTTTTTGGTGCCTTTACAACTCACCACTAGTCAACAGTGTTTCTATCCATTCGTTGACTTCTTCAGCCTTTGGGTAGTTAATGCTCTGCAAAATGATGGCATTGCACTTGAGCATTACTTCGCCTATCGTGAGTTGGTGCTGGAAGTCTATACACTGGGTAGCTGCCTCATCGAACTTGGTAGACAAAGCTGCCACTTTGGCCAACTTGCAACCATTTGGATTATCAAGGAAGGTGCTGCGGATGACATCGTGTTGGTTGAAAATTTTGTATTCTTGTGAAAGCATACAAAATTGTGGTTTCAATCACAGCACGTGAGATTAAACTCTCCTAATTAAGGGAAGGCTCCCCCTTTAACTAAATGAAACTAAATGGGTAGGACAGCAATCGTTCCTCTTATTTCAGGAAAGATTATGTTCTTTTCTCTTCACAGAAAAGAAATAGTAAAAGTTGATATAACTTATTACAGCAGCTATGTAGTGGAATTAAGAAAGAGAAAATAAAGTTTCCTGAAAGCACAAAGACTTCCGTTACTTCCTCTGGGACGGGAAAACAACCAATAAGCACAAAGTCTTGAGGAATGAGATCCTATCTACCCTTTTCAGAATGATTATTTAATGAAAACATACAACATAAAACAGCGCAAAGTCTGTAACTACGAAGTATTTATTAATTACTCTAAATGAGAATTAATATGAGCACAAAGTCTCACAATTCTTCTCAATTTCTAATACTAACTACAAATTCAATTTTCACATTTACAGCACAAAGACTGCAGATATTTAAATTGAATCTCTCTTCCGCAATATTCCACAATTCTCAAGTAGTTACAAAATGATGCTCCAAAATGACATAAGAACATGAAGGATGCAAAATAAGAATTCAGCTCAAAGTCTGAAATTCCAACTTCTTGATATTACTTGAAAATTCACAATATTCAACTATAAAGCTCAAAGACTTTATGAGTACAAAATTTTGCAGAGTTTTCTTGCTTGCTAAAAAGATAAAAGATTACAATAGACCCCCTCAAGTATTTATAGGAGGGAGGTCTGGAGAAAAAGGTGGGAGGATCTCATCAAACTTGAGAAAATCTCTCAACCGATAACTAATTGCAATTGAATTATTCAAAATTACAATCCAAATTGTGATTTGTTTTGTAATAAATTACATGTAATTACATTTTTCAAAACTGCAAGGAAAGAACACTTGCAATTGTAAAACTTGTTTTTACATATATTTGTCGAAAGTAAAAATACATAAAACAACCTAATATTTTAATTTGTTTCATTCCTATCTTTGAAAGACAAGAATTTGCTGATGATCATCTGCAATTCATTCGCATCGGGGCCCAGTGTGTTCTTGGCAATTGCAACAGTCTTCAAGATTATATCAAAATATCTGATTGTCGCAAGTCTATGTTCTTCATAAGAAGTTTGCATTTTATCAAGGATTATCTGATGATTAACAAGTTTATGAATTGAATCCATGGTAAACTGCTCTGATTCCAATTGTTGACGAAGATTTGCTGTCATTTCTGTAGTAACTAAATCAGCTGCAAGTAATTCACCTTCATGATTCAAAATTGTGCAAGAGATTTTCTCAAAACTTGAAAGAATATCCTGCTGAACTTCATCATTCATTTCTAATGTGGCCTGGATATCTTTGATAAGATCTTGAATAACTAATGACTTATTTGTCATAAGTTCTTCAAATTCTATGTATTTCTCTCTGTTTGGTAAGATTGAATTACTGCATAGAACTTGTAGCTTGGTTTGATCTATCTCATGCCAAATTTTTAAATCCTTTTCAAGCGATTCCAAACTCTGCTTGAAAACTTCCAAAGTTTGATTCAGTTTTATCTTTGCAATTCTGACATTGTTTAGAACTTGCAACGTCTTTTCAATCATTGGAATGCTTTGATCAATCAGCTGTGTTACCCATGAATCAACTGCTTTGGCCTTTTGTGCAATTTTCTCTAATTGTCTAACTAATTCATTAGGAGCGACTGAAGATAGAGAATCAACTGCTTCTGATGATCCAGTAATTCTTTGAATAACTGAAACTAGCTGATCATTGTCCTCTTTGAGCTTTTCCTTTTTGGCTAGAAGTTCATTGTAGCTTTGTGCCAAAATTGTTACTGAACTCTGAGCATCTTGCATCAGGTTAGCATGAGTCTGTTTGCCTAATTCCACCCTAGTAAATCTGTAATCAGACACCTGCATCTCTTCATGTGGTTTGTCAACAGGAGGTTCTGCAATCTCAGCATATTTCATTTTATTGCTGTCAACAAACACTTGCGAGACTGTTTTTGCTTTCTTTGCAACCATTGGTTTTGATTTCTTCAATTTTTGGAAATCAAAAACATCAGGAGACACTGCTTGTTTCTTTCTTTTAGGAGCAATTGAATTTAACCATGGAGGAAGATCCAAGGTTGTCATATCTGAAATGGCAACTGCAGTCTCTGTAGAAATAGACTCAGTTTGTGTTACAACAGAAATTCTAGGGGGTGCCTCAGTTTGTATAGCAACTATATTTTGTTCAGAAGACAAATTACGACTAGGATCAGCCATGAAACAATTAAAGCTTGTTACTGATGTATCTATCTCTGGGAGAGTTATTTCTGACATGGCTGGAAAGATTGGATTTGCATCAAAAATACTCTCCAAGTTATTGGGCAAGCTCCTCATGGGTGTATTCATTATTGATGAGGACTGATGACTAGCCCCTGGAGGTAGGATAGAAGGAACAAATACTGTGGAGAAGGAATCAACATCACTGTCGATAGGGGAGATAGGAGATATGGCTGAATCTGGTATTGGAGCTTCAATGTGAGGAGTCATCTCACTTAGAATGATAGAGGTTTCAAGAACCTCTTCTTCTTCTTGTTGATCCAAAACTTGAATCTGCATTTTGTTAACTTCTTTCCCCTTTAGTGTTTCCTTTTCTAATGGTTGTTCCACAGCTCGGCTTACCTTCAACTTAATTCTAGTACCTGAAGAAGAAGCTCCTTTTGATTTCTCTCTAATTTCTGACTTCAATCCTTTAGGACCAGCCGGATCATCTTCAGCCCTAACTCTGATTTTAATAGTCTTAACACCTATGCTTTTGAGCCAAGCGTTGGTGTTTGCTAAGACTGACTGAAACCTATCAAAAATAGAGAGATTCTTTTTGAGACCACTGGATTGCAGGAATGGGCGCATTAGCAACTCTTTGTTCTTCATATTCAGGATCTAAAACCTGCCTATCATCAATTACTCCCTCTGGAACTAAGGTCAGATTCAAATCAACAATTTGCTCCACTGTGAGCCTGCAATAATCCATTCTGTATATATCTTTTTCTGTCCGGAGGTCTGCCCAAATGTCTTCAATGCGGTGCACATGAGTGAAGGCTCTTTTAATTTTGTCTTTCATCCTTCTATAATCGAAATCCATTCTGGCTTGAAATCTCTTTAATGTTATTTCCTAAAGTTCAGTCTCCATTGTTTTGGCTCTTGAGGAAGTCGTCAAAGAATACCTCCCAATTACCAATGGATTATGTGATGAAATACTGATTCCAGCCTTGTGTTGTGTAGCTTGACGTGCATGCACTGCCATCAACTGCCTTCCTAGCTCCATCAAAATAATCTTATCTGTCGGATACCTTGGAAGCATATAAGGTTTGTCTTCAAAGCATCCGACTCTCATATAAGTGAAGGTAGGGAATTGAAGAAACAAGCAACCATACTCATTTACTTTATTCCAAGCCGCCTTAGATACCCTGTTGTTTACCAATGCTTTGTCAAATAAACACATAAAATGACCAAACAAAGCATCTTGAACTCTTCTATAATGTGCCCGGCTTGGTTTTAAAGTCAGCTGATCATAATACTCCCATACAGGCACCAATGATCTGTCACCTTGAGGAGATAGGCCTGGAAAATGCCTCAATGAAGCTGCTATATAAACCAAATATGAGTTCATGTAGAAGGTAAGAGTGGTAGGAACCTGTGCAAGCTGTTCACACAAACTGTCACTGATTATTTCCCCCCAAAATATTGGATGCTGTGCTTTTGTGATGACCACAATGAACTTATACATCCAATTTTCAAACATATTGGAAACCTTCAACCCTGCTATTCTGCTCAGGAGAGTGATCATATCATTAATCTCTTCCTTAATATCAGACCGATACAATTTGGGTATCCGGGTCACACAAGGTCGTGATTTGAGAAGGCACTTAGAATTGATATGTTTGATACAAGAATTCTTTTTCTGCTCATAATATTTGTGAGCACTCTTCAATGTGATTTCTGAATATGTAGGAGCATCAGGAACTCTGAAAATTCTGTTGATTGTCTCAGCATCAAGTCTAATAACCATGTTGCCATCATCGTCCTTGATAGTTCTAGATTGACTGTCAAAACGAGATGCACATGCAAGAACAAATTCAGGCTCAAGGGCAGCAACAGGAAAAGAAGATACCAGGTGAATATGACTTCTCAGCAACAACTGCATGTCGTGAGAAGTTGATTTCTCAGCTCTCCCCAAAAACTCGGACATATCAACATGCCCAATTTCTGTGTCCTTGATTTCGTCAATATTTGAAACCACGTGAGATGGGGAAATCTCATTCTGATACTTATCAAATTTGTATTTCATCTTTTTGCTTATTGGAGAAGTTGGTTCGTCTGTCATTGAACAGGAATCTGCAAGACTGCGGTGAAAACCCCATAAGGTAAGAACATCATCAACATCAACATGAGTGGACATGGTGAAACTCAAACCCTAGGACAATGAAACCGTCTTTAGAAAAATGATGGAAAGTGAACGGTAAAGATGAATTTGGATCTTGATGGAGTGATTGCAATCAAAAGCAACGTTTTGTCTTCTTGGAACAGCAAGACAAAAAGAGTTTTGGCTTGGATTTTGAATCATGTCTTAAAAAAAAAAAAAGTTCAACTTTTGAGCTTTTTAAAGCATTTCGGGTTTTTCAATGACTTCAGCAATTTTATAGAAGGCAGTCGGGATTTTTTAGACATTTGACAATTTAACAATTTTGCAATTTTTAAAATTGTAATTCTAGCTGTAAATCCCGACTTGCATTTTTGGTTCTCAAAACCCGAAATATGACTCAAAGTGAAATATTTTATTTTGTGAAAAATGACAATGGAGGATTTGAGGTGGATGAATGGAAACGGAATGAAGTGAAAACTTTATTGTTGGGAAGAATGGCGTAATGAAAAACGCGTTTTGTATGAGGCATTTGGAAAATGAAAAAAGCATTTGATATGGAGTTTAAGAATGGAAGTATGGAAGAAAATGAAAAGCAAATATCGAAGGGATGAAGAAAATGGAGGGCGCGTGGCTTATGAAGGGTATATGATAAATGAAAAATGCGTATTTAGTGAAGGCGGGTTAAATAAGAGTGGCGACGCATTTTATGAAGACAGATAATGACAATGAAAACGCGTTTTTGTAAAACAAAAGTGAATACTAACAAATATATGAGTAAACGAGAGTAAACAAAGGCGGATGACAGTGTAAAAACGTGTAAAAACGTTGAAGAAAAACGCGTTTTCAATAAAAGACATTAAAATCTAAAGTGAAATGCATAAATGAAGATCACGTTTTAATACAAAATGATAAGTAACAGAAAACAAAATTAGAAAGAAACAAGGAAAAGAATAACATACCTGAGAAGAAGTTTGTAAATGAAAATAATGATGAAATAAACCCTAGGCGCGTTCAGAAAATGAAAGAGAACTGGCTATTTACTGATAAAAATCCGAACTTCAAGCTTTAAGATCGATAAAAACTCCTTGAAACAGGGAAGTCAAAACAAAAAAGGATTCAAATAGCTCGAATCAGAACAGCGTCGGACTTTTTAGAGTTCATTGCAACATAAAATGTCATGAAAAATTGAAATCGGGCTTTTAAAATCATTTAGCAATTTTATTTAAAACAAATTCGGACCTTTTTGAAGTTTTTGCAAGTGTTTTAAATAAAATCGGACCCTTTTGATCAAATAACAATTTTGCTTAAAGCAAATCGGGCTTTTTGGATCATATAAGCAATTTTACTTTTGTCAAAAATGAGGACTTTTAACAAATTCGGATTTTTGACTCACTTAAGCAATTTCGGAATTTTTAAGAGCTTTAGCAATTTTGCTTTTAAGTCAAAATTTCCCTACTTGCTGAGTTACTCAAAAAACCCGATTTTGAGCAAAAAGACAAGGAAAAAGACTCAGAAATTGACAAAAACGGAAAAGAAAGAAAGAAAAAGAATAGCCCAAAGGTTTATAAACCTAAAACCGAGATTTGCCACTCTTTGCACCTCGTAATGCGTGCCTTAGAGAAGAAAATCTTCAAATTTTATGAAAATTTTGAGTGGTTACCCAAATTTTAAAACGAATCAAAAATTCGGGATAACACATCGCTGAAATGATTCTGCACCATAACCATCTCAATGTATTCTCCTCCCTCACGCTGATATTCTATGTGAGGGAAGGATATTACCAATGTTCTTGCGAAGTTGATAATATTTGCGACCACCCGTCGATAGTCAATTAGTTATACTGGATGGGCATCATAGGCTTTCACCTGGTACGCCAACTGTTCTTTCCAAGCAAACAGATGTTGCTTGTTTTCCTCAGAGTAGACTGACTGATATGCCAATTACAAGTCTGCAATTGTGATCTCATCGCTTGGCCTCTTTTCTGCTATTCTTTGCTCTGATTGTTGAATCTCTGCACGGAGTCCATGTCCTCTATCCCGTAGCTGGTATAGATTTGCCATTATACATCTCCCTTGGAGGACAAACTCTTCCACTTGATCTTTCAAGTGTTTTCCATATGTCATCAATTGGTGATGGTTTTGCTCTGCGGGAAGATCCAGCAAGTCCTGTGGTAAGGCCGAGACGTTCGGGGTACCGTGCATTAAGCTGGAAATGTACGTCCTCAGCTGCTGGTTTTCAGCCTTTAAGGCTGCTTTATCATTTCCATCCTTTGCCATCCTTTCTTGGGCGCTCACTGAGGCGATTCCGAGAAGGTTTTCCTCCACCTGACGTGTGGTCTTTCCGAGGTTAAGTTTGGACAACGTGAAGTCCTCCACTTGTACCTCATGTATGCTTTTATCTTCTGGTGGGGCAACATTCTATATGACAAACTCATGTTCTGCATTCATTTCCATGTGAACTTTCTTCTTTAGCTTCTTCGCCGACATGTCTTGTGGGACATGGTCGAATTCTATGAAGTCAAGCTCATATGAGGGCCTTTCTCTCTTCCTTCCTAGGAAACCCTCAAGCTAGATAGAATCTCGACTAGCTTTGCTAGAAGGAGTAATATGGGGCCCTTGAATGCCCAAAGTATGAGACTGTGCTGGAGTGGCGTTTCTCGGTGGTGAGTCCAAGTCAATGTGGACTTGTGACTGCTGTGATGGTGGTGATGTAGGTGGCTCTGTTTCTAACACACGCACCGTTTCTGCTGCAGTTAGCTCTGCCTCTGCAGTGACTATCTCTATTACTAGCTCCGGGGCAGCAATACCCATGACTATTTTGGGACTGTGTGGCTGTCTCCACATGTATCCCTTGTGTTCTTGGCCTTCTATGTCCTGCCATTCTCATCCCTTTGGGGAGATTGCACCACTGCTTCTTCCTGGGCTTCTTTCTTGACGTGGAAGGTGGTGTAGATTGAACCTGTGGCGGCTTTGTTCTGGGAGGTACCACTTTCCTTGTTTTCTTGCTGTCGAGCTAGAGTTGACTATTTCTGACAACTCTACTCGTCCTCTCCTCTATAGATGGGTTATCCTTTGCGTACTAATCCACTCTTGGGAGTGGTTGTGAGTCAACTGAATCTACGAAGAATGAGGGGAGAATGACTTCCCCTTCATCGTCAAATAAGCCTTCGTTGTCTTCTGACATAAAGTCAGAAATTTGTGAGAGCCTGAACCTGCTGTAATTCCTTCTTCGCACTTCATACTCATCGTTGCAATTGACCTAGTAATCCTCCATAGAAGATTCATGTGATGAGCGTTGCTCGAGATGTGTCGCATAGAGGCCCCTGGGATCATATGACCTCTCAATGAGGTACTTGAGATTAAGCCTCACCATTTCCTGGCTTATCAACTTGGCATCTACTGCTGACCTGCATCTATAGAGTCCCATCTCAACGGGAATGTTCACAGTTGGCTTCTTCTTCAAGCGTAAGTGAATGTGAACTTCAGATAACTGCCTTAGGAATTCCATGAAAACTTCCTTATCTGAAGGGTAGTGTGGCATCATGGCGGGGTGACCAATGTAGCCGTACACGCGTATGTAGGTGAAGGTAGGGAATTGTATAAACCAATCCGCCTAGTCCACCATTGCCTCTTTGACTGCTTGTAAAATACGTACGTGCATCTCATGGTCTAGATCTCGTATTGTGTGCATGATGAAGAGGTCACTTGTCCTTCTGAAGTGTCGCTTTGCTTGAGTAAACTCAAGACGTGAAAAGTGTTCATGAACCTTCTGCACATCTAAGGTTCCCACATTGTTTAATATCCTGAACTCGCCTTGGAAGGCAATTAGGTACACTAGGTAAGAACACGTGGAACCTATGAGCTTCTAGAAACCTGGTAATCTGTTAGTGAAGTGTATCACTAATCAGGGTGGCCCAATTGTAATGTTCCCTCTTGCTGATGATTTTTGCAATGACATAATACATCCACGACTAAAATTGATTGCCGTCCTCCTGTCCAGTGATTCTGCTGAGTAGAGTGATTAACACTGCATACTCATCTTTGCATTCTCCTCGTCCAACCAACTTAGGCAAGTTAGCCTTTTTCACTTTCAGCCATTTTTCTGCCATTATTCCTTGGCATTTGCTCTTGGCTGCCTCGAATGCTTTGTCGCATTCTATCACTGATATGACCCTGCTGGTAGGGCATGGTGGAATATCAAAACATTTTTCAATGTCCTTTCGCTTTAAACTGCAGATTATCTTCCCATCCACTAATCTGATTTCTCTCGTGGTAGGATTGTAATGCTTAATGCAAGCAATTACAAGCTCCACACTCTGTAATGTGATGGGGATAGACGCAACTTGAAGCAACCCATACTCTATGTTTTGTAACGTGATTTGATTCATGCCCTCCAAGCCTTCTGTATCAACCACTAGGTTTACTTGATGTAAGTCCATGTCAGTCGTTTTCAGATAATCATGGTACAAGGTCATCTTGGTCTTTGTATTGTAGCTGAGAGTACTGCATCCTGAATAACTTAAAGATTGACTGCACACTTGACCCTGTTCTGACAATTTTTGAAAACCCCTAAAAATAGCGCCTTGCCGAGAAGTATATTTTTGGAAAAAATCTGGCACATGCGTTTTGTTTGTGCTTCAATGCTGAACAAACCCAGTTCCTCAGAATTTTGATTCTGAAACTTTTTTGGAAAAACCCCCAAAAATAGGGGCAGTAAGTTTGCTGATTCTGGAAAATCTGACGAGATGGGTTTTGCTGGAAAATTATTTTGAATTTTCCCAATTGACCAGATCTGTGGTAGCTTGCTGATTTGTGCGACATGCAAGAATACCTAAGAGAAGAAAAGAGGAAGTAGATAGAAGATGGATTGGAAGTTTTTAAATCTGTCTCCCTAAAAATTTTTATCTCTGAATCCAGGTTTTGATTAGAAATCTTCCTCTGCCTTTGATCTTGAAAATATATTGAAGAACTACCAAAAACCTTGGTCAAATCTTGAAAGGACGTCCTTGAGAGCTTATTGCTGTTTTGATCTTCAACTTGCAAAAGAAATAATGAAGGACATGTGGATCTACTTTATATAGACTCAAGCCTAACTCATGATCTAAGCCTGATTTGGCTTGATCTAGAGTTCAAAAGGTTGATTTCCATTGATCGTGGGATGAATTGGCCAAGTTTGCCTCCAAAATATCTTATTTGGTCAACAAAACATGCCTTTGACCTTTTTAGGCATCCCTTTTGAGTTTGATTGCTTTTCATCATTTTTGCCATGTTGAATGACCTCTGTTTGATCTTCGTTCCAGATTGATTAGTTGATCCTGAGCAGCTGCTAATAGATTCACTGTTTAGCTGGATCCGTGCTGAAGAGATGTAACTGGGAAAACCCTAAGCCAAAAAACTGAGTTTGAGGCTCCAGAAGACTAGGTGCCTTTCTTCAGCAAGGGCGCTTTTGCACTTGCCTTAATCAACTTTCAGTGTCCGTTCTTCAAATTTTTAATTAGACCTTCCGTGCTCTGATTTGATCTCCTCGTTGACTGACAATTCAAACAATCTCGCTTGACGATTCATCAGGTGACAAGGTCAGTCCTGAAAAGGATGGTTGGTGTCTCAGTTTTTGAAGGTCAGTTTAAGGCCGTGGCGAGCAAGGGCGCCTTTCTTCTTTAGGGGTGCTTTTGCTCTTCTGATCAGTTATCTCTTGTCGAAAACTGCCTCAGTTTGATCTTCGTCGTCGGGTGATTGCCTTGTCGGAAACTTTCGCATATGGTTTCGTTGTCGAGGTTGACCCAAATAGAGAAGGTCATCTTTGGAGTCCTTCAGCCTTTCGTTAGCATTTGAGTGCCCGAAAGAAAGGGCACCCATCAAGGGCGCCTTTTTCAAGACAAGCTTTTGTTTCTGGATGCTCTTTATAACAACCTCTTCGCCTTCTGTTGACGATTGTCGCTGATTACCTTATCAGATGATCTCGCTGAATGTATCGTTGTCGAGCCGGCAGGAGAATGCCAAGGACAATTGCCTTGGATGATTCAGGAGACAGATTTTGACCCTTGAGATTCAAGGGCGCCTTTCTCTGGAAAGGGCGCATTTCTTCTTTTTTAGCTGGTTTCTCCTTCGTAGCATTTCCAGAGAGCCGAATTTTGGCCTTTTCCGGTTTCGAGAATCTCCTTTGTGAAACATCTTTTTCATCCCTTTTCGCCATGGTTGCGTCGTTGAAGCTTTTGAAGCTTAGCTTTTAGCACCTGGTACTGGCCAATCTGCCATTAATGGTTGCGGAGCTCCTAACTTTGTTCCTGAAAAATAGAAATAGACCCACCAGAGTAAAATGTGTCTTTTGATGATTCTGACTTGATCAGTGTGATCGTGAAGTCGATTAATCCTATCAAAATCATTTTCAATCATTTCTGGGAAAGTGCTATTTTCTAGGGTTTCCCTGAAAATAGGGGCGTGAAATCCTAATTTTCAATTTTTAAAAAATTTGCACATATGTTCCTTGACAGAAACCCACAAAGACCTTATGTTTGGTTTGACCTAGAACAAAATTTCGACGACATTTTTACATGATTTAGCTCAATATATACAGAATGCCAAAAAAATATTTTGGGTACAACATTAGGCTCCGTCTGGTGACCATGTCGGATACCTACGGCATAGGAGAATCGAGAATCTCTAGTTTCGTAGACCAGTATATCTTATCAGTTGGGTAACGGAGTTAGGACTTTATGTCCTAATACACCTAAGAATTAGAGTTCACCTATTTAATGGGTTACCCAAATTATTCAGCTACAGCAAGACTTCTAAGAAATCACCTAAAACACGACAATACTTTATTGAACGGGGAAACACAAAACAACATAACGTTAAAGCGAGTAAAAGCATTTACAATATATACTCACCTCATCCCTGAAGGGACGAAATGCTTCAAGTACTGCTCGCTGTAGGGCAGTGGAAAGAGCCTTCCAGCTGAATATGAGAGAATGGAGGAATTCTCTCCTGCAATATCATGGATCAGGAACGGCCCCAGCCAAAGGGAGTCAAATTTACCGTGCATTCCCTTTGGTTCGTGTCTCTTGTCCCATAACAGGACCTTGTCTCCAATCTTAAAGTCTCGTTGCCGAGCCTTCTTGTTGAAGATCTTCTTCACTTGCTCTTGATGCTGAGTGATTTTATCAACTACCTCCATCCTCTCCTCTTGAAGTTTCATTAGGCACAAGATACGTTTCTCGATGGGATCTCTGAATTCCTCATCTTCTATTGCGGATGCCAACTATAAAGTGGACAACTCTAGAGTGATGGGTAACACAACATCCGTGCCATATAGGATCATGAAGGGTGAAGTGCCGATAGCTCTTTTAGGCGTGATCCTATCAGCCCAAAGAGTGTCGTACACCTTTGTGTGCCAAGCCCGTTGATTTGAATCAACCATCTTGCACACGATCGTGACGATATTCTTATTCGATTACTCGGCTTGTCGATTGCCTTGTGGATAGTAATCTGAAGAGTGGGACAATGTAATGCTGTAGTTGAAATAGAATTCTACTAACTCCTTTGACGAGAAGCTTGTAGCATTGTCGGTCACGATCTTTCTTGGTACTCCGAAGCGTGTAATAATGTTCTCCTTGAGGAAGTTACACACTACTTCGGAAGTAGCTTGCTTTGTAGGGATTGCCTCAACCCACTTAGTGAAATAATTTGTTGCCGTGAGGACATAGACATGTCCCTTGCTGGAATGAGGGTTGATGGGCCCTACAAAGTCAATGCCCCATTGTTGGGATGGAGCATCTATCACCACCGGCCTTAGTAGAAGGGTTGCCAGCTTGAGTTTACCAACAAATTGTTGGCACAATTCGCATCTGCGCACCCATTCATATGCGTCGAGGAACAAAGTTGGCCAATAGAGCAATGCCCGCAGGATCTTAAAAGAAGTGACCCTTGCTGAGAAGTGGCCACCACACGCTTGGTTGTGAAATGCTTCCAACAACTGCTGTTGTTGGTCCTTACTGATGCATAGTAGGAACGTCCCATCAAGCCGACGCTTATATAGAACATTTCCTCCAAGCACATAGCTCTGTGCTTGTAGTTTCAAAGTTCTTCTCTGCTGCTTACCCAAGCGTGTTGGGCATTCCCCGTAGGTCAGAAAGTACCACAATTTTGTGTACCATTCTTGAGCAGATAGCAGATTCATCTAATAAGACCATTGGGAGGTCTTCTTCCATTTCCGTTCTTGGGACGCCATCAACAGCTTGGTGTTTTAGATGACCATCTTTTGCCATGAGTTGACATAAACCTCTCCCATGGACGAGCTTGGTAGGCTTGATATCCAAGTCGTATTCCTGGACTCTTGCGATCCAGTTGCCTCTTTTGGTGCCCATCTCCTGTTAAGTAAGGACACTCTTGACTGCGGGTTTGTAACGCATACAGTGGTGTGGGAGTTTAAGATGTAAAATCTGAAATTCTTGACCGCCATCACCACTGCATATGCATTTTTCTCTATCTGGGAGTACCAAGATTCGCTATCCTTGAAGCTGCTACTCATGAAAGCGATCGGTGACTTAGTCTCCTCATTCAGCTTTTGTGTCAGTATAGCTGAGAGAGTGTGTTCTGATGCGTAACAATAAATAATAAATTCTTTATCGAAATCGGGTCGGACCAACATTGGAGCCTTACTGATGGCTTTCTTTATTTTCTCGAATGCCTCCCTTCCTTCTTCGATCCTTTTGAAGGCGGTTGTCTTCTTCATCATCGCCAAGATGTCTTTGGTCAGCTCCGAGAAGTCGGGTACAAATCTTTGCATGAAATTAACTTTGCCGAAGAAAGAGTGTACCCCAGTTTTATTCGTAGGGAGAGCTAGGTCCTTGATTTCATTAACCCGATTAGGGTCTATCGGAGTCCCCTCTTTGGAGATGATGTGATCCAACAATTTACCTTCTGGCACCGCAAAGGTAGTCTTTTTCGGATTCGGTGATATGTGGTTGTACCTGCACCTCTTGAACACTTTCACTAAGTGCTGAAAATGATCTTGCCGCTTCTTTGAGAATGCGGTAAGGTCGTCAAGGTATACGACTATCAGTTTGTCTTTTAAGTCGCCAAACGCGAAGTCCATGGCCCGCTGAAAAGGAGCACCGATGTTGATGAGGCTGAAAGGCATCCTCTCGTAGGCGAACGTTCCCCAAGGAGTGGTTGTATTCGGAAAAACCGTCAAGTAATGATAGCATCTCCAAACCGGTCACTGATTGTAATGTATGCTCCATGATAGGCAAAGGATAATTATCCTTCAGTGACGATTGGTTCAGGTTCATGAAATCCACGCAGATCCAGATTTCTCTGTTCTTCTTGTGCACAGGAACTATATTTGACACCCAAGTGGAATAGTGGACCGGGAATATGATCTTGGCATCCGCCATCTTTTTCACCTCCGCATAGATTGTGTCTTGGACACGCGGGTTGTAGTGCCTTTGCTTCTACTTGAAAGGTTTGACATCAGATTTGAGTGGAGTTGTATGAGACAATTCCTTTGGTTTGAACATTTTCAGGTCTTCATAAGACTATGCGAAGACGTTTCGATATTGCTTGAATAAGGAGATGAAGTTATTGCTTTCGTCCGCAGTACAACAGATGCCTAAGTTGGCAAGCCCAGGCTCGTCTTTTGTACCAATGTTGACTTGACGATAGTTGGCTAACGTCTTGTTGGCATAATTCCTTTGATCTTGGACATGTCTATCATGTCTATCAAATATATCCTCCAGGGATACTAAACCCTTGGGGATATTATTGCCTTTTAACTGCATGATGCCTGATTCTGTTGCTTCGAAATCTTCTGCTATGGATTCTTTGAAAGGAGAAGCACTACCTTGAAAGAATAGATCTTCGTAGTCATCCGCTATGCAGAGGAATCTGATCAACATCATTGAAGACTTACCAGTTGTCACAATTATCAGGGACAACTGGTCTATACATGAGCTCAATAGAAAAGACATTTTGACAGAAGCTAGATTTGGCATGAAAAGAGCCATTGATACTGCAAGGGCATTAGCTCTGCTATTATGTTCCCGTGGGATGAACTTGATGTTGAATGCTTTGAACCAGTCGACTGCATTCCACACCCTTAGTTTGTAAGATCGAAGGCGACTTTTCTTCACTTGATAGTGATCTCTGACCTGTTGTACGATCAGCTCTGTGTCGCTTTCGACTTGGAGGTATTTGATACCCATATCCCTTGCATTCTTGAGGCCTAATAGAAGCGCTTCGTATTTGGTAGTGTTGTTCGTGTAATCAAACTGCAAGCAATAAGCAAATGGGTACAACATTCCTTCGGGAGAAGTGATGACTACTCCTGCTCTCGAGCCTGCTGTTGAGCAACTTCCATTGAATTGCATCGTCCACATTCTTGAATCTTCATTCAGTGCTTGTGTGGTGCATGCAAACTTCTTTTCTTGTTCTATCACTTCGAATAGCATGGCATATGTACCGGGACCCGTGTGTTGATATAACACTTGAGCTTGGGGTCTTGAGATTTCACCACTGTGAATCGCGACTTAGCCTCTGGTACCAGCTTGAAGCTACCTTTCTTTAGTGGGATTGTCGCGTAGGACCAATACAGTTGAATCTCGCCTCCAAGATCCTTGTAGAAGCTTCTGCTTAGGAGCATTCCGTAACTGATTGGGATATCAGCTATGAGAATGGTCATCATGATCTTTTCTGGGCAGGGTGCCAATCTAACTTGAGCATCCTTCAGCAGGCCTACCAAGGGCACGGGTTTTGATTGAAGTGAATAACACTTGTCGTGAGTTTCAGTGCGTGATAACCCCAAAGAGTTCATGATTTCTAAAGGCACGACGTTGTTTGATGCCCCTGAGTCGATGATGCAGTTGCCGAGTTTATATCCTCCCATATATAAAGATATATAGAAGGGCTCAGGCCTTTCTCCCGCTGGTACGGAAGATTCCACCAATGCGGGTTGTATGACAGTCGGCTTTTGTACTACCTTGAGAATCCGATCTAGTTGATCGGGATGATCCTGGAGATACTCTAGCTGTGAGATCTGTACCTTCGTCTTCATCATAGACGTCACGATGTCAAAATTTGCCGAAGGCGGATGTTGAGAAGTTGATGTGACGTCTTCATGTGAAGACTTGGGTGTGGAAGTGAATGGCACTTCTTTTCCCTTCTCTTTTGACTTTCGGCCTTCCTCTTCTTCTTTCTGTGCTTTGAAGTGCTGAGCATGTGTAAACACAGGTGTTGAAAGGTGCTCATAATTAACAGCGAGGTTGTATTGACAGTAGTCTTCTTCTTCTTGATTTACGGGTTCGCTATGAAAGTATCCCGTTGCGGAGTCGCCATCGAAGTTGCCCACTTGTGGTGGAGCAACGTTTGCATTTGAAGTTACTGAATTTGAGCTTGGAGCTGCATCTCCGGCACATCCCATGATCTGGTTCATTCTTTGATTCTCAGGGCATGTGGATCTATTGTGTTCATCTGAGTTGTGGAAACAACAAAACACATTAGATTTTTCAGGCTTTGCCTGTCTTGGCTGAGATCTTGAAAACTTAGGCTTGAAGTTGTTGAAAGATTGTAAATTATTTTTTTACGGCTGATATTGCTATTGAGGTTGGTACTGCTGGTGAGGCTGGTATTGTTGTTGTTGTTGTTGATACGGTGGTGGTGTGGGCAGTGCTTGCTGCCCTTGGTTGGGTGATTGTCTTTTCAGGATGGTCACCTCATTAGCTACCTTTTGTAGCTGTGGATCTGCTGATGCTTGGACCAGCGGTCTGATAGCATCGTCCTTCATCTTTCCCGTGGTGATCATGTGATCTTCGAGCTCGATAGCCTTCTCTTGAGTGACTAGCAAGTCTTCTTCATGACTGCCTTTTATAAAAAAGGCTATCTCTGAGGGAAGGGCGTTGATGAAGCTACTCATCAGGATCTTGTCTGATGGATTGAGAGCGTGAGAAAGACGTGTAACGAGGTGGTTAAACCTTGCTACGAACTCCCTCATCGGTGTTGTGGACTCCATCTTAGAGTTAGATAATTGAGCAAATAGCTGATGGTTGTCTTCAGCAGGTCTGAATCTGGCTAAGAACTTTTCACTCATGTCCTCCCAGTTTTTGATGATGCCTGGTTGCAAGTAATTGAACTAGTTGGCAGCATTTGCCTCAAGAGTTTTGACAAAGAGTCGAACGACGATATCTTCATGTGGTACGGATAGAACGGAACAAGCCGCTGTGAATGCTGAAAGATGTTCATTGGGGTGTCTAGTCTCGTCGCCATAGAATCTTGGGAAGTGCTTCCGTGATCCCTTGGGAAGTTCATGGTTGCCTTGCAGGGCCAATGAGCCTATGTTGTTACCCCATGGTAGTGGGGCAAGACATCTTACAACTCTTGCATTTCGGCCATTGCCGAAAAGGTTGTTGCCGTAATTGCCATTGCCATTGTTGCCATTGCCGTTGCCATTGTTACCATTGTTACAATCATTGCCGTTATTGATGTTAACGTTGTCGGCCATTGCTTGAGTAGGAGGTTTTTGTTGTGGTTCTTCTAGAAAGTGCTCTTGAACCTCTTGGTAGATCTGCTCTGTGTCGGATGCTTCTTTGACTTCTTCTTGAAAAAGAGGATTAGTCCTCCTCCTTGTATATACTCGGTGAGCCAGGATGCTTACTGCCACGTAGGTGGTGGTAATAATGGTCTCTCGCCTGCAAGATCAACTTTTCTTTCTTCCTCGTCCAGAGTAATGGCTGCGGCTCTCCATTGAGCAGGTGATGTATTCTTTTCAAAGATGAAGATACGCAGGCTGCTGATGATGTTTGATTGCTCTCCTTGAATATATGTAAGATTTGGTTGGAGAGTTGCTGGAGCAAGATCAGGTTGCTCTACTGGGGCCCCATATAAAAGCGTTAGTTTTTTCTTGAAGTTTTATGCCTCGTTGCCCCACGGTGGGCGCCAGAAAACTGTTGGCATTGAAATTAGCACCTCTGGAGTGTTGATTGTAAACGTTCAACTATTACAAATGTTTTGCAACACTTCTTCGTTATTTAGAGAGAAGTCCCTCTTTGCTGATTTATGCGTAAATGAAAGGGTTAGCAAGTAAACTACTATCCTGTCTTTTTTACTCAGCGGTAGGACACAAGGGTGCATAAGCACAATGCGCCATAGCTAAGCTTTTTCTCTGGTTTCGATAGATCTCAACTACGACTAAGTTGGCTTTTAATCTATCCTATATCCTCAAGATTAACAGAGCATGAGGGCATAGGAGTGGGAATGGATGGTTCAATCACTTGGTCGAATAGGTCTCTCAGGATGCATCGGAAGGCTTTGAACTCCCAGATTCGTACCGAAATAGAACTCCCAGATAAAGGTAAAAGTTGTTGATGGTTACATTCTCAAGTGTGAGAGAATGATTCCTGATCTTCCTATGAAACTCAATAACTATGAGTTTAAAGCAGATTTTTATGTGATCAATATGGGGGATACAGATGTAGTACTTGGCATGAAGTTGCGTCATGCAATTGGAGAGTTTATAGTCAACCTTAGAGAAATGGAGATGAAATTCAAGGTTGACGGGACTACTCATGTGCTTAAGGCCATTAAGGACAACAACTTGAAAGTAATTACTCTCAAGAAAATGGAGAGACTTATTAAACATGACATGGTGGAGTGGGCAGTAGAGTGTAAGTTGATGCCTTTTTTAGGAGGAGCAGCAAAAAACAGCCTATCATCCAGATGTTTAGCAACTAAGAGTTAAGCATACAAACGTGCTCAGTGACATACCACATGGTAGACCTCCAGATAGAGGCATAGAGCACATCATAGAGTTGGAGGAGGGCACTAAGCCCATTATGATTACACCTTACCGACACCCAAAGCGTTTGAAGGATGAGATTGAGAAAACTATCAAGGAACTGCTTGCTATGGGACATATAAGGCCGAGTAAATCTCCTTTCGCTTCATCAGTGGTTTTGGTGAAGAAGAAAGATGGTACACTCAAGATGTGCATTGATTACCAAATGTTGAATAAGAGGACAATTAATAATAGGTATCCCATTCCTCACATTGACGAGTTGATAGATGAGCTTCATGGAGCTTGTTACTTCTCCAAGATAGACTTGAGAACATGATACTACCAAATTTGAGTCAGAGAGCAAGATGTTGAGAAGACTGCATTCAGGTGTCATTGTGGACACTATGATTTTCTGGTTATGCCCTTTGGCTTAACCAATGCCCCAGCTACATTTCAGTCCACTATGAATAGGGTCTTCTAATCTCAGTTGAGGAGATTTGTTCTGGTAT
Source organism: Sequoia sempervirens (assembly GCA_007258455.2). NCBI lineage: Eukaryota > Viridiplantae > Streptophyta > Pinopsida > Cupressales > Cupressaceae > Sequoia > Sequoia sempervirens. The sequence goes on along the minus strand of VDFB02270651.1, from coordinate 159,389,727 downwards.
TCTTTGACGACATTTTGATATATAGCAGGTCTTGGGAAGAGCATTTGGTTCACCTGGATATTGTTTTGGGCATGCTTGACAGGGAGTCCTTGTATGCCAAGGAGTTCAAGTGTGCATTGGGCATGGCAGAGCTTCTATATTTGGGTCACATAATCAACGTAGAGGGAGTTCGCATGGACCCTGATGAGGTTCGTGCCATTATTGATTGGCTTACTCCTGAGACTTTGACTCAGCTCAGGGGATTTGTGGGGTTGTGCGCCTTCTACCATTGGTTTGTCAGTGGGTTCTCGCGGCATGCTGCACCACTTATAGATTTGACTAAGAAGGGAGCATTTGTTTGGACACCTTAGGCACAGGAATGTTTCGAGAAGTTCAAACAGTTGATGACTACCTGTCCAATTCTAGCTTTGCCGGATTTCACCAAGCCTTTTGAGCTTCATTGTAATGCTTGTGGAGAGGGTATTGGTGCAGTGATTATGCAGGACTGCCACCCGATAGCTTTCGAGAGTAGGAAGCTAAGGGGTCTTGAGAGGGGCTACAGTATATATGACAAGGAAATGTTTGCCATCATGCATGCGATGACCAAGTTCAGGCAGTACCTAGTTGGCAGTAAGTTTTGTGTCAAAACTGATCATAACAACTTGAGGCATTTCCTTGGACAACGGGATCTAAATGAACGTCAACATAAATGGGTCAACAAGTTACAGCCTTATGATTTTAACATCTCCTATGTCAAAGGGACTCAAAATGTTGTTGCTGACGCCTTATCTCGCCGTCCCCATTTGCGCTCCATGGCAGAGATTTCTGAGGATTGGAGACACTTGGTTATAGCAGAGTATGCCAAGAATTTGTGGGCTTCTGGCATTATTGATGGGACAATACAAGACGACAAGTAGTCTCTTGTGAATGATCTCATCATTTACAAAGAGGGAATATTCTTAGTCCCAAGTTCTGATGTGAGGAACAAGGTGTTGAGGACTTTCCACGATTCACCCATGGTTGGTCATCCCCAATACTTTAAGACCTATAGGCAGGTACGGGAGAGATTCACTTGGAAGGGTCTCAAATCCGATGTTCTTCATTATGTCAGGGAGTGCTCTGTTTTTCAGTAGAGCAAGCAAGAGCATACTTACCCTGCTGGGTTGCTTTAGCCACGTCGTATTTCTAAGAGGAAGTGGGAATGCTTGTCTATGGATTTTATTACGGGCTTGTTGAAAGCTCAAGGGAGAGACATCATATATGTGGTAGTAGATCAGTTGACAAAGTATGCACATTTCTTCCCGATCACGACTACCTATTCAGCTACATAGGTAGCTGATCTTTTCTTTCGTGAGGTATTCAGATTGCATGGGTTGCCTCAAAGTATTGTCAGTGATAGAGACAGTAGATTCATGGGTTACTTTTGGTAGGAGTTATTCCGACTATGCGGGACAGAGCTTACTCCGAGTACTAGCTACCACCCATAGACTGATGGGCAGACAAAGATTGTCAACAAATGGGTGGAGGGATACCTGCGGAATTACATTTCTGGGAAGCAGAAGGCTTGGGTGAAGTGGTTGCATCTTTGTGAGTACTGTTATAATTCCACTGACCATATGACTATCCATATGACATCTTTAAGAGCTTTGTATGGATATGATGCGCCCAATTTCCTTGATTTATTGCTGAGTGATTGCAGAGTGCCTAGTGCTAGGGATCTGTTATAGGAGAACTAGGATATCATGAGAGCCCTTTGTGGGAATATTCAGAAGGCTTAGAATCAACAGAAGCAGTATGCTGATTAGAGGAGGGTTGAGCGATCATTTGAGGTCGGGGGTATGGTGTATTTGATGCTGTAGTGCTATAGGTAGTCCACTCTTAGGAAGAGGGGCGCAGAGAAACTCAAGCCACGCTATTATGGGTCGTTCAGGATTATCAAGCGGGTTGGCGAGGTGGCTTACGAGTTGGATTTACCAGTAGACAACAAGGTGCACAATGTGTTCCATGTGTCGCCTCAAGAAAGCGTTGGGACAACATATAGTTCCTTCTTCAGACTTACCACCCCTGGATGATGAGGGGAAGTTAGTGTTAGTACCTGAGGTCATTTTGGATTCCAGAGAGCGTCATCTTCGGAGACGGGTTATCAGGGAACATTTGGTTAAGTGGAGATATTTGCCGATAGAGGATGCTACTTGGGAGAGCGAGAGCATTTTACAACATCCAACATTGAGTTTGCTTGAGGACAAGCAAATTCAGGGAGGGCGGACTGTAATGTCCCCACCCTATTCAGTACTGGTTGTAGATGGGTTAGCTTATTACTTGGACACTCGTAGGCTAATATGTTTGGATAGAGGGTCTCAGTGGCAGTTAATGGAGGTTGTTTTCACTCCATTTCTTTAGTTCAGTATTGGGTTCAGTTCTTGGCCTTTGCAGATCAGTGTTTGGCTTAGTTTGAGGGACTTACTATTTATAGTAAGTGAGTCTGGCAGTGATGCTATTTTTAGTCAGAGCACCTGGACACATGGGGGTTTTACAGTGTTGACCCCAGCTTCAGACAACACGTCAAAATATTGAATATTGAGGAAGATATTAATATTTAAGTGGTTAAGTTATATTTAATTATTAAAAGGGATATTATAAAGTTATATTTTAACTTTATAAAAGTGAGCTACTTAAATTTAATAAAGTGAGATTACATGATTTTTTCTAAATGGCACGCCCAAGTTGAGTTTAATAAAAAGGGGTATCAATATTAAAATACATTTTTAATGTATTAAAAAGATCTCATTGGAAATCGTGCCTCTTTGAGGAAATATAAGAAGCAAAGAGCAAGTCGACCTCTTTCATCTATTGAGCATTTGACATTGTTTTCTTTTGGCTTGTTTGACGTTTGTGCCTGAGACAAGGGTTTCAACATTTTTCCACCATTGGAGAACGACAATTCTTCAGTGTTCTGAAATCTTGAAGCTGTGAAAGACCAGCTGAATCATTTCTACAAAGAGGGCTTCATTCTGGAGTCCATTTGTGCTTGCATCAGATTTATTCTTCAGTTTATTAGCAGATTTCAATAAGGAAGGGGCATATTGGTCTGAGGCGCCTTAATTTAGCAGTTACAGACACCAACTAAGCAGGCCGTACATTTCTTGTTGCTGGCCGTACTTTTTCACAGGCACACGTGCATCTCTTGGCTGAGGCATGTGAGCTGGAGGCTGAAACACCTTCAGTTTGGGACTTATGTTTGCTTCTCCTTGGACGTCTTGCACAATCAGGGTATTTCATCAAGTTTCCAACAGGGAGAAATCCGATCTGGAGGTGGGCGGCTGTTTTTAGCATTTTTCATGTATTGCTAGTTTGATCCAGAAGTTTCTTTATTTAAATAAAGCCGAGGACCTCCGGGTATGTTTGTCTGGTTAAGATATACTTTTTAGCAATTGTCAGATACGTAATAAGTTTGCAACTTCTCAGTAGTTTATCGATTGTTCATTTTATTATTACTTCTTTGTTAAATCTTGCTTGGCAACATTTTATTTAAATACTATAAATCCATCAAAACAATAAGAAAACACAAAAATAGTGCTTTCAGCATCTACAAGCAGAGTTAGAACCATCAGGTTTCTTCACATAGACTTATATTTTTTAGTTTCGATATTTATTTTGATGCCATGGATTTCATATTCCATGAGTTTTGTATACATTTGACAATATTTATATATCTAAATGTGTTATTTCCTTCAGCTAAAATTTGTGTTTATACTTATGTGATCGATGTATGTTTGTGGATGGGATAATAGTAATTTGTATTTGATGATGTTATTGTGTCTTTAAGGTTTATTTATTAAAGGGTGCATGAAACAAGTTCTAAATCCTTAAAAATATTTGAATTTCATGGGTGTTTCTATTTGCCGAGTCTGTCTCGAGTACGGGCTCCGAGTCCGAGTCCAAGCTAAAAATCGGCTTGCCAAGTACGAGTCGAGTCTAAGTCTTGTAACACAAATTTATTTAAAAAGACAACTTTAGTGAAAATTATTAAATATAGCTCAATATTGCACCCAATTAGCGGAAATGGCCAAAGAGCATCATAATTGAAATTTGATTGCATGGGAGTGATCTTGATGATAAAAGATGATAAACGGACATGTCTGGGTGACTTACTAAAAATAGAAACTCCCTCCAAGAATCTTGGAGCCCAAACCAAAAGTCGAAAATAACATCTAAAAGTGTCATATGACTCCTTAAAACCATCCGAGCTCACTGGTAACATCAAATTATCCCTTTGAACATGTTGACACAAGCCGAGAAAGTCAGCGACAACTACATTGCTAAAGAACCTAAAAATGGGGACATTACACAGATACCACCAAATACCCTAATGCCTAATTAGAGAGTGTGTGATATGGCTTAGGTTTTTAGCCAACTAAGAGTCTAGTTCCCTGTGGTCAAATTGGTGAGGGTACCAAAACACATGGACTGGGTGTTTTCTTATATTTTGGCCCATACTTCCCAAGCCAACCATGTGTATGAAGAGACTCTAAATTCAATAGAGAATGCAGAAGAGGATACCCCAAAAATTTATTTGGGAACATCTATAGTGGAGAGTTGGATGTTATACTTCTTTGCTTATAAAATGGTTGACTCTTATATAAATGCGTGTTGGATTTTGGGGCTTCAAGTAATGTATGACTAGCCATTATGAATGAATTGGGATTGAAGATAATGAAGTCTTATCGGAAGTTTATCCTATGAATTCTAAGGAGCTTCCTATTAGTGGGAGTGTCATAAAATTGAGGCGTAGTTGGCTTGTTATCACGGAAAAGCTTTATTGATGCACATAATTGTTGCAAGGTGTGCACCCATGGTCTCCTTGTGTTGTGCTGCGTAGCGCTCGGGTTCATGACATGGCTTAACTGCTTCCCGTGGATTGATTTGTTGGAAATATTGTCATTGATGTCAAGGGTACATAGATGATTGAAAGTTGTCATTGATGTTAGACAAGATCTATGTCAAGGAAATTGTAAAAGTCCATATGCCACTAATTGATGGACAGGTTGGTAGCATACAAAACCAAGAAAAATCAGATTACAAGTTTAAGTAAATGGAAGGTTTGTGTGACTGCAAGTCAAGGAGCAGTGATCCAAGCAAGTGACAGCAATATATTGTTTAGAGCATCAAAGAATTGAACAAAGACATTGGTAGTAGTGATAATGATATGATAATTTATCTCCAAAAAGATTAACATTAAAACATTAGTATTGTTGGCATAACAACTAGCACCTCTGGAGTAAGAGTTGGTACGGACAGCTATGCACACTACGCAATGAGTGCTCTTCAAATTAGGAGGGGAAGCTCCCTCGTTTGTGCTTGACAAAAATGCTTTGAAAGGAAAATAAACTAAACTATATCCTGTCTTTTTGTTTCAGCTGTAGAGGTACAAGGCTTTCTCGAAAACTATATACGTTGCAGCTGAGTATTTTTTGGTTTTGCAGACTACTAACTACAACTATGCTAATTATTTAAAATCTATCCAGTTTCCTCAAGAAAACAGAGCATGAGAAAATGGAGTAGGGATGACTATCTAACGATAAACAAGTATAGATTCTCAACTTGAAGGCAAGGTGGCACATCTATCAGCTCAATCTAAACAAGTTTATTATTCACAAAACACCATACGATAAACAAGAAGTAGAACAGATTCTCAACTTGAAGGCAAGGTGGCACATCTATCAGCTCAATCTGGACAAGTTTATTGAACACAAAACAGATTTGATCTAACTAAGGAAAGAATTCACCATTATAATTGCATGAAACCCTATGTGGCATAACAATTCATCATAATAGTAAAGACGCATGAATAGATACAAAAAGAGCAATATTGGGGGCAAGGTAGGCGCAACATATATTTCTCTCTTGTGCAAAAGTTATGTACAAATGAGCAAAAACTCTTATTTATAGACATCGAAAGGTGTAGGGAACCCTAAAATCACCTTGAGTCAACTACAGTCTTGCAATGCATGCAAGATTTATTGCTAAACCCTAATAAAGCAAACTATATAGTTAACTGGAAAACTACCATTAGTTAACCGAAACATCTAACCTAAATGGACAATGTGCAAGCATGCACGTCCTTATTTAAAGCAAAGTTAATTGGACACTACCTTCAGTTAACTGGAAACCCTAACCCTAACTCCTGTGAAGATAATCCAAGGAAGAGATAAGCATGTATGAAGTCAGCGAGTGAACTCAAGACTAAAAGTCGAGTTAACTGCTGCTCATGATTCTAACCTCGAAACTAACTGCAGATTCCAACTGGCAGATCACTCAAAGTCATCTCGGTTCAACACCTCATCTAGGAACACATCAATCACTCTGTCTTCTGGCACTTTGATGCTGTCCAAAACAATAATCTGTTTCCTCAGTTCTCTATCACTCTCCTGCATGCATTCTCTGACATCTTCAGCCGCTTTCTTGAAACTAGCTGAAATCACTGAAATGTGATCCAGAACCTCCATCAAGATATCACAAACATGCTTCTGAAACTCAGTTTGTACAGCCTCGAGATCAACGTAGGTACCATCTTCACAGGATCTGAGTGACTTTGGCGGCTCCGTAAATGAAGTGATGGCCACTATCTCTTCTGCAACTTGATGTCTCTAACGCTTTTCCTTATTCTTCTCAACGAAAAAGTGTTGCATGATGAAACCACAAAGCTTGACCGCGACACTCTGGTTGCGAGAAATACACAAGAACGCGGAATTCCAACGGTGTCCAACCCGCGTCTATGCTTGTCAAATTGTTTGAATCAACCCTCGGGTGCACTTGATCTTCATTGTCAGCTGCATAAATTAAGACTGATTTGGTCTTGAATTCAGTCTAGTTGAATCGCCTTCTGAAAAACTTGCCCGTTGACTGTGAACACGGCTATGTTCTGACAACTTTCTCCGGAAAGCTAAAATGGCTCCTGGTGAGGCTAAAAATACCCTGTCGGAGGATAATTTTCACCAAAAATTCTGAGACATGGGTTTTATCCGGAAGATGATTCTAAGACAACCCACAACGTCAAAATTGTGAAAAAACGCTGTTTAGCTTGACATGCAAAGACCTTTCAGTGGAGAACTACAGGGATATTTAGAGCTTCCTAGGGCAAATTTTTCTTGAGAAAATCTGGAACATGGGTTTTGTGCACAACGGAATTTTGAACAAACCCAGATGATGTGATTTTCAAAAAGATGTGATTTTGGCTCACATGCAAAGAAATTTTCAGAAAAAAGCACAGAGCTTCAAAATGAAGGCTGCGGGGCAATTTTCTCGAAAAAATCTAAGACATGGGTTTTGCTAGTGATGCTGAAGTATGTGAACCAAGATGGTCAGATTCTGAATATTTTTCCGTTTTCTTTGACATGCGAAGAAAGTACCTAAGATGAGAAATAGAAGAAATAAGACAGAAGAAAGAAGGTTTTATTTGCTCTGCTTCTGTAGAATTCGCCTATCTCTGTTTTGGAATTCGATGAAACCTGCATGCAAACTAAAAAGAAAGTCTGGAATATTCTTCTTCTGAACAAACTGAATCCGTTGCTATGAAGAACGTTGAATTCTGCCACCTGTAACACCTTCAAATCGCTGCTCGCTCAAGAAGAATGTATTTCTCTAAGCTTGAGATGAAGAAATAATGGACGCCTAAACTTGAATAAATAGAGTTTCATCACCAAAATTCGTAGCAAATGCATTCAACCTTGAAAATTGCGCTTGGCTTGTGATTGGACCTCAATTTTAGTTAACTGAAGACTAAAATGAGCTAAATAAAGCACCATGCTTTAGAACTAAAGTCGCCTTATTAAGACTTCAGTTGCCAAAACCTATTTAAAGCATCATGCGAATTAAGCTTCAGTTGACAATTGAATTCGCCATACTTCACATGCTTTAAATTCATGCTTTAAAAACTAAAGCGTCCCTTTTAGAAACTGTAGTTGACAATCCAAAGTGAAGCGCCAACTTCACAAAATCTTCACAACTTCAACTAATGCGTCATGCATTCAAACTCAAGTTGATTTTCAAACATGCACTTTAGTTAAGTGAACATGCAAACAAGTTAACTCAACATGCAAAGTCAGTTAACTGGACATGCAAACTAGTTAACTCGACATGCGAACTGAAAGAACACTCAACATGCCAAAATGTGAACTGGAGATGACAACCCAAAAATCGTTTAGTCTAACTGAAGTCAGAACTCAAGTTAGGGCGCACCAGTCAACTTCTTTCGAAAAATCAACTTTGACCTCTCTAGGCGTTTTCCAGACTTAGCCAATTTTGATGAAAATTTGGATTTGAAACTCCTTCGGGACCTCTGTTCATCTCCTGACACTGGCTGACTGACTTCATCGATTGGCTGACTGACAGGTGCATCACAGAGCAGGACAAAAACTGATCAAAAGATACCTTGAGACTGAATATCATAAAACTAAGATCTGAAGGGTCAAAAATCCCAGCGCCTTTTTCAAAAACTGCTCTGTTTCTCAGACTTAGTCAAATTTTCTCATTTCCATCTTGTACGAAGGAAAAAACAAATCCTCCATAACTTTTGATTGACGAAGTTTTAGGACTGGATCACAGGTTCATTGCGGAGCTGACCTCATTCCACATGACAGCTGCAAAGGCATACTTCTCCAGAAAACATCATCTGAGGGGTGAAAATCAAGGGCGCCTTTTTCAAAAGTTGCTCTTTTCATCCCAGAGATAGCCATTTCTGGAACTGACCAAAATAATACTAGAACCCTGACTGCAAGTTGCTGAATCATCTTCTTCGCTGACGGAGACAGGCAACAAAAAACTGAACGTAATACGGACAAGCTGAATATCTGAGAACATCGAAAATAAGGCATTAAAGGCTTGAAAAGCTCAGGTGCCTTAATGAAAATGTGCTCTTTTGCTCATTCCTTGATATTTTGTCCAAGATTTAACCCCATGTTTGACCTCCGGCCCAGGCACTTCTGCAACTCAGATTCACCCACTGATGAATGCGTCGCGAAGCCTGAACAAATGTGAGATAAACATCTTGGGTGGCATTTAGTCAAAAACCTTCATTTGACACCTCAAAAAGATGGGCGCCTTTCTCAAAAGCTGCTCTTTTCTCCAATGTTAGCCAATTTTGACTTTCCTCTCGTTTTGCACTATATCTTCCGTAACTTGCACGAAACAGGTCCGTTTGATAAGCTTAATAGCTTGTTGCGAAGCTGACGTGATGCTGAACAAATGTCTGCTAGAAGTGACAAACCCTAAAAACAGGATCTGAGCCCCTAAAAGATCGGGCGCCCTTTTGAAAATGTGCTCCCCTCTTCAGAGATAGAAAATTTTGATGATTTTCCTTCAGATTTTCACTTTTCTTGAATTTCTTCAGTAATTGACTGACATGAAACTAACACCAACTTCATATTACTTTAACAAGATTAAGACTCAATTAAGCAAAATGCCTTAGTGAAGCAAAAAATTTGGTTTGGGTACAACAAGTATGAGAGAGGCATCGACCAGATTTAAAAATGCACATGTCCAGGTTGCAGTTGAGAAAGGAGCAGCAGTCATAAATAACAGATAAGGGATGAGAATCTTTGTGGAGCCACGTAAGACAAAAGGAGCAGCAATTAAAAGTGAAATATATACTTAAATTACTTAAGTTAAAGAAAATTAGAGATGACAAAGTACAACATTATAAAAGGCAATGGATATAGCATATAAGACAAAAAAAAAACACATAAGACAAAAGAGGGGCAAATAAGACGAAAATCTGAATAAAGACAAAAATAAATACAGAGGAAAAATCAGGCAGCGATTACTTCCTAAAATGGAATTCATAATTTATAAGAAGGGCTCCTGATAATAAGACAAAAAATTGTCTTATTCATAACATATGGTATGAAGCTATAAAACAAGCATAAAGACCAGCGATTATATTGAGTAAAGACGAACTAAAAGGCGGCACTCATTTTAAGGAAATAATTATTAAAAGAGAGCCAGCAATTCATTATAAAACAATGCTTATTAAATAAAAGTGTTAAAGGAAGGCAGCGATCAAGTTTTTTAGTGAAAGGATGCGATTAAGAGGTAAGTTTGTGAATGAAAAGTGACATCCATTCAAAAGGTTATCTCTATTTAAGAGATGCATCATTTCATTAAAGGTATAAGATATAAATTGTGAATGAGGATTGTAAAAATTAAAAAAGGTGGTGTGAAAAAGACATATAAGGATATCATAAGATACACCAGCAGATCCAAGGGCAGAGTTTTAAGAAGAATACACTCAGAATTTAAGATGGATTCGTGAAAAGTTAAAAGGCAGATTTATATGAAGAATTTGTAACATACACCCCTGGTTTTTTTTTTTTTTTTTCCTTCTTGTTTGTGTTTACTGATTTGCTGTTTGTGTTTGTTTGATGAGGTTCACTTGAAGGTTTCAAATGCCATCCATGATATTGCATACATAATATGTTGATAACACAAAGTGCAGGAAAAAGGCATGAAAGAACTAGCTTATAAAGATAACTTTGAGATTATATTGCTCAGTCATATAACATAAAATTTCAGTCTTTAACATATATTCATCAAACTCAGAAAATACTTTGAGACCTGGTTATTTTGAAAGGCATCAACAGCAAATAAGGGTCTGCTCTTGCTACGTCCTTCACCAATGAAAGACCATCAAACTCTATGCAATCCTCATGCCAAGACATCCATCTAACTGCCCCGTCAATGGCAGAAAATCAGAACTGTTTCTTAGCAGATTACAAACTGAAAATAAACCTCAAACTGGGCGGCTAGCTGATTAGGGTGATCAGCTCTAAAAAAATCATAACTTGCTCAATAAATTAATGTCAATACATGTCTTGAGTCGCCTTGGAGAGGAGCATTCGATTAGCCAACACCCAGATCGCCAAGACAAGCCAATAAGAAGATATGAATGGAAAACTAGATTCAGGTCCAGTAAAGAAGTGCCCAAAGAATGATTAGAAACTCACCAAAACCTCAATATAATCACGCCAAACTGAAAGCTAAACAAATCCACACCAAAACCTAGAAGAAACTCCTCAAAGAATGGTAATACGTTCTTTTTCAATCACCAAAACCCCTGAAACTGAACTCAGTGAAGCATTTGTGTGATCCCTGATATAGAACCACTCACAATCTGACTAGGGTGGATATTTCACCACTGAAACCAGCCCAAATGAAGAAGGTTTTCGTCCTCAATTCACAGCCCAAGCAATCTGGAAGAAATCCAACAACATTCTGTTATGTTGTCAAAGCCAAGATATTAAAATGAGAGCCAAAATGGAGTTATATAGAATTAGGGCAATGGACTTCAACTTTTTTCTTCATTTCCATCTAAAACCCACACCCTTCTCCTCTTTTGAAATATTAAACATTTAAAAATATATCTCCTTCCTTCTCTGGGCGTCCCACTTCATGGAGGAAATATAATATTAATAAATCTTTTAAAAACAACTTTAAGATGCTTCACTTGGCTCAAGGTACGTTTTCGAATGACCACTCACCCCTCAACTTAAGTTTATAATATAACTTTGTGTTACATGCCGATTGTATAGCTACTATTGCATAGGGCAATCGATTGTAATGGTTGAATCAATGTGAGGAATAAAGCATGCTGTTCTTGTTATCAATATGACTGTGTCACCATTTAGTGATTGTCTCATTTGATGTAATCCTAGATAAATGTTGCGTGCAAGTTGTTGAATAATGTTTATTCTAACTTTTGAGATGTTTCATGTATACTGCTTTGTTGTGAACATATGACTTCTGTTAGCGTGTCAATGAATGCAGGTGTGTGAACCATTCCTCCAAGCAGAGGAGAAATATCACTCGAGAGAGGAGCTTGGTCGGGTAAACAATAATGAGAACCATTTGAGCATATACACACACGTCCCTTAGACTGAGTAAGCTAAGTTAGTTTGTTTGAGTTATGGGTAAGTCATCGGTAGGCATGAATGTTGGCATTAGGAGTCTTGTTTACTTCTTTATGCGAGAATAAGTGATGTTTACCTGTGTATTTGTTTATGTTATTACGAGCATTAGATGATAACATTATTGGTTAGAAGATGGGCATATATATATATGTATATAGTATATGCGCATGTTCGTAGGTATATTCATATTGATACAGACGTATGATGGCAAATGGATATGCTCATATGAATGCATCGACATGGTATACGTACAAATACGTGCATATAGAGATACTGACATATATACATGTATATATATATACTCATAACCAATGATATTTATGGTTATTAATAATATTATTTTATTACTGTCTGACAACTTCTATAAACATGAATATATATATATATATATTAATTGATGAAAATATAAATATATTATATATTATATAAATATATCTATATATATAAATAATATATAATATGTTAAAATTTATATATTAATTAATTTGAAATAAATTGGTTTATCTCATAGTTAAGTCTTAAGAATAAAGACTTTATTTTAAACTATGAACCAAGGCATAAATCGATTAAGATCTTTTGATCTATGGAAGCCAATTTAATAAATCAATTCAATATCATATTGAACTCTTGGAAAAAAAATCTAATTTATCCATGCGCCATCGGACTTAGGCAAATGTGAAATATTTGAGTTTAAATTTGAAGTGTTATTGGAGGAAGCCGTGCGTAGAAAACTCACGCACTGGAACGGGAAAAACGCATCAAACATTGACCAGGTCTTCCCGTGAATGGAAACGCAGCCCTGAAAATTTGGCAGTCGAACCACAAATGTAGCCAAAGTGGTGGGCAAATAACCTTGACTAATTCGGTGAATGGAATCAACAAACAAATCTCTACAATGGCGCCGATATTGAAGACACTTGTAGGTGTCGATTCATCATTTTCAACATATGCAAAGGTTTGAATCAGTCTATGAATTGCTGGAAGTCGACTCACCTCTTTTGAAGTTGTGTGTAAGCATTGAAATTCGCCACATTTCATTTCAATTATTCCAAATGGAGTTTTGTCAGTTTCCATGCCTCCAAATGTGGAAGATTGTTGAACAGGGGGCTCTATATAAAGCCGCCCTGCTCATTCTTTCTCACTGGCTTGAAAATTTGAAATTCCTCTATTGCTGAGAGCAATTATTATCTAGTATCCTTGAGAGCTTTTCAGTATACAGCCATTTTACTTGTTCAGTTTGCAATTCTTTTTAATCCATCTTCATTTCCGAGTTTATATATTCACCAGCTCGAAGCAATAATCAGCTTTTCATCAAATTTGAGTTTAGAAATTGAGCAGGTTATTCATACCAAAATACAACCTTGCTGATTGATTACCTTTGTTTCCTATCAATTCTGATTGTGCTAACCTTGTGTGAGGAAGAGAGAAAACTGAGAGAAGCTGTTAGTGTTTGAGAAGCTGGAAGTTGGGATTGATCAAATAGGAGGCTGTGACATCAACAATTTATGGAAAAGCAATTCACAGGCATGGGATATGCTTCTACTATCTTTATTTTCCATTCAAATTACTTCATGAAATTTTACTTGTTGTCTGTACTTAGGAAGTGAATTACTTGCAAACTGTATTCTATGTTTATGCTTGAGAAGTGAATTGTTTAGGGATAAAGGATGCATTTAGTTTAATACTGCATAATTTGAATGATCTCTATATAAGGAGAATATTGGATGCATTAGCTACTAAATACTAGGACATAAATGATGGCAATGGATTAAGTAATGAACAGAGCTTAAGTTATTGGATTAACTTAGAGAAGCTTATGAAACTCCTAGGAAGAGGACTTCCCGTATAGGAGGGGATTTTGTGAATACTTGTTATGCTATTACATTTCTAGTAGGTTAGTATGTCATAGGATAGTCTGGAATGATAGATAATCCAGTGAAGGACTAAACCTATGCGTAGATGTGGGTTAGTTGAGACTACACTGTCAGTTCATTGTGATCCTTATACTAGTTCGAGATTGTGAAATAGCAAGGTTCTAGTTGTGTAGGACACAACACTATGCTCAGTTGGTAATCGTTAACGGATACCCTACCAATCTCTTCTTTCGAAGGGAAGGCCATCTATCGAACGATAGGTGTGCGGGAGACTGCATTATAAGTCCATGGTTGGCGGAAAAACGCCTGAGTGATGTTTCTCCTCCATAGCAGGCGATCGATGTACCAAGATTTGAAAGGAAAGGAACTTGGACCGTCTTACTACTATTTGTTCAAAAGCTCTCAAGCTATGTATGTAATTGTTTTACTTTTGTACTATGATTTATCTTTCCAATGAAAATGGAATTCATGTGGAAATATATTGTAACTTGTATTCATTTATTAATGAAGAAAGGAAATATTTTATTGTGATGCCTTTGTTACTTGTTACCTTTATATGTTAGGAGTAAAATTAAAAAAAAAATTAATTTACGCAAGGGATAGGTCGTTACACTTTATTAAACAACTGAAGTGACTGAATGGATCAATTATTAAACACTGCAACCTTAGGCTCTCCAACAAAACAACTGAGAAATAATACTGTTGTGTACACACTGGCCTGAAACCAACTCCCCCAAAGATGTCTTTCTATAAATAGCATTGCTAAAAATAGTAACATCCCAAAAGCTCAAATTGGAGAAATACTGATATGCGCCGGAAATACTGATATTCGTCGAAAATACATATATGCATTGGAAATCCCAACACTGAACTGCTAAGAATAACACTTACTATAAATAGCATATTGCTAAAAATGGTAAGTGACTCCAAATGCATTTTGAGCACAAACCGGGCATAAAAGGTTGTCAACAGCAGATGCATGTCATACCATTGCGAAGCTTTCTGAAAACCCAAAAAGAATCCAGAAACCAATTTTGCATGCAAACTCCTGATTGAAATGCATGTCACTTTCATTAAATGCATGTCAAATCTCTCTGAAGCTTTTTGAAAACCCAGAAAGAATCCATAAACCAAACTGCAAAACTCCAACTTGCAAACCCCTGAATCCACAAAAGAGACTTCCAAACAGCTGGAAACCCTAATTCGGCATCTGACTAGCCTACAGGCATCCAGGGATAGGCTAATAGTCAATGGAAAGTGTAGTGCTAAAAATGGGGGCATTACAGTCCGCCCTTCCCAAAATTGCTTGTCCTCAAGCAATGCCCACAACTCCAAAAAAATTTAAACTGATCCACACCCAAACAAGTAGGATCCTAGGGTCCTATGTCCGTGTCAGGAAGAACCCACCATGTCGATGCTGCACCACTCTGATCACATAAGTGAAACCATCGTGCCAAAACTGCTCTTACCTCCTCTGTAACCCCGAAATGTTACCATCCATGAAACTCAAGCTGAAGAAACTGGAAGGATTGAAATCAATACCATGCAACATCTCATGACCCCAAGCCCCTAAGTAATCAATATCAACAATGCCAGGATCTATCATTAACCTGGGCAATAGGAAAGATGATCTACTCAACTCAAAATCAAACTCCTCAGCATATCTCCATATGGTATTTGATAGAGCCACGACTACATATGTGACTTCTCCGAACCTCCTTGCAAAGAGGAAAACAATCCTTTGCAAGAGCTCAACAAAATCATCCCCATAACTCCATATGAATCTATTATGCCTCATCTGAATTAATCTGATACAACCATGGAGACTTCTGAAAACTCGTACAGTTTCCACTCCAAGACCCTCAGAATGATGAACCAAAGCATGTAGGGGTTCGCTGTCCCGGACCAATATTGCGAGAAAACTATCAAAATTTGCATCGCAAACTTCCATAAGATGAACTCGGAGAGTAGGAAAGGTTTGAAGAAACAAATAATCATTGCTGTTCAAAGCTGGGATCAACGAAATACAATGCATTCTACATAGGGGATAATAGGAGAGCCATAGGAATTCCCAAGTATGAACATGTGAAATGAGCATCCTGTTGCACTCAATCATCTCATAAGTGGCTGGAAAACGCACCCAAAAAATCTCCAACTAATATCTTCCACCTATTTGACAAGAAATGATGAACCAACTCTCCTAAACGAGAGTAACTCCCCATGTAAGGTGGCTGGTCTGCCACTAATCAGCAAGCCCATGTCTCAATATCTGCCCCTGTCTAAGCCAAGGATCACTCCCAAGAGTAACCATCCATTCATCTCTCCAATCCACACTTAAAATTTCTCTCCAATCCATTTGTTGAAGAACAAATGGGACCATCAGGTGGCTGGTAAGAAAGGTAATAGTATCACTAATTCTGAAGTTTTGATCGTTATCCCTCCAAGGATCCCTCCAACCATACCCAATAAGCTTTGTCATACCATGCCGAGGATGCCAAAGAAGGATACTCAACCAAGAATGATCCCCATCACACCGAAAAAGGTACACAACACGTCTCCAAGTGTCCATCAAAACCAAATGCACTCTCAAGGAATTAGTGTCTTCTCTCATGAACCCTTGAAGCCTAACCATGAAAGCATCAACATCAATGGAGCATGGAATAATTGTTGTCATCAAATCCAACCCCCAAAAAGGGCTAGTATGAGCTAAAGCAACACTCAACCCAAGGGAAGGATTGTCAAGCATGTAAGCAATCTGTTTTGGCCCTTCTTTCCCCCTTCATGAGTAACAAGTCGGAAACCATTTCTCCTTCTTGTTGTAATGTAATTGCCAGCAACTACCAAGACTTGTCTTGTTAACATCTTGATGTCTAAATCGTGGGAGTCACTATGATTCAATGCTTCCCATGTGAACACAACATCCCCAATTCCACTTAAGCATTCTAGGTCAAGCAATCTTTTTGGAAGTTTATCAATTGCAAGGATCGGATCTCCCTCATGATTTGCTTGCAAATCATCAATAAGCTGAAACCCACGTTCCATATTGTGTTTGGAAACTTCATCAAGATCCCTTTTTGTTCTATTGTCACTTGATGCTTCATCTTCCATCTTAAAGAGGGGATTTTCATAAGTTACCTTGGCACTTACTTCAAAGAGAGGGTTATCCATGATATGAAAATCTTTTCCTTTCTCACGTTCAAGCCCAACTTGCTGGTCCAAATCTGCACATTCAACTTCTGATTTTCTTGGAAAATTCCCCAAGTCAAACTCTTCTTGTAGACTATCAAACTCTTCAATTACCTGTTTGATTTCTTCAACTCTTCGTTCATTGTCTTGTTCTCTAAAAACTCAAAAATCAGCTAGCTGCTCTTCTACCTTCATTAATGCCACTTGAGTGTGTTCTAACATATCTTTTGTTGATGCAAGCTCAAGAGTAAGCTCATCAACCTTTCTCTCCTTTCCTTGGAAAGCATCAATGGTCTTCTTTGCAAATTTGAAGGCATAATCTCGATATCTAATCAAGTATAAATATTCTGATTTCATAGTCTCCAAAGAATCTTTAACAAGTTGCAACTTAGGGAGAGTGACTCCATCTCGTTTCTCCTCAATCTGAACCTCCCATAAGAGTTCTTCAATCAAACTATGTGTACGGTCAAATCTGGATAGAGCTTGAACTTCATCTTTAATAGACACCTAGAATTGACCTTCCCACTCATAAGAATGCAAAAATGGTGAACTGTTGATAGGCTGCAAGAAAAAATCAGAACTTGGTTTCTTACAATCGCTGCCCCCATAGCTACTCCAAGACCCGTCTTTCTTCACCAACTAGCTGAAAATGCTCAATATCATAAAGAGGATTAGATTCTACTAATTCCTTGAACTTTTGCTTACCACCAGCTTCATGAATAGGTGAATCAGATTTGTATTTAAGAACCACTTTAAAGGTTCCATCTTCAAGAGCCATATGGTCCTCTAGCTCTACTTCTTCCTCATTGTCTCCTTGATCAAAGGATATGGCAGCCCCCAACTCTATCAATGAATCTTTATTGATCGCTGTCTTGAAAGTTTCGGTAGCAACATACCCTTCCTTAGTCGTTGCAACCACTTCAAAGGGTTCATTATGGAGCTTTTCCAAACAAACTTCTTCTTCAAAGACACCTTCTCCTCCAATGGCCACCTCATAGCTTGCAATGAAATCTGAATTTTGAGCTTCATCAGGATCAAAAGGAAATTCATCCCACACAAGTTCTTTGTCATCCTTAGGTGCCATCACACCCTAATTCCAAATGCTAAGGGGCTCATTGTTTTGATCAAGTGGAAAGTGCTCTTCGTACCCCTCTTGGAGTGTTGACTCTTGGAATAAGTCACTATGGTCAAAAACCATCGTAGCCCCCAACTCACAATCAAGATTGCTATCACTGGTGTGTTGATAATGCTCTCCAGTAGGTGCTGTTTTGAAATTTTCAGTAGCACCAAACTCAACATTAATGGCAGCAAGCTTCTCAAAGAGATAGTTTTGTAGCTGTTCCATACAAGCTTCTTCTCCAATGGCAAACTCATAACTCACTTTATGTTGTGAGTTTTGAACAACCTCTGAATTATCACAAACATCATCACTATAGCAATGGTCATAAGATGACTCAATGGCACCACCAATGTTTCCCTCAACATGTTCCTCATTAGTGAACTCATCAATCTCAAAACCATCATTGAATGGACCCGAAATAGGATGGAAGACTGCTGTTTTGTTCTTTTCACCAAACCAATCTTCATTGTCTCTCCAATCACATGCAAGTCTAAGGGATTATTTTGGGGCTCTTCCTCACACACACTCTTCAAATGTCAAAGTATCCTTTTCAAACCCATGGTCATTTCGATGTGTCGTGCACCTTGCTTGTGCCATCTCCCAAACTTGTTGACTAATTTTTCTCTCCAATGTGCTTACTTGTGGGCTGCAACCCACAAACAAGCACCTCTTCTTCCTTCCCTGACCCTTCAACCATGGCATGTTTTGCTTCCTTTTTAATCATTTTCTTGATGTAGTTGACCATAGCCAGTTTTCCAGGTTTCAAAACCACCACACAACTCAAGAAAGAGTCAAAAGAAACAACGTTCTTAAACTCATCTATCATGTTCTGATATTCATCATAAAGAATGGAAGCCTCATGTTTGTTGGCATTTAAATTCGCACCTCTGGTATGCATATTTGAAATGGACAGCTATGCATAGATAAACTGCTCTTCAAATTAGGAGGGGAAGCTCCCTCTTGCTGATGGTGTTTGAAAGAAAGTAAACTAGAACTAAGTTGCCTATCTTTTTGATCAGCTTAGAGCACAAGGTTTATTAAACACAAATGCCGCAGCTGAGATTTTCTGATTTTGAGAACTTCAACCACAACTAACTTAAACTAGAGATGTTCCTAACCTCTCAAGTAATATGCAAAGCGAGAGAAGCTAGAAATTAACAAGGTAGATTCCTGACAAAATACTTCAATAAACTATCTCCCAACAAAGATCTACACACTTCAATGCAAGTTGAAAATCAAGATCATAGAAGTAGAACATAAATAACAGAAATCTGAGATTTTGGACCAAGGCAAAGGAGGCTCATGATTTTATTACTCAAATCTTTAGAACAAAACCCACTTCTAACATGCCTGAAACAAGAAATTGCAGCTAAAGAGGCTTGCAATCTTGCTGTTCACACAATAGAAACAACAATCACACTAACTCCTTGTTGGCTAAAGAGGCTCAACAATTTGCTTATCACAACACAATTGAACAATACTTGAGTGACAAATAGAAGGCACAATAGGCTCACCGTTTTGTTCTCACTAGCACGGTTAAAGAAACTAATGAGCAAGGCTCTTAATTATAGAGAAATAGAGGAGTAGGGAATCCTAAAATCTCCTTGCTTTCACAATCTAGGGCTTGCTCAACAAGCAAGCTTTATTACTAAATCTAGAAAGAAGATAACATCTAAAACCCTAGAAAGCAGAAAAAGCTGGAAACGCCAACTATTACATTTCATCTTCTTTCTCTTCTCAAAGAATGGATAAGAATTATTCCAAGAATAGAAAGAAAGCGGGAAAGAAAGCTTCTAGAAGAAAGCTGCTTTAAAGCTCAATCACATCCGCTAGAAAATTAGAAACCATGTCCCGGTTGGGCACATCTATGCCATCAGTAGCAAAACACCGCTTTTCTAGAATATCTTCAACATCTGCAATATATCTCAGGAAATCTTCGACCTCATTGGCCGCTTTCTCGAACTTTGCTGACATTATCGAAATATGACCTATCCTTCCGCCAACTGGATTGCAACTGCGAAGAACACTCTGAAATTGATCTTGCACCTCATCAAGCCCGACGTAGGAACCATCTTCAAGATTGTACTGAGAAGGAATCTCTGTGATGAACTTGCTGATGAAAAGAAGAGCTTCAATCACCCTTTGTCTATAGACGATGAACTCTTTGGATATCCTCTCATAAGTTTTAACTTCGAAAACATGACGCTCTCTCCAAGCAAGGATTTGTCTCTTGTGTTCTTTTGAAATTGCTGAACCATAGGCTGTGTCTAAATCAGCAATGATGGTCTCATGCCTTGGTCTTACTTTAGCTAGTGTTTGTTCAAACCCTTGAATACCTTGACGTAGCTCGTGAGCATTTTCTCTTAACTGGAACATCCGTGCCAAGATCTCCCTTCCTCTAACAATGAAACTCTCGATCCATTCTTGAGTTTCTTTCCCACATATGACCAGCTGTGTCAACTGATGATGATCAGTTGGTGTCTCTAAAATCTGGGGCAGCAACTGGGTTGCCTGTGAAGAACCATGGACAAGGTTAGAAATGAAGAGCCTGAGCTGCTGATTTTCAGCCTTGAGGACTGCCTTGTCTTCTCCATCCTTAAGCACTCTTTCCTGAAGGTTTTCGGACACAACTCTGAAAAGACTCAAATCCGCATGTCTGGTATTTCTACCGAGATTAGCCTTGACCATAACGAAGTCATCCATATTCATCTCATCCCTGTTCTTGTCTTCTAGGGGCAATGCAGTCTCCATGACTATCTCATTATTAGGATTCCTATCAAAGTGAACTTGCTTCTTTGCTTTCTTCTTAGGAGGTTCCTGATAGATGTTATCGAGATCATCAACACTCACTTGATATGAAGGCCTTCTCCTAACCCTTCCTAAGGAGTTCTCAAGCCAAGACATGGTAGTATCTTTACTAACTTCCTTAGGAGGTGCAACTGTAACTTCCTCATCATCCTCAATATCAAGGTCGATGTGAATCGGTGAAGAACCTGTCAAAGGTACAAAAACATGTGTTGAAGGCGGATCCTCTGCTTCTTTCTGAGGTACGGGCTCGTTAGGAGGAGCTTTTGAATCAACTGTAGGCTGCTCTTGTATGACTATACCTGAGAAGTCTAACCTTCTTCTTACATTTTTATTTGATCTACTACCTTTGACGCCTTCTTGAGACTGACTTTTGCCCTTCCCTTTTGACTATGCTCTGGAAGAAGAGGGAATTTCCCTTGGCGGCTCTGCTACTGGAATGGAGTTTTTTCTTTTAAGGATTAGGAAAACCTTGCTGTGCTCAAGGACTTGTCTTGTCCTGTCTTCAGCTGAGAGTGACTCTTTATTAGCCCAGTTAACTTGTGGAAGGGGTTGATCCTCTATTCGCTTCTGAGTATACATCGAGAGAAGCACATCCTCATCATCATCTGATAACTCTTCTATGTCTTCATTCAAGCAGTCCTTCATCTGGTGGGGAGAGAGCCTGCTGTAACTACGCCTCCGCATCTCGAACTCATCTGTACAATTAGCCCAAAAATCTTCAAGGGCGGAGATATGATCATAGTTCTTCTGAAGTTGGCCAACGTAGACACCATGAGGATCAAATGATCGTCTCTCGTTGTAAGGCTTGAGGCCAAGTTTATCAAGCTCATCTCCCATTGTCTTTGCATTTGTAGCAGTCCTGCATGTGTAGATTCCCAACCCTAATGGAAACTGAAGGGAGGGTTTCCTTCTATTCCTCAAAACTGTGTGGACATCGTGTGCTTGCCTAAAGAATTCCATGAAGACGACCTCGTCTGACGGGTACCTTGGCAACATCAGCGGGGCAACCGAGTAACCAAAGACCCTGAGATAGGTGAAGGTAGGAAACTGTATAAACCGATTTTCCCACTCTGCCATCGCTGCCCTGGCAACTGAAGATATACGGACATGTAACTCGTCGTCTAGGTCCCGCACTGTGTACATCAGAAAGGCCTCGTTCACCCTTTTGTAGTGATGCAATGACTTTGTGAACTCCAACTGGGGATAGTAGTTATATATATGCTGTACACTTAATGATCCCTCGGTGTTCAACCCTCTAAATTGACCTTGATAGGCCACCAGGTAGACTAGGTAAGACACCATGTGGAATACATGAAATTGAAAGTATTTTGTTATTTGCTGATGCAGGCAATCACTAATCAAGGTAGGCCAGTCATAGAACTCGGTTTTCTTCATGATTTGGGGTATGGCGTAAAACATCCAAGGTTGAAACTTGGTGGCATCTTCTGAGCCAGTGACCTGTTGAGCAAGGTAATGATGATAGCAATTTCATCCTTAAACTCTCATCGCCCGACATTCTTTGGCAAAGTCTTATGTTTTTCTTTCATCCATCTTTGTGCAATCTTTTTGCTGTATTTATCTTTGTGCATATTCCATATCCTTTCACATTCACCCTTTGAGAGAGTAACGCTTTCGGGCCATGGGGGAATGGAAAAACACTTCTCGATCATATCAGGCTTTAGACTGCAAATCAATCTGCGATCTGTTGACTGGATCTCCCTAGTAGCCGGGTTGTAATGCTTAATGCAAGCGATTACGAACTCAAGACTCTGAACTGATATAGGAATTGACGCTGCTGCGAGTAGTCCAGAATGTCCCAGGTTCCTGATTGAGGTGTTGCCTGTGCTCTCCAAGGCGTGTAGATCAAACACCGGCTTGATATGATGCAAGTCTGTCTCAGTGGTTTTGATGTAATCATGATAAAGAGCTTATCAGTCTTGAAAACATTGGGAGTGTACTCCATTTTGGAAAACTCGAAGAATGACTGTAAACTCGCCTTGGTTCTGTCAAGTTTTGAGCAATTTCTATTTTTAGAATGCTGATTTTCTTACTCCAATGGACAAATTTTTTTGAAAATTATTCTGAGATATGGGTTTTGCTCAGAATTTCGTTGCAAGACAACCCAGATTGTCTGTTTTTGAAAATTTTGAATTTTAACTGAAAAAGCAGCAAACCCTAATTTCTTCAATTTTTTCGGAAAAAAGCTGGCACCTGGGTTTTGTTCAGAATAAAATTAGAGACGGACCCAGTTGATCAGATTTGTAAAACCCTGATGGCTGATCGAAAAAGCAGCCAACCTTAGGATTTGAAGTTTTCTTGAAAAAAGCTGTCATATGGGTTTTCTTCAGAAGACTGATTGGAGAGGACCCAGATGGCTGAAAATTGAATGCACTGAGGTTTTCACTGACATGCAAAATAAAAGCAACTGCTGCAACTTGATGAAGTTCTTGAAAATTTCTTCAGAAGAATGAAGAGAAAAGACCCAGATGGCTGAAAAATGGAAAGCCTTGGCCTTCTTGAAAAATTCGATCTTCTGGATGACAAAGCTTCAAAAAGCAAGGGTTTATGCTTGCTGATCTGAAAAATCTGATGAAAAACCAGCAAATATGAATTCTTGGATCACGAAAATTCTTCAAACTTGCTGCTCCAACTTTCTCCTCTGGATGCTACCTGCAAAAATAATGAAAATTACATGAAAGAAAGATGTTAAATAGACTTAGGGTTTTGTTTTTAGGTTGCTTTCTTTTGCTTTTATTTCCAAAACCCTAAAATCTCAACTTCATTGAACTTTGACGCCTTCCTCCACTTGCAATTTTGAAATTTCTTGAAAATCTTGAAAAATTTTCTAAGGCATGAGAAGATGGGCGCCCTTCTTCACCAGGGGCGCCCACTTTAAGCAGAGTTAGTCAAATTTTTGATATTTTTAGCTTTTTGTCATTTTGACCCCCTACTTCACCTCTAATTTCCCATTTGCAGATTGATCTGATATGCGAGCTGAGGGATCCATCGCGGAGCTGGACTGATTCTGAGAAGAATGTTCTGGAGGAGTCTCTGGCTAAAAACTTCGTCTCGACCTTCAAATTCATGGGAGCCTTTTCCTTCCAGGGGCGCCCATTTTGTCTAGAGTTATCCATTTTTATGATCTTCAACTTCTTCAATACCTCCTCTTCTACAAATGATCTCGTCAAATCTGGAGCTTCGGGCGTCGGATTGTTTGCCTATTGTGCTCATCGCGAAGCTGACGAGATATGAGGAGGGGTCTTCTGGGATGAACTCTGTCAAAAAGTGAATTTTAATCCCTCAAAAGCTTGGGCGCCCATATTGGCTGGGGGCGCCCATATTTACCAGACTTGGTTTATTTTTCACTTTCTCTCGTTTGCTTCTGAATCTTGGTTCTCAGCCCTTGTCAGATTCTCTGCTCGGCTTCTTGTATCTAGCGACTGCAACCTCCGATAGACGTGTTGGATATCTCGTTGGAGAGTTGGATCGACTGCAAAGAAATCATATTAGAACTTCGTTTCCGGATTCATCTGTTTAGCCCCTTGAAAACTTGGGCGCCTGTTGACGTGGTTTTTGCGACTACACCAACACAGAATAAAGTCGCCAACGGCTACTCTATCCTCTCTTGAACAAAGTTTTCTGCATGCTAAGATTGTGAGATAGATCATACATTTAACTCCAAGGTTCCTTGAGTGTGAATAGTCTCAGTTGGCTTGATGTGATTTTTGCTGGTATTTCAAGGGGACTTACACAATTGTTTGACAGTTGACAGTAGATAGCGGACTAAGGGCTTTGGTGTAATTCAAATGATTTGGCAAGTGAGCACAAGTTTCCTAATTCTAACCGGAAATGAACTGAAATTAAATGGGTGTAGGGCCTAAGAAGTTTATATTCTACTCTAAGGCGTAAGACATGGCGATCAATTCTTATAGACTTCAACCAGGTTTTGCTTTGCCTCGCTTCGAACAGCTTCTACAAAACTGGTGCAATCTTCAGAGGAGTGATCAAAGGTATTCAAATCACAGTTCAGCATGAAGACACCATCACAACGATGCATGCCGACATATAGACCATAATCGAAGTTAAGTTCACAATATTCCAGTTGACCACGAAAGGTGAACCCACCGTCAGCGAGCCCGCTAGTGGTATGGACAAGCGAAGTCTTGTTCAAATCGAGCACCACATTCCACAATTACTAAGTACTTGCATGAAATGAAATCTACTTTACTTTATGCTACTTCAAGATGCTATGTGAATTGGAAGGACGAAGAAGCCTCAACTACTCATAACAAAGAAAAGATCACCATCAATGAAAAATTCTTTTATTATGAAAGCATTCATGACAACTTCTTACAAAGTATCCAAAGGGAAGACTTTCCTTCCTTTTCAATCTAAACTACTCTACTTTCTACTCTATCAATTTCTCTCTACTCCTTCTCTAAGCTTTGCTTCTACTTCTAATTCTAATGAATTACAAATGAGGGGGACTCCCCCTTTTATAGATAGCCTAGTCCAACGGACGGCTCAGATTACAATCGGCTGGATGGCCAGGATCGCGCCACCTCAGCCCTAAACAAGATTCGCCCTAAAAATCGCCATAATGGAGAGTGGGGCAATAAATGAGCAATTAATGTCCATCCTCCAAAAGATTCTCGTCTGGAAACGCGTTCACACTGCTCTTGATCCTCTTGGACTTGATCAAACAACTTCTTCTTTGTCACCCGAGTTATACTAAGTTTCAACACTTAGCCATTTTTCGCAACCTTTCTTCCTTTGAGGTTGAAATGTCATCTTGGATTATCTTCTTCATCACTTTAAATCATCACCGCCTGGTCTCGATGTTTCTCCTGCAAAACAAGCAAGGAGAAGAGTATTAGAACATTTCATAATATAAATTCAACTTACTCACTAGGATTTTCACGCTCTAACTTCCAAGCGTTCATTGTCTTCACTAGCTAGCTTCGCGTTTAAATTCTTCATGCCTTAGCCAAATTTCCAACCTATCTTGCATTTTGCCTGGCGCACTTCACTTTGATATTTCATTCAACTCTGGCTCGAGAAAAATGCTTTCATCCGAAATTTGATCAAAAAAAATATCTAGGCTCTCAACTTCAAATTCATCCGCTAAGGCATTTTATTTCAACAACACACTTATTCCTTGCCTTAGAAATTTTAAATTTCCCTTTGGAAAACTCATCAATCCTGTGCCCATCAAAAATCTCCATCCTGAAGGCCTCGACGAACTGTGGGAGACTTCAAAATCCATTCCTTATCGACAATCTTCAATACCCAGAAGAAAATTTCTCTCAGAACGCATGGGTATGCAACAGACGGGTTCATTTAATTTTTGAATTTTCCACCTTGGAAAAATAATTTTTTTTATCAAATTTATCCCGTTCTTCACATCTGTGAACATTTCTTGTTGCTCTGACTTGAAAATATTTTATCCACCCTGTGCAGCTGGCATCATCTGACTTCATCTCTGGCAATTTATCAAAAATTGATCCATGCTTCAGGAAACTTCATCACCCTCACCAGACTTTGGCGTATTTTCTAAGGAAGAAAATACTTTGCCTTAGAAAATTTTTAAATCACCTTGCATTTTGAAAAATTTTCCCTTAGAAAATTTTATTCATTCTTCAATCCATCTTGCCAGTGGTGAAATTTTTTTTTTTTTACACTCAGAAATTTTTTTTGAATGTCTTGGGTGCATTTTACCTTTCATGAGGAATAATATCTTCTTTAAAACCCAACGCCTAGCATATTTTCCTTACATCTCCAACGCCTTAACTCTCTTTAAAATCCATCAACTTTATTTTTGCATGGGCGCATATAGAGGAGTCTTCTTTAAATTCAACCTCCTTCTTAGGCAGGCGCACATCACATGTGGAGCATTCAATTGGGGCGCTTTTGGAAGGAGTAGCTTTTATTTTCAACACTTAGAACCTTTTTAACTCTCAACTTGTGATGGGCGCATATCAAGGGTCATGCTTCAAGTTTGGAGACTTAGACAAATTCTTATCCTTAAAGCCCAAGGGCGCAAATAGCATAGGGAGCATCAAATTCCAACGACTTAGAATATTTCTCAAGCCATTCTACCTAGGGGCGCATTTCATGTCTCCAACTTCCAATTTTATAACTTAGAAAAATTTAAAGCTCTAAGGTCAAGGGCGCAAATCACAGGGGAAGCTTTCACTTAGTGCACTCAATGAATCCAGGCGCAAATATGACCTCCAACTTTCAAGGCGCATATCACAGGGTGAGCTTTAAATTTATGACATTGGCAAATTTTGAAGTCTTTAAGCTCAGGCGCATTTCTCAAGTGGTGCTTCAAATTCCATGACTTAGAATTTTTCAAAGTCCACTCTCCCCCTCATTTAAAGCTCTTTCAAACTCTTGGGCACAAATCCATGGTCCAACTTTCAATTTGTCAACTCTAAGCTCAGGGGCGCAAATAGCATGGGGAGCATTAAGTTTCGACACTTAGCAAAATTTCCAAGCTTCTCTTTGAGGCTGGGCGCATATGAGCTATGGAGGTTTTAGTTTTGACACTTAGGCAAAGTTTGAAGTTCTTCAAAGTGGGGCGCATTTAGCTAGGCCTTCTTCAAATTTTCACCACTTAGTACGTTTTAGACTTCTTTCACTCCAAGGGCGCATTTTGGAGGGTGGGGCTTCAAATATGTTTGCCTTAGAAACTTTTCTTCAACCTTCCACAAGTCAAGGCGCATTTGGCAGGTGGTACTTCAAATTCGTAACACTTAATGAACTCTTTACTCCATCTTCCTTCAAGGGCGTAGATGGGGGCTTAAGCTTCTAATTTTTTTTTATACTTAGAAAATTTGCTCATGGCATTTTTCAAACTTGGGCGCATTTTGCTAGTGGAGCTTGCATTTCTCCTTACTTAGAAAATTTTCAAGACTCTTGCCAGCTTGAGGGCGCAAATGGAGGGGTGAACTTCAAATTTCATAGAGTTAGAATTTTTTTTAAACTCCTCTCACTACAAGGGCGCATCTAGAGGCAGCTACTTCCATTTTGTGAAACTTAGAAAATTTTCAAAATCTCTCTTTTACCCTGGGAGCAAATAAGACCCTCTACTTCAAGTTTTTGTACTTCGAAAGATTTCTTCATGGCCTCCTCCAAGTCAAGGGCGCATTTTACCCATGGAGCATCAAATTTTCACGACTTAGAAATTTTTCAAGCCTCTCATCTAGCTGGGCGCATATGGAGTCTTGAGCTTCAAATTTCCAGTGCTTAGAGAATTTCCACTAACCTTCAGCTTTTAAAGGCGTTCTTCACTGGCTGGACTTGAAAATTTATCAATTTCAGTGAATTTTATGTTTTTTGCCTGATTTAGGGTGACTCGATCATGCTAACCCTAATTTGCTATTTTTAGAAAGTTTGTCAATTTTGCACTTCAAGCTAATTCCAAGCTCCAAAAAGGCTAGATTTTGCTTCGTTCTGAGCCTCGGGATGTGTTTGTGCTACTGATGCCTGATATCTATCTGTACTTGCTATTTTTAGCAACTTACTAAAAATAGCAATTGCTCAGAATGCCTTCAAATTTTGCGTGTTGATTGCTTGAAGGGTGTTGATTGTGACTGAATGCCGCTTTTGCCTGACTTTTGTGCTCTGCCCTTGAAATTAAGAAACCCTAATTCCTCTGTACCAACCTGCTAAAAATAGTAAGTGCTTGATTTTCAATCTTCTGCAACTCCGTTCACCTTGAAATTCGCGCCATGGGATCTTTATCAGCTGCTTGACTTGTTCATATTGACGCTTCGCGTTGACCTGCTATTTATAGCATGTTTCTAGAGGTGGCTTACTATTTATAGTAACTGCTTGCTTCTGAGACTTTCACAACTCCGTTTGACTTGAAATTCGAAAGGTGTGCTCCTCACCACGTGACCTGCCTGTTCACACTGGCGCATGCGGCTGACTTACTATTTTTAGCCAATTTCTGAAATGACTTACTATAAATAGTAAGTGCTCCGTTTGCCTTCAAATTTCATCAGCAGATAGCTTGAGAGATGCTGATCGCGGTGGTATACATCGGTTTTCGAAAATTTTGACTTTTTACGCCTCTTTTTGGGTCCCGAAGCTGGAAACCCTAATTGGTCTTGCATGCGTATCAAATGACCTCCGTTTGTCCTCGTTTTTGTTGCATTGCAATTAGTTCGTGATTCTGAAGTGCTGGGAGGCGGCTGTCGGAATGTATCTGCTAAAAATAGTAAGTTGCCAAAGGAGTGATTATCTCTGTTTGCATGTCATATTGTCGCGAAGCTCTCGAAAAACCCACAAGGAATATGCAGACATGCAAAGAAAATTCTGACATGCAAACCCTAAAAATAGCCTCTGAAGGCTGAACTCTGAAAGTTGTCGTCGCACTTTGCATGTTACATCATCGCGAAGGTCTCTGAAAACCCAGAAGGAATATGCAGACATGCGTTGACAAACTCTACATCTAGGCCCTGAAATTGGCTCCGGAAGCTGAACTGCTAAAAATAGTAAGTTGTCTGTTTTAGCTCAAATTTAACCTGAGTAGTTTGATGTGCTCTGGACGCAGCGTGACTGTCGGATTCACAAAAATGCTGAAGGATTGCCTGTAATCGCACACTTACTAAAAATAGTAAGTACTCAGAATCTGATGAAATTTCAGTGAAAACCTGCTGGAAACATACTGACACCAATGTTAGCCTCAGATTTCAATTTATTCACCTCGTTTGACCCTAGGTTGACCAGGAAAGCACAAACCCTAATTTTTCAGACTTGGCCAAATTTCATGTTTAGGCTCACAGGCGGGAACGTCCCTGAAAAGGCAGACAGCAGAAAGAGAGGGAGAGAGACAAAACCAAAGCCAAAAGACCAGAATGGAGCAAAAATTAGGGGTCCCCATTTTGAATGGGGCGATGTGTGAAAAGGTCACAACAGCGCCCATCTTCACCTGGGGCGCCCAAACTTTCCAGACTTAGTTAAATTTTAATAATCTTCATTCTTTTTCATTCTGACATCAGTTTGGATACCTCCTGTTTAGTGCTGAATTCTGGATGACTGGAGAATCCGTTGACTGCATCGTTGGACTCGTTGGGGAGCTGGCAGAGAACTGAGCAATTATGATTGGAGATGTAAACCCTAATTTCAACATTTGGTGCCCTAAAAAGATGGGCGCCTTTCTTTACCTGGGGCGCCCAAACTTGCCATTGTTAGAAAATTTTCATCATTTTTCAACGTCTTCGTTCTTTGAGTTCGTCTACCAACTTGCCTTCAGTCGAATGCTCGGAATGTTGAATCTGACACCTGGCAGCGAGATGACCTCCATTAATGACCTCAGAGCTCCTGATATGCTTCTGAAAAAGTAGAATAGACCCACTAGGGCAAAACTAATTATTTTGAGATTCTGACTGCACCTTCCTGATATGGACGTATTTTGAGCCAATCAAAATCAGTTTGGACCCTAATAGACCGATTTTCTAGTTTTAGAAAGTTTTGCCAGTATCCATTTCCAAAGAAACTCAGAAAAACCCAAAAAAATCTACTAATTTTAGAAAATTTCTAAAAATAGTAGTTTTCCTAAAATTTAGGGATGGGAAACTGAGATCTGGGTTTTGTAGGTTAAGCTGCTCTGAGGAGACCTAGATCGTTAGAATTTGAAAATTTTGTGTTTTGACCCCTCATGCAAGACATGCATACCCAAATTTTTACCTTTTTGATTGATTTAACAAGACTTTTACTCATTTCTTCAAAATGTCTAAGTGTAACAAAAATTTAATTTTGGGGTACAACAATGTTCACATTGCCTCTTAAACCTTTTGGTATCTCTACTGAATTCCATTGTGGCAACTCAAATTTCTTTTTGTTCTCCCAACAGGATGGCAAAAACTTTGGCTTTGATACCATTGTAATATACACCCCTGATTTTGTTTTTCCTTCTTGTTTGTGTTTACTGATTTGCTGTTTGTGTTTGTTTGATGAGGTTCACTTGAAGGTTTCAAATGCCATCCATGATATTGCATACATAATATGTTCATAACACAAAGTGCAAGAAAGAGACATGAAAGAACTAGCTTATAAAGATAACTTTGAGATTATATTGCTCAGTCATATAACATAAAATTTCAGTCTTTAACATATATTCATCAAACTCAGAAAATACTTTGAGACCTGGTTATTTTGAAAGGTATCAACAGCAAAGAAAGGTCTGCTCTTGCTACGTCCTTCACCAATGAAAGACCATCAAACTCTATGCAATCCTCATGCCAAGACATCCATCTAACTGCCCCGTCAATGGCAGAAAATCAGAACTATTTCTTAGCAGATTACAAACTGAAAATAAACCTCAAACTGGGTGGCTAGCTGATTAGGGCGATCAGCTCTAAAAAAATCATAACTTGCTCAATAAATTAATGTGAATACATGTCTTGAGTCGTCTTGGAGAGGAGCATTCGATTAGCCAACACCCAGATCACCAATACAAGCCAATAAGAAGATATGAATGGAAAACCAGATTCAGGTCCAGGAAAGAAGTGCCCAGAGAATGATT
The DNA here is from genome assembly GCA_007258455.2 of Sequoia sempervirens. Classification (NCBI taxonomy): domain Eukaryota; kingdom Viridiplantae; phylum Streptophyta; class Pinopsida; order Cupressales; family Cupressaceae; genus Sequoia; species Sequoia sempervirens. The sequence continues at coordinate 159,358,260 of VDFB02270651.1, read as the reverse complement.
AGAAACTCACCAAAACCTCAATATAATCATGCCAAACTGAAAGCTAAACAAATCCATACCAAAACCTAGAAGAAAATCCTCAAAGAACGGTAATACCTTCTTTTTCAATCACCAAAACCTGTGAAATTGAACTTAGTGAAGTACTTGTGTGATCCCTGATATAGAACCACTCACAATCTGACTAGGGTGGATATTTCATCACCAAAACCAGCCCAAACAAAGAGGGTTTTTCTCCTCAGTTCGCAGCCCAAGCAATTTGGATGAAATCCAACAACATTCTGTTATGTTGTCAAAGCCAAGATATCAAAGTGAGAGCCAAAATGGAGTTATATAGAATTAGGGTGATGGACTTCAACTTTTTTCTTCATTTCCATCTAAAACCCACGCCCTTCTCTTTTGAAATATTAAACATTTAAAAATATATCTCCTCCCTTCTCTAGGTGTCCCACTTCATGGAGGAAATATAATATTAATAAATCTTTTAAAAACAACTTTAAGTTGCTTCACTAGGCTCAAGGTACCTTTTCGAATGACCACTCACCCCTCAACTTAAGTTTATAATATAACTTTATTAAACAACTTAAGTGACTGAATTAATCAATTATTAAACACTACAACCTTAGGCTCTTCAACAAAACAACTGAGAAATAATACTGCTGTGTACACACTGGCCTGGGACCAACTCCCCCAAAGATGTCTTACTATAAATAGCATTGCTTAAAATAGTAAGTAACATCCCAAATGCTCAAACTGGAGAAATATTGATTTGCGCCGGAAATACATATATGAATTGGAAACTGCAACATTGAACTGCTAAAAATAGTAAGCGACTCCAAATGCATTTTGAGCACAAACCGTGCGGCCGTCGCAACTTACTAAAAATAGTAAGTCTAGAAATGGTTGTTAGTAGCAGATGCATGTCATACCATTGTGAAGCTCTCTGAAAACTCATAAAGAATCCAAAAACCAAATCTGTATGCAAACTCCTGATTGAAATGCATGTCACATCTCTCTGAAGCTTTCTGAAAACCCAGAAAGAATCCATAAACCAAACTGCAAAACTCCAACTTGCAAACCCCTGAATCCACAAAAGAGACCTCCAAACAGCTTGAAACCCTAATTCGACATTTGACTGGCCTACAGGCATCCGGGGATAGGCTAATAGTCATTGGAAAGTGTAGTGCTAAAAATGGGGACATTACATAATTTTTGGCAGAATGATAAGAAGACTTATGAGAGCTTATGTCCAGATCTATTAAAAGAATTAGGAGTAGATATAATGCAAATTTGTGAAGTATTTATAGCAGATTTATAAAGAAGAGTTTATGCAAATTTGTGAAGCATTAATTAAAAGGTTATGCAGATTTGTGAAGCATTTATGAAGAGTTTATACAGATTTGGTGAAGGAATCATAATGTCCATCATTCGTTGAGGAAGCAACATATTAAGGGCGGAAGCTTGTCTTGTTGTGGATGCTGGGGTTTCGTAAACGAGAGATTGGTGTCTTTAGCCAAGTTGATGCTTAGTTGTGGGGTTGGTGCCTCCAGTAGGTTGGTGCCTACAAACTGAGGTGTTGGTGCCTCTAGTAGGTTGGTGCCTACAAATTCAAAGGTGGGAGTTGGTGTTTCCAGTGGGTTGGTGCTCGTAAATTGAATGAGGGGTTGTTGCCTCTAGTAGGTTGGTGCCTACAAAGTTTGTAAATCAGATTTATATAAAAGCAATATTTTGCTGTGGTTCTCTCCTGTAAGGGTTTCCACATAAATCATGTGTTTTGCCACTTGTGTTGTGTAATTGTTGCATCGTATATTGTTGTTAGTGTGCAATTAATATGCTTATGGTAATAAGTTTGAAAAATTAAAGATTGTTGTTATATTGATTCACCCCCTCCTCCCCCCCGCCCCTCTCCTCAGTATAATCGTGTGCTCATCATCATTAAGTCTGGCGGTTGTGTCGGGCATTAACATGTCGATCTTTTGGTGCAATGACAACCGTTTGTGTAACAATTGGTATTGGAGCTTGGGTCATGGGTTTGAACCCTTTGCTTGTGGGGGCGGGGGCGCAGGGGATTGTTGCAAGGTGTGCGCCCTTGGTCTCCTTGTGCTATGCAGCACAATACTCGGGTTCGTGACATGGCTTAACTACCTCCCATGAATTCATTAACTCTAGCGGTTGTATCGAGCATTAACAGGTTGATCTTTTGGTGCAACGACAACCGTTTGTGCAACAATAATTGTGTTGGACTGCTTTTGTTGGAGGTAATATTCAAATGGATATATCCTTTGTTACCATTTCAATATCTGGGATAGATGCTAAGTTGTATTGGGAACAAAGGATGTTGCACATTGTGGAGAACCCTGATAGGACATTACATGAGGTTTTCTATTGCTTTCAATCTTGGCTTGACAAACACTCCTTACCAATTCAGATGCTTTGAAACTGAAAACATCTTTATCAGCAATTCCTCCAAGCTGAATGCCATGATGCATATTTACAGCTTCAAACAACAACAATGCATGACCATGCCTTGGGGTTTGAGCGAAGATTGTATTACAAACATCTTTGGTGTCATGTCCCCTGAATTGCAACACAAAAATATAGAAATAACCAAATATTGAAATGCAAAATATATATATATATATATATGTTTATTATAATTATTATTATCAAGATAATATTATAAATATAATTACCATTTAACCATTATTATCATAATCATGATTATCATAGATAAGTATTATAATTATGATATAAATATTATAGAATAACAAATATTATAATGCTAATATAATGAATCTGATTATAATGATAATATCATCTGATTATAATGAAAATAGGTGATATTTAGAAATATCGTTATAAATATTGTAATGATAATACGTATCATAAATATGATATATTACAATGATAAGATATGATATAAATATCATAAATATAATAACCTATGTTCTATACTAAATAAACAAATACAAAATATAAAATATAATAAACAAAGAACAAAGCCTGATTCCTAAGCAGCCTGTAAACACAACAGATAATTTAAAAGGGATGCAGCGGCTCACTAATCCTTAGCCACGATTATACTTAGTAAATAATAATTAATCCTAAGGACATGGCCATTTGAATGGTCAACCCTATCCAAAGTGGTGCATCTCTTGTGGAGGGGACATGGACATATAAAAGGGTAATAAGAAGTGAAGGGAAATCATCGAATGGTTTTAAAAAAACCGTTTTCTCTTCTATAGCAGATCAAAAGGGGAGATATATGAATAAGGAAATATTAAGGAGGCTTACTCAAATACGTATGGAATAAAAAGATAAATCAGACATAAAAAAGTCTGAAGTGTAACAGCAGATATATATATATATATATAAGGAAGCATATATGGTACATCACTTAAGAGTAGATTGGTGAGGAATGTGAATAAGGAATTATATGAAGTTTTGAGAAGAAGAATAGAATGCAGATTTGGTGAAGGGGATAAATTATTTCATCATAATATTCCGTAATCCATTGAAGAAGCAACTTAGAGGGTGGTACTTTGCTTTGAAAGTAATTTTTAATAGGATTGGGAATTTAGCAATAAATTATTGACTTTGGATCCATTGATTATCTTAATCAAGAAGGCTAAAGACAGAACTTTTAGATAAATCAAAAAGAGACATTACATTTGGTCACGACGAATCTTCTAACAGGATTGGATGCTATATATGCTGATTCCTTGAAGCAATTAAAACCCTCAATGGTCATGATTTTGGAACTTGTCCTATCTGCCGTTGGAGGAGGCTGAAAACTTAAATCTGACTGATATACACGCAACAATGGAGGGAAAAGAATGTTGTTTCTGTTGCAATTGCCAAAGTCTGAAAAACACTTTGCCATGGATGCTGAATGGCATGGTTTAGAACCTTTTTTTTTCTTATCTAACACTTGACTGAGTTATAAGGTGGAGATTTGGTCAGGCTATGGCAGGGGAAAAGTATGCCTTAATTCATGTTTTAAACATCCTCTAAGCTTGGGCACTACTTCATGTTGGCACTGCCACACCCTAATGGCATTTGACTTGAGTTTTTTGATTTTCTTATATGTGGTATAATTGCCTTTCTGTGAGGAATTTTCAAAATACTTGGTGATTATGTCCTAATGCTAAATAACATTGCATATATCACACAATAATGGATGCTTCAAATGCGGAAGCATACATGGATAATTACACCTTGAAATCTCTTTTTCATTCCTTCGAAAAACTTACAAGGAAACCTCCACAACTGCATGGAAATCTACTGTATAGCATTCAGTTTTCCAGTCCTTTGGAAAACTTAGTCTTTCATTCCATCAAAAGACAATCTAAATGAAATTGCTTACAAGCTTTTATTTTGCTCCTATATTTATACTAATCAGGTAAAAGTTTAATCTTCCAAAAATCATTTTTAACTAGAAGGATCCTTATCACTTATAAGGATGAGATGGAATATAAATCTAAGTCATTATTGATTATCCACACCCTAATGGCATTTGACTTGAGTTTTTTGATTTTCTTATATGTGGTATAATTGCCTTTCTAATTTTCAACATACTTGGTGATTATGTCCTAATGCTAAATGACATTGCATATATCACACAATAATGAAAGCTTCAAATGTGGAAGCATACACAAATAATTACACCTTGAAATCTCTTTTTCATTCCTTTAAAAAACTTACAAGGAAACCTCCACAACTGATACAAATCACAACTGCATGGAAATCTACTGTATAACATTCAGTTTTCCAGTCCTTTGGAAAACTTAGTCATTCATTCCATCAAAAGACAATCTAATGAAATTGTTTACAATCTTTTATTTTGCTCCTATATTTATACTAATTCAGCTAAAAATTTAATTTTCCAAAAATCATTTTTAATTACAGAAGGATCCTGAAATATTCCGAGCCAAATTTTTTCGTTTTTTCAATTGCAAGTTTACAAACCAATGCACCCGTTAAGGTTAGCAGCTAAACCAAAACGATGCTAAAGCAACTCTAACCAGAATGTACACTAGGATCCCGATGAGGGCAAGGTGTGAGCATTGGTCAGAGGATCTGAAAGCAGAAACAAGCTGGAAGGAACTCTAACCAAGAATGGCGCCGATAATGGCGAGCATATGGTCAGAGGGTCTTCTACACTACAAGTACTGAAAGGGAACTCGACACCAAGTATGTGCTACCCAATCCAGTATGGAGTTGAGGCGACCATATGGCGGAGTATTACAAATTACAATGCTTGAAAGAAATAACTGTAATGCTGAAAGTACTCAACACCCAGAATGTGCTTTCTAACCCGGAGTGGGAAAGTAGCTACCATAGGGCGGAGATAAAGTAAATACAATAGCAATTACTGAAAGTAAAGTTGAGCATTACAAATTGATAAAGCAAGATTTTTACTGCTGTCAGTACTACTGCCAGCTTACAATATGTTAGACAATTCCTTGCTATCAATACAAATCGAAATGTAAATAGAGTTGCAACAATATTTATAGAATTCCGTTCAATGAATAAGGAAGCTTTAATCAGAAACTGCACTATTAAGGCCAACCTGATAATCTGATTTTTGACAGTCCGGATCTTCGTATGCATGAACAGCAGCCCTGTATCTCACAGATTCATTCACAACTCATTCCAAACTTAACCAAATTCCACCAAACGAAAAGCAATATGATCCTAATATGATGGCGACCAATTGAGAACACTGAAACTCCCTCAAAGGACTCTATTTATTTAATACACGAATTCCAAAGCAGATCTGCATAGTATGGCCCAGCAAGAGGGCGATTTTGCATTTAAAAATCACAGCCTTCGAAATAAAATCTACAACTTCAGGAAATGGGTCGCCCCTTACAAACAGAGAGAAAGGAACAATACCCAGAAGCACTCTTTTTGTATTTTTTGATTTACGAATTAAAAAGACAATCTGCTGTACTAAAATGCAATTTCCAAAATATTTCTAACATGCCTAAATCTGAACTAGAAAGCCACAAGCTGATAACAATGCACAAATACCAATGCAACTCACAAAACTACACTAATTCACCACTAGTCGCTATCTTTCAAGCGAGAAGCAATGCCTAGCTAGGAGGCTTACATTCCTCGAAGCAATCCCAGAGCCAAACTGGCAGCATAACATTCATGTAGACCAAAGATAATGAAATGAGGACCAAAGGCTTCCTTTTATAATTTGCCGTTGACCTTCTCGAAACCCTAATCTTCTTTTCAGAGTCAAACCCTAATCCTCCAAAAGATGGCGTCCCTTTCTTCAAAGCTTCAATTTGACTTCTTTTAATTAAATTCATCACTTTAATAATGGCGTCCAACTTAAGGCTTTAATTCAGTCTTAATAATTATAAAATAATCTCAATGATGGCGCCACCCTTAAAAGACCACTTTTTAAAACAACATTAAGTCAATAGACTAGGCCAAGGGGTAATATAACATTAAAATATAATGTTATTTAAATGAAATGAACTTATCTCTCCGAAACTGCATCCCGAAGCCAAAATATGAATAAACCAATTGAGTCGACTGAAGAGGAAAGTCAACTGTGCCGGGACCAAAAGGACTACTGCCAGAAATAGAATTTACTAAAAATAGTAAATTCCAGAAAGTGCTCAGAATGCCCAGAGAAACATATCACTGTGAAGCTCACAGAAAACCCAGAAGGAATCCGCAGTTCAATCACCAATTCACGAGCAACCGCAACCTCCACACAAGAAACCCTAATCAAACCGTCCCAGTAGCCTACGGGTCTCCAAAATAGGCCAACGGTCATCTGAGAAGATCATGCTCGAGAAGGGGACATTACAATCCGCCCTTCCCAAAATTGCTTGTCCTCAAGCAATACTACCACAACTCCAAAAATTCTACAACTAATCCATACGCAAACAAGTATGATCCCTGGTTCCCAAGTGCGACCCAGGAAGGACCCACCATGCCGATGCTGCACCACTCTGATCACATCAATGAAAATATCATGCCAATGCTGCACTGACTCCACTTGTAACTCCAAAGTGTTACCATCTATGATACTCAAACTAAAAGATCTTCAAGACCTTAGAGGACTGAGATTAATATCAAGTAACTTCTCAAGTCCCCGATGCCCAAGGTCAACAATATCAACCATACCATTGTCAACCACAATTCTAGGCAAGAAGAAAGATAGTCTACACAACTCAAAATCAACCTCCTCAGCATACCTCCACATGGTAACAAATGAAACCATAACTGCATATGTGACATCTTCAACTCTTTTTGCAAAGAGGAAAGCTTTCCTTTGCAAGAACTCAACAAACTCAAACTCCTGATTCCACATGAATTCCCTATGCCTCCGCTGATTTATCATGGAACAACTAAGAAGCCTGAAGAAGTTTCTCACAATTCCAACCCCAAGAGTCTCAGAATGTAGAATCAAGGCATTGAACAAGATCACAGTAGTAAGAGTCTCGAAATGCCAAGCCAAGTCGAGCGATGGTCTGCTGCTCCAATTATTTGTACATGAATATGTACCAAGGAAAGCATTAGAATGACTATGGTTTCTTTCCAAATGTTGATTGTGCTCAGCCCACACCACCAATTCTCTCATGTGAAACCATAAATTGTCCCTCGAAAGAGATTGGAAGGTCTGAAATTGAATGAACCAGCAACCCAACCAGACTGAAATGGTCAACTTGAAATCTGATTTTATGAAAATCAGCATCCAAGGAGATAGATAGCTGCTGCAAAACTGAAAATCAGCACTCAAAATATCATGTCGGCTCGTATCTACTGCTGAGGATAGACCCATTGAAGATCCCATCACAGCCAAGTACCAATCCTTGTTCAACTTTTCTCTCCAAAACTCCCATTGATCATTGGGAGTGAACTTCAAATGATTGATGAAGAAGGTAACAACATCCAAAGGACAGTGAATTTGAGGCTCATCACTCCAACAGACCTTCTTGACACATATCAAAAGCGAGCTGATACTAGGGCCCCACATCATAAGTAAAGAAGAGTCATTCCCCAAATGGAGAATTACTTTTACTAGAACGCTTTGGGAAAAACGTTCTATTTGAATCATCACACCCTGAAACTTCAAGAAGTACTCAACAATTTTGAATTCGTTGAGAAAGTCAAATTCAAAATCATGAGAGAAGAATTGCTGGAAGGATTCAATGGATCCTTCATCAAACTCCATTATGAAGTTAGTTACTCTTAGAGAATATGGTGTAAGCATGAAGCCCGATAGGAACCTGGCAAGTATCCACATCAGAAAATGAATGAACTCTTCACCGGAGTGCCAATCATCTCTTTATTGCCAATCAAGATTAGTGACTTCATTCCACCATGCTTCTTGATTTTCCACCTCCTGAAGAATGGGGAGACTAGGAGCAGCAGTGAGCTCTTCGTTATGCAACTCATGCATCCTCGGTCCATTGTTAGAAGAAGTGCTATAACTTCCCTCTTCAACAATGATGTCATAAGAGATTTCCTCAAGGCTTGAAATCCCATCCTCTACCTCAAAGGAATGTTTTCCACAAGCTCCCTCTTCACCTAGTTTCAAAAGAGGATTGTCAAACACTAGGAATTCGTTCCTTCCATCTCACTGCTCCAAATCAGCACTAGTGATATTTAATTTTCTGGTGAAACTTTCAAGATCAAACTCTCCTTCACGATTATCAAGCTCTTTAATCACTTGCTCGATTTCTTTAGTTCTATGTCCATTCTCTTGTTCCTTGGAAAGTTTGAAATCAACAAACTGACCTTCTATCTCCATTAATGCTACTTGAGTCTCTTCTAACATAGCCTTTGTTGATTCAAACTCATGAGTAAGCTCATCAACCTCTCTCTCTTTTCCTTGGAAAACACTAAAGGTCTTCTTTGCAAATTCAACGGTATGATCCCGATCCTTCATCAAGTGTATACAATCTGATTTCAACGCTTCCAAAGAGTCTCTGACAAGTTGCAAGTTGAGAAGAGCAACTTCATCCTTAACTCTTCTTCTTCTCTCTTCAAGCTGAGCCTTCCGGTAGAGATCTTCAATCAAACTGTGAGTGCGATCGAGTTGGGATAGAACTCGCACTTCCCTCTTAAAGGACTCTTTGACTTGTTCTTCCCACTCAAGAATGTGCAAAGATGGTGGATTGCTGGTTGGCTGACTTCCAAAATCAGAACTTTGTTTTGAGTCCTCGTTGCCATCATAGCTGTTCCAGCTCTCGTGTTTTTCACCTTCAACTAGAGGAGACTGCTCAATGTCGTGGAGAGGAACACGTTCCACAATTTCTTCGACCCTAAGTTTGCAATCAACTTCATGCACTGAAAAATCAGATTCGTGCTTAGTAACACCTTCAAACTCTACATCTTCAAGAACCATATGGTCTTCTAGCTCTTCTTCTTCATCACTGTCTCCTTGATCAAACATTATGCCAGCATCCATCTTGCCCAATGGATCATAATCATCCGCTGTTCGGAAAGTTTCCGTAGAAACATTTTCTTCTTTAGTGGCTGCAAAGACAACTTTCCTTCCAAAGGCTACCACATAGTTTGCAATGCAATCTGATTTTTGTTCTTCATCAGGATCAAAGGGAAATTCATCCCACAACGGTTTTCTTTCATACCTTGGTGCCAACACACTCGGATCCCAAATGCTAGTGGGTTGATTAGGATGATCAACCGGACAAAACTTTTCATGCTCCTCCTGAAGAGATGACCCCTTAACTAAGTCAACTCCCACATAGCTTAAGCTGATAACATCAAAATTATTTCTCTCCAATGGCTCAGTTTGCTGCTCCATCCCAAGGTCACCACCATAGTGAATTGAAAAATCTTCATTGCTTGCTGTTTTGGAAACTTCACTATCATTGTCTTCTTTATGAGGAAGTATTATGCTGATGTCTTCGTGTAGAACTTCTTGAGAAGTTGGGACAGCAACTTGAAGAGAATCCATCTTTACCAAATCGTCAACATGATCTGGTATGGACTCTTTGGAATCATCACCATCTACATGACCATTAATCTTTCTTGTAACATGTTCTAATTTCACTAAAAGTGGTTCCAATTTCTCCTCACATTGATTAAACAACTCCTTAATCAGTATAGCAGCAATAGGAGAACCCTCTTCCTCATGTTCGTATGCGTTCAAGAGGAAGGATTGGACACTAGGTGGAATTTCATCAGCCTCATTAATAGTGAGAACAAGAATATTATTCACAGCTGCAATAACATCCTTTTCCTGTTTGCTCCAAGTGGATTGGACGAGGTAACGGAACAAGTGATCGATCTGATCATGCATTTCCAAGTCTATTAGCAAGTTACTTATCCTGAGTTCTGAAAATGTTTTTAAGATAGCAGCCTTTCTAGAAAGTAGACTGCTTCCAGTTTCATCAAGTTCTTGGAAACTTCCAACAATTCTATGAAGAATCTTCTTCATAATTTCATCATCATAAGGAATTAGGGGAATCACAATTCTCATCAACTCCATGAGGCAAGAAGTAATCAGCAGCTTGATTTCTTCATTTGGGTGTCCCAGCCAATAGGGTTGAACTAAAAGGTGAAATGTCGGTGATAATGCCAACTGCATCCATTCGGAAGGTGACTGCTTCACCTGTCTCAAACATTGTTCCAATATTTGAAGATTATTCCTTTCATCTTCCCTTGAGTTACATTCTTTGTCAAGTTTGTTTCCGGTCTCAAAAAGTGTTTGTTCCAGCTTTATCTCTTCTCTGTTAGCCATGTTTATCTGCCACTTCTAAACCTTGTTGGGCACAGGATGGCAGGATCTTGGCTCTGATAACATTGAAATATTCCGAGCCAATTTTTTTCGTTTTTTCAATTGCAAGTTTACAAACCAATGCACCCGTTAAGGTTAGCAGCTAAACCAAAACGATGCTAAAGCAACTCTAACCAGAATGTACACCAGGATCCCGATGAGGGCAAGGTGTGAGCATTGGTTAGAGGATCTGAAAGCAGAAACAAGCTGGAAGGAACTCTAACCAAGAATGGCGCCGATAATGGCGAGCATATGGTCAGAGGGTCTTCTACACTACAAGTACTGAAAGGGAACTCGACACCAAGTATGTGCTACCCAATCCAGTATGGAGTTGAGGCGACCATATGGCGGAATATTACAAATTACAATGCTTGAAAGAAATAACTGTAATGCTGAAAGTACTCAACACCCAGAATGTGCTTTCTAACCCGGAGTGGGAAAGTAGCTACCATAGGGCGGAAATAAAGTAAATACAATAGCAATTACTGAAAGTAAAGTTGAGCATTACAAATTGATAAAGCAAGATTTTTACTGCTGTCAGTACTACTGCCAGCTTACAATATGTTAGACAATTCCTTGCTATCAATACAAATCGAAATGTAAATAGAGTTGCAACAATATTTATAGAATTCCGTTCAATGAATAAGGAAGCTTTAATCAGAAACTGCACTATTAAGGCCAACCTGATAATCTGATTTTTGACAGTCCGGATCTTCGTATGCATGAACAGCGGCCCTGTATCTCACAGATTCATTCACAACTCATTCCAAACTTAACCAAATTCCACCAAACGAAAAGCAATATGATCCTAATATGATGGCGACCAATTGAGAACACTGAAACTCCCTCAAAGGACTCTATTTATTTAATACACGAATTCCAAAGCAGATCTGCATAGTATGGCCCAGCAAGAGGGCGATTTTGCATTTAAAAATCACAGCCTTCGAAATAAAATCTACAACTTCAGGAAATGGGTCGCCCCTTACAAACAGAGAGAAAGGAACAATACCCAGAAGCACTCTTTTTGTATTTTTTGATTTACGAATTAAAAAGACAATCTGCTGTACTAAAATGCAATTTCCAAAATATTTCTAACATGCCTAAATCTGAACTAGAAAGCCACAAGCTGATAACAATGCACAAATACCAATGCAACTCACAAAACTACACTAATTCACCACTAGTCGCTATCTTTCAAGCGAGAAGCAATGCCTAGCTAGGAGGCTTACATTCCTCGAAGCAATCCCAGAGCCAAACTGGCAGCATAACATTCATGTAGACCAAAGATAATGAAATGAGGACCAAAGGCTTCCTTTTATAATTTGCAGTTGACCTTCTTGAAACCCTAACCTTCTTTTCAGAGTCAAACCCTAATCCTCCAAAAGATGGCGTCCCTTTCTTCAAAGCTTCAATTTGACTTCTTTTAATTAAATTCATCACTTTAATAATGGCGTCCAACGCTTTAATTCAGTCTTAATAATTATAAAATAATCTCAATGATGGCGCCACCCTTAAAAGACCACTTTTTAAAACAACATTAAGTCAATAGACTAGGCCAAGGGGTTATATAACATTAAAATATAATGTTATTTAAATGAAATGAACTTATCTCTCCGAAACTGCATCCCGAAGCCAAAATCTGAATAAACCAATTGAGTCGACTGAAGAGGAAAGTCAACTGTGCCGGGACCAAAAGGACTACTGCCAGAAATAGAATTTACTAAAAATAGTAAATTCCAGAAAGTGCTCAGAATGCCCAGAGAAACATATCACTGCGAAGCTCACAAAAAACCCAGAAGGAATCCGCAGTTCAATCACCAATTCACGAGCAACCGCAACCTGCACACAAGAAACCCTAATCAAACCGTCCCAGTAGCCTACGGGTCTCCAGAATAGGCCAACGGTCATTTGAGAAGATCATGCTCGAGAAGGGGACATTACAGATCCTTATCACTTATAAGGATGAGGTGGAAGATAAGTCTAAGTCATTATTGATTATCCACAGTTTATTAGATGTATTTAGCTAAATAAAAGACTTTCACTTTAATCTTTAAAGTGAAATACAAAATAGATTAACTCAAACCACTTGAACTTTTCCCCATATGTTCACATTGAACTTGTGCGGAAGTTCCTATCTGAGCTAAAAAATTCAACCCTTGCTCTTAGAGAGGAAGGAATTCTGCACCAATCCAAGTTTGTCTTTGGAGCCTTCAAACTTCCCTTTTGCTAAGGGCTTGGTCAAAATATCAACTACCTACTGATTGGTGGAGATGTACTAGAGCTTCACTACTCGCTTCTAAACCCTATCTTTGATGCATGTGCTCGGACTTGTCATGAAACATTGGATTCTCCGAGAGTTTGACACGTCTTTGATTATCATAGTAAATGACCGTGGGATCCAACTCATGATCAAACAACGCTACAAGTAACTTGTGAAGCCAAATGGCCTTACAATTAGTGGTACTAGCTGCCATATACTCTACCTCTACTTTGCTTAGTGCCGTTGAAGTTTTTTTTTGTTGAACCAAGATACCATTCTTGAACCCAAGCTAAAGCAACACCGTGAGGTGCTCTTCCTATCTGTTGCACTACTTGCCCAATCAGAGTTTGTATACCCCTGCAACTTTAGTTCACCATCTTCAAGATATCTTAGACCATACTCCATTGTGCTCTTCAATATTTGAGCACATGTTTGTAGCTATCCAATGCATCTATCTTGGCTTTGCCATGAATTGATGCAAGGTGTTGACTATAAAAGATATATCTAGTTTGGTGTTGACCAAATACGTCAACAAACCTATTAATTTTCTGTATAATGTGGGATTAATCTCCTCTGAATCAAAAGATATTACACACTTCAGATTAGTGATCATAGGTGTGGTCATAGGTTTGCAATCCTCCATCTGATATTGCTTTAGGATCTCAATTGCATACTTACTCTAGTGAAGGAAAATCTATCTTGCTCTCTGCCAAATCTCTAACCCCAAAAAGCAATCCATCAAGTCGATGTCCATTTCAAATTCAAGAGATATATCTACCTTACACCCTTCAATGAGCTGCTTTGCACTTGTAATGAACAAATCATCTACATACAACATCAAAATAAGTAGATCACTCCCAACAACTATGTAATAAAGATTAGAATTTGCTTCACTTTTGCTAAAGCCCATAGTAGATATTCATATATCTTGGAATACCATGCCTTGGGTGCCTGTTTGAGTCCATACAAGGCTTTCCTAAGCTTACAAACATGATATTCCTTCCCATTTACCTCAAAGCCCTAATGTTGCCGTTAGAGCCTAGTTTTGTAGGCCTCAAATTTTGCAAATTTGGCTATGTTTACCCATGTGTTATGTTGGCTTTGTGTTAACCTACCTTTGATAATCAATCTGAGAAAGTATAAGTGCATTTTTCCTTCATTAAAATTTTTCCCAAATCTATTCTATGATGTCCCTTGTATGTTCTTCATGCTCTAGTATCTCTAAATGGTCCAAAAAATGTTAAGTGTTGAAGGTATATGAATCATTTGCTTAGGTTTTGTAAGTTGTCAAAGTTTTGGGTTGTCGGGGTTTTCCATACTATCATATCCTTCCTATTGATCCCAACAACCCACTCATGCCCTTGTCAAAATTTGTCTAAGTTTTGGTTTTGTCGGCTTGTTGGGTGGTTGGGGATGTCGTTCCATCCATCCCAAGTCCAAATAGTTGAATTTTTCCTTGGTAAAGTCTTGTATTGGCGGGCTACTAGACTTGGTCATCTAATACCTTTCCCTTTGCATCTTCGATCCTTGGTCCTCGATCCTCGATCTTTCGCCTTTTAAGCTGCTCCATTTGCTTTTCACCCGGCCTTTGGACTTTCCCATCTTGGAGTGCCATTGCCTTCCAACCCCCAACATCCCAATCCTTTGCCAATTGAAAAATTGCTTGTCTTTCGGAGTTTCAGACTTGATCCTGCATGCACACTTTACTGTCCAACTTCGATTCCTTGATGTTGATGTCACCCTTCCATTGAAGGTGTGAACTCCTATATTTGTTGATGTCATTATGACATCATCTTTGTACGATGCTAATGTCATCTTTTTTAGAGTTCCTTGTTGAGTCATAAATGTTGATGTCATGATGATGATGCTAAGTATTGGAGGATCGAACCATCCATTTCCCCAGTACCATTTTCCATGCTCCTTTGAACCTCGCCTCCTAATTCAATATTTTTCTCTAAGTCTTTCAGAGTCAAATTTCAGCTGGCCTTTAGCTTGGTACTTGTTTCCTGCCACCCTAAAAACACGAAACTCCATTGATTCCTTCATTTATCCTTTTGGAGTTGGAATTTCAACCATTCCTTATTTTGATAGCAATAATAAGGTCCACTTGACTGCTCGATCCTAACATCTTAAAGCTTTATTCCTTGTTAGAGTTCCACTTTCAGACTTCTTCCATTATGTATCCCTTCCTGGCATGACTTCCATGTCATCTTTGAAGTTCGACTCTCTGTTCACAAGCATGAGGTATGATTCTCTTTGACATTCGAAGTTCGACATTCTTGACCATTTTCACCGGTTTCTTTGCAACTCATTGGAACAGCCTACGAAGCCATGTGGTCGCTAGAAAAGGGCTTGACATACAAGAATGGTACCGACCAATGCAGCAAAAATCGTTATTGAAAAATCGACAAACCAAAAGTATAAGATTTTTTGAAAAAATCGGATTTAAAATAAATGTAAAAAATTGTAGAAAAAGAGACAAAAACTGCTTTTTTTTAAAATTTAAGGGCATTCCCATAGCATAGAGATATAAAGAGCAAATAAAATAGAAAGTTTAACCCATGATTTGTAAAAAATAGGATTTTGTTGTTTATATTCATATCGCTGGTTACATTGCTTTGCACAAAGCATACTTCATAGTGCATAAATAATAACTAAATGGTTATAGTTGACAAAAAATTTCAATTACAATATAGTTTGTACAAAGTCAACCTATAAACTAAGTACAAAGTTCCAAAAAATTAAACGTAGCCAATGACTCTTGCTACTATAAATAGAGCTATGCTAGAGGGCTATAGGTTGTGATGATGAAGCTCCTAGTTCAAGGTCTCTCCTAAGTCGTTCAACCTCATGACCATCCAAGTTGACCTCTAGGATCTCAAAATCTTTAGGCTCAAGAAAGTCATTAAAAAGACAGTTTTCCTTTGCTAAGCAGACATCATAAATTACAAAATGGGAATCAACTGGTTCATATTTGTGATTTAACAGTACTTGCAATATCTACAACAACGTCAAAAAGAACTATATGAATAGTGTGAAAGGGAAATTATATGACAAAGGAAGCAATTGCAGAGTTCAACTTAATAGGTTTTGAATCAAATAGGTCACGATAGAGTAGTAGAAAATGCTTTTGAAACAAAATCTTAAATCTCAAAAAACCTTAAATGATAATATATTCTCATTGATAGCTATTTTAGTAGATTTGTAAAAGAGTAAAAGGAGTGTTAAATATTTTTCCATTAGATAATAAAGACAAAAGAAGAGAGCAATTGTTTGAGCCATAATTTTAGCTATTATTATTCAAGAAAATTTTCCTTGATTTTGCGTATAAGTTGATGATGGAGTTAAAAATATTGATGGACTTTTGAGTTGAGAATTTGAGATATTATAGGTACAAGTTTCAATGGAAACTCAAAGCATGAGGAACATTCCCTTTCAATGGGACAATTGCTGCTGAAATCTATCTAGATTGTTAAAGAGAAAATACATGAGCCCTGCTTCAGGAGGGATTAATATAAGCGCACAAGACTAGGGCATGACTTCTCTCAAGGTGTGTATTACTTTGCCTGATATCTATTTAACATGCATGGAATGCTACACTATGTTGGTTGAATATTTTGCAAACTTGTGAGGTTTAGCAAAATGGTGGTTTCAGCCACAGTGTGTGAGATAAAACTCTCCTAATTAAGGGAAGGCTCCCCCTTTCCTACTAACTAAAACAAATATGGGTGGAACGATAACCTTTCCTCTTGTTTCAGGAAAGACTAAATTCTTTTCTCTTCACAGAAAAGTAGCATTAACTTTTAGAAAAAACTTTTACAGCAGCTTGTAATAAAATCGAGAGAAAGGAAATGAAGTTTCTTGAAGTACAAAGACTTCCGTCACTTCCTTCGGGACGGGAAAACAATTCCAAGTACAAAGTTTTGAGAATTTGAGATCCTATCTACCCTTTTGAAAGATAATTTGAGAACAAGTTGCAATATATAATAGCACAAAGTTTGCCAGTTACCTCCTTGCTTGAGCGTTCTGCACTAATTCTAGATGTAAAAAGCAGCTCAAAGTTTGCAAGATCAAACCCAGAAATATAACTCTAACTTTAAACACAATTTGCAGCTCAAAGTCTAGAAGATTGAGTTTAAATCTCTCTTGTATAACACCACAAAAATCACAATCAGTTCCAGATAATGTCGTCACATCACAATCTGTACCAACACAAAGTTTGGAAGCAATTTGTTTTCTTTATTGACTGCAATCTGATTTACATCTAAACTCAAAGTCGTATAATGCATACACAAATTGGCAGAATTTTGTTGCATAGCCAAAAGATGATTATTACAATAACTCTTCTCAAGTATTTATAGGAGAGAGGCCTTGAGAAAAAGGTGGGAGGATCTCAACTAACTTGAGAAATTCTCTTAACTACTAACTAACTGAAATTGACTTATTCAACATTACAAGTCTTATTATATTTTTGACTTGTAATGTAATGACATGTAATTACATTTTACAAAACTGCAAGTGAAAGGAACACTTGTGATTACAAAATTTGTTTTTACATGTAACTTGTCGAAAACAAAATACATAAAAATAAAGTGTTATAAAACACTTTTATTCCATTTCAGTCCTAGCTTTGAAAGACTGAAATTTGCTGATAATTTCCTGCAACTCATCTGGATCAGGGCCTAGTGTGTTCTTGGCAACCACAACAGTCTTAAGGATTACATCAAAATACCTTATTGTTGCTTCTTTATGTTCTTCATGGACAATTTGCATCTGATCAAGGATCATTCAATGATTAACAAATTTATAAATTGAATCCATGGTAAACTGTTCTGATTCCAGCTCTTGACGAAGATTTGTTGCTATTTCTGTAGTAATCACATCAGTTGCGAGTAATTCTCCTTCGTGATTTAAAATTTTGCAAGACATTTTCTCAAAGCTAGAAAGTATGTCCTGCTCAACTTCGTCACTCATCTCTAGTGTAGCTTGAACATCTTTGATGAGATCTTCAATAACTAATGACTTGTTTGTCATGAGTTCTTCAAATTCTACATATTTTTCTCTATTTGGTATTATTGAATTGCTGCGTAGAATTTCTAGCTTGACTTGATCCATTTCATGCCATATTTTTAAATCTTTTCCAAGTGAATCCAAACTTTGCTTGAAAGCTTCCAAAGTCTGATTCATCTTTACTCTTGCTGTTCTGACAGTACTCAAAATTTGTAATGCCTTTTCAATCACTGGTATACCTTGATCAATCAGCTGTGCTGCCCAAGAATCAACTGCTTTAGCCTTTTGTGCAATCTTCTCCAATTGCTTGACTGATTCTTCAGAGGTAAAAGAAGTTAATGGATTAACTTGCTTTAAAGAGTTTGTTATTTTCTGAATCACTGAGATGAGCTGTGAATTCTTCTCTTTAAGCTCACTTTTCTTTGCTAGTAACTCATCATACCTTTGAACCAATGAGGCTATTGAATCTGTGGCATCATGCATAAGACCTGAATGTGTTTGTTTCCCAAGTTCAACTTTAGTAAGCCTGCGATTTGATAAATGTATTTCTTCAAGTGGCTTCTCAGATAATGGTTCAGCTATCTCTGCATATCTCATTTTATTTTCATCTATCACCACTCGTGAGACCTTCTTTGCTTTCTTTGTAGCCCTGGATTTTGGTTTCTTAATTTGTTTGAAATCAAATACATCAGGAGAGATCTCTTGCTTTTTTCTTTTGGGTGTAATTGAACTCAACCATGAGGGTAATTCTAATGAGCTTACATTGGAGACAACAACCGCGATTTCTGAAGAAACTGGTTCTACTTGTACCATAGTTATCACCTTAGGAGAAGTATCAGTTTGAATTGCAATAGGGATTTGCTCAGATGCCTGCACATGATTTATTTGTCATAAACTTATCAAAATTCAAAGCTGAAGTATCAATTTCAGATAGGGGAATGCTAGAAGTAGTCGCATAAGAAGAATTATCATAAAAAATTCTCTCTAAATCTTCATGAAAAGTTCCAATAGGAATCTCCATACTAGCATCAACAGCTGTTCTTGATTCCACAGGATTTACAAATACATCTGTATCAATATCCATAGGTATTGTGGAATGATTGCATGAGGACAATCTGAGACTGTTGAAGGAGGTGATTCTGGTGCATTCTCTTCATAAGTATCATCTTCATCATTAAGAACATGTACCTGTACCTTTGATGTTTCTTTCCCTTTTGTGGATACTTCTAATGGAGGAATTACCAAAACTCTGCTAACCCTTAACTTGATTCTTGTGCCAGAAGAAGAAGCACCTTCCTTAGATTTGTCTCTGATTTCAGATTTTTGCCCGACTGGACCAGCCAAATCATTCTTTGCATCACTTTTGATTTTGATGGTTTTGACATTATTATCCTTCAACCAAGCATTGGTATTAGCAAGGATGGGCTGAAAACAATCAAGGATAGAATCACATTCCTTTTTAGACCATTGCGAGGACGGGAAAGGAGCTTCTGCAACTCTCTGTTCAATGTATTTTGGATCTAGGATTTCTCCATCATCTACCATCCCTTCAGGAATTTTGGTCAAGTTAAGATCCACAATCTGCTCTAAGGTAAGTTTGCTGTAATCCATCCTTCTTATATCTTCTTCAGTATGAAGATCCACCCAGATATCTTCAAGACGATGAACATGAGCAAAGGCCCTTTTGTTTTTATCCTTCATCCCACGATAATCAAAGTCTTGTCTTGCGATGAATTTCTTCAGCTTGATTTCTTGAAGCTTTGCATCCATTGCTTTGGCTTTTTGAGAAGTGTTTAAAGAATACCAACCAATCTGTAATGGATTGTGAGAAGAAATAGTAATACCCAACTTGTGACTAGCAAGTTGTACAGAATGTACGGCCATCAACTGTCTTGCTAATTCCATCAAAAGAATTCTGTCAGTAGGGTATCGAGGCAACATGTATGGCTGTCCAATAAAACATCCAACTCTCATATAAGTGAAAGTAGGAAACTGCAGAAACAAGCAACCATATTCATTCACTTTCTCCCAGGCTGCTTCAGAAATTCTTCTAACTTTTAGAGATTTGTCAAAGAGACACATAAAGTAACCAAAGAAAGCATCTTGTACTCTTCTGTAATGATGCCTACTGGGTTTTAGAGTTAGCTGATCATAATATTCCCAGACTGGCACTAATGATCTATTCCCCTTTGTAGAAAGACCAGGAAACTGTCCTGAGAGATGCAACAATATACACCAAATAAGAATTTATATAAAAGGTGTAGGTAGTATGAACTTGTGCCAATTGTCTACACAGGTTGTCACTGATGAATTCTTGTAATGTCCCCAATTTAGCCCTACACTCTTCGTTTGGATTTAGCCTATTTCTGGAAACTCGTAGGCTAAAGCTAAAATGAAAATTAGGGTTTCCACTTTCAGAGGAGGTTTTGAGGTCTTGCATGCGAGAGTTTCTAACGCATGTCTGGTGAAGCTTTCTGGGTTTTTGGAGAGCTTCGCAATGAGGTTACATGCATGACAGGATATTGACTTGCGTTCTCGGCTACTTTTTGGAGGCTTGCATGTTGGAGTTTTCCAGTTTGGCCTCTGGATTCTTTCTGGGTTTTCAGAGAGCTTCGCGATGGTGTTGTTGATGTGTTTTTTGTGACCGCACCAACGCAGAATAAAGTCGCCAACGACTACCCTATTCTCTCTTGATCAAAGTATTCCGTGCGCTAAGATTGCAAGAAAGTTCGCACGTTCAACTCCAAGGTTCTTTTAATGCGAATAGGCTCAGTTGGCTCGATGTGATTTGCTGGTATTTCAAGGGGACTTACAGAATTGTTCGGCAGCGGAGAAAGGAATTCAAATGCTCGAAAGATTTGTCTATGAAGCGTGGGTTTCCTATTCTAATTAGAAAGTACTGAATTGAAATGGCGTAAGGTTTGGAGAGTCTAAATCTATTCTAAGGCGTGGGATATGGAGCTCAACTTCAGCAAACTTCAACCAAACTTCGCTTTGCCTCGCCTCAGACAGCTTCCACGGAGTTGGTGCAATCTTCAGAGGAGTAGTTCAAGGTGTTCAGATCACAACTTAGCATGAAAATACCATCACAACGACGCATATAGACATACAAATCATGATCGAAGTTAAGTACATGATATTCCAGTTGACCACACAAGGCGCATTCACCATCAGCAAATACACTAGTGGTATGGATAGACGAAGTTGCTTAGATCAAACACCACATTCCACAGCTAACATCTACTTGCATGGAATGAAAATTATACTACTTAGAACTATTTTACGCTACCATTTGAATCGGAAGGACAAAGAAACCTTGC
Source organism: Sequoia sempervirens (assembly GCA_007258455.2). Lineage (NCBI taxonomy): Eukaryota > Viridiplantae > Streptophyta > Pinopsida > Cupressales > Cupressaceae > Sequoia > Sequoia sempervirens. Next base: position 159,336,896 of record VDFB02270651.1, on the reverse strand, counting down.
TAGCTACTCACAACAAAGACAAAATTCACCATCAATGAAAAACTCTTTTATTGAGAGAGTGTTCACAACAATTTCTTACAAAGTTTTCAAAGGGAAAACTTTCCCTCTTCTTCAAACTACACTATCAATCTATACTAAGTTACTCTAAGCTATCACCTAGCTGTCTCTCTATTCTATTCTCTACTGTCTAACTTCTACTTCTAATGAGATACAAATGAGGGGGACTCCCCCTTTTATAGCTGGCCAAGTGCAACGGACGGCTAAGATTACAATCGGCTGGATGGCCCAGATTGTGCCACCTCAGCCCTAAACAAGATTCGCCCTAAAAACTGCCATAATGGAGAGTGGGGCAATAAATGAGCAATTAATGGCTACCATCTTCTAGAAGATTCCCGTTTGTAGACGCGTTCACACTGTTCTTGATCTTCTTTCTTGGCGTTGTTCTTCAACTTCCTCTTTGTCACTTGAGTTATACTAAGTCTCAACACTTAGCCATTTTCTTGCAACTTTCTTCCTTCGAGGTTGAGATGTCATCTTGAATCACTTGCTTCATCACTCTAAATCATCACCGCTTGGTCTCGACGTTCTTCCTGCAAAACAAGCAAGGAGAAGAGTATTAGAACACTTCATCATATAAACTTAACTTGCTTACCAAGATTTTCACGCTTGAACTCTCGAGGGTTCATCGTCTTCTTCTAGCCAACTTTGCTTTCTTCATGATTTTCCAACATCTTGACTTCAACTATATCCCCTTTACTTTTCCAGCTGAGGTGTTCGCAATTTTGATCTCGTTCATCTCTGGCTCAGGAAAATTATCCTCACGAAGAACTTGAGCAAATTCACCTAGGCAGTTCCTTTCATCGTCTGGAGTATTTTACCTTGAAAACACATTTTCTTCACTTTTCCTTAGAAAATTTTCAAATTTCCCTTAGGAAAACTCATCAATTCGGTGCCCATCAAAATCTTTATCTTGAAAGCTTCGGCGAAGTGTGAAAGGCTTTAAAATCAATTCCCTGTCGAGGATCCTCAATACCCAGAAGAAAATTTTCTTCAGAACGCGTCGAACTCATGGGTATACAACGAACGGGTTCATTTAAAATTTAAAATTTTGAACCTTGGAAAAATAATTCCTCATGAAATTTAATCTCGTTCTTCATCTCGATGAACATCTCATGTTGCTCCGACTTGAAAATTCTTTATCAACCCTGTGTCGGCATTCTCTGACTTCACCTCCGGCAAATTTGCCCACGCCTTAGGAAAATTTTATCACTCAGAGTCTAGGCGTATTTTCTAAAGGAAGAAAATATTTGTGCCTTAGAAATTTTTTGAATCACTTTAACACTTTTGAAAATTTTGCCTTAGGAAATTTTTTACTCAACTTCGTTCACCAAGATCATCAACTTCACTTAGAGGATTTTTCTATCAAACACCTCGAGCACACTTGTATGTCATGAAGTAAATATTTTTCAATTTCAACGCCTGGCATATTATCCATCTCCCCTTGGGCGCATTTCTCACTTCAAGAGGACATTTTCATTTAAAAATTCCAACGCCTAGGATATTATTTTTATCACATGGCAATATTCTCCATTTAAATTTCCATCACCTTGCTTCCCCTTTACATCTTAGGCGCACTTCATGTACCTTGGAGAACATTCTCAACGCCTAGCATCATTGTCCATCACTTCCAACGCCTTAGTAATTTCATTTCATACTTCATGCACTTGGGTGCATTTTTGATGTGATGAGGGACTTGACTTTTCAACGCCCTTAACTCTTGTCCTTGTTTTGTCTTTACATGCTCTCACTTGGGCGCATTTAGGCATGCAAGGTGGAATTTAACACTTGAAATCTTCTCTTACATGCATTACGCCTTAGATTCTTTTTTACTCTTGCATGGGCGCATTCAAAGGGGTAAGGTGGCAGTCAACATCCTTGTCTTCTTCCTAGCTTGCATGGTGCATTCAGCTTGTTGAGGAGGGAGGAATCTTCTTCAACGCCTTAGCTTTTTGTCCTCACATGCCTTGATTTGGGCGCATTTTGCACCTCAAGAGGGATGAAAATTGTTGACCTCTTTGACCTTCTTGAGGGGTGGGCGCATTTTAGCATGTGAGGTGGACAAAGCTCACACTTAGAAAATTTTTCAAATATCTTTCACCAACTTTTCCTTGGGCGCATTTTGGCATGAGAGGAGGACGAGTTTCTTTGACTTTCCTTGACTTTCCAAGCATGGGCGCATTTGAGCCTAGGAGGTGGACGAGTTTCATACTTAGAATTTTTTTTAGCACTTTGCTTGCATGTGAGAGGGCGCATTTCACCCCTTGAGCAGGACGAAACTTAACACTTAGAAAATTCTTAAACTTTCTCCTTGAGGGGGGCGCATTTTGCCTAGGCAGGTGGATGAAGACTATACTTAGAAATTTTTTTCATGCTTCTTCATCAACTTGGGCGCATTTTTAGGTAGCTGTAGGATGAAGTCCAATACTTAGCCATTTTTCCTTCTTCGCCAGCTTATCCATGCCTTACTATATAGTAAGTCCCTCAATTCCTGCAACTCGGAAGCTCAGATCAATTTGAAATTTTGAACACTGGGTCCTCATGACTCCATTACCCTGTTGACACTGCTATTTCGGGTTGACTTGCTAAAAATAGCATATTTCTGGAGGTGGTTTACTATAAATAGTAATTGCTTGCTTCTGGTACCTCCACAACTCCGTTTGATTTGAAATTCGAATGATGCGCTCCTCACCACGTGACCTGCCTGCTGACATCGGCGCATGCAAGTGATTTGCTATTTTTAGCCTGTTTCCAAAATGACTTACTATAAATAGTAAGTGCTCCGTTTGACTTCAAATTTTACCAGCAGATAGCCTGAAGGATGCTGATCGTGGTGGTTTACACCAGTTTTCGAAAATTCTGACTTTTTACCCCTCTTTTCAAGCCCTGAAGTTGGAAACCCTAATTTGTTCTGCATGCGCATCAAATGGTCTCCGTTCGTCCTCGTTTCTGTTGTATTGCGATCAGCTCGTGATTCTGAAGTGCTGGGAGGCGGCTGCCGGGATGTATCTGCTAAAAATAGCAAGTTCCTTATTGAGTGATCATCTCTGTTTGCATGTCACGTCACTGCGTAGGTCTCGAAAAACCCATAAAGAATATGCCGGCATGCAAAGAAAACCCTGACATGCAAACCCTAAAAATAGCCTCGGAAGACTGAATTTTGAAAGTTGTCTCATTTTGCATGTTATACCATTGCGAAGGTCTCTGAAAACCCAGAAGGAAAATGCAGACATGCGTTGACAAACCCTGCATCTAGGCCCTGAAATTGGCTCCGGAAGCTGAACTGCTAAAAATACTAAGTTGTCTGTTTCAGCTCAAATTTAACCTGTGAGTAGCTTGATGTGCTCTGGACGCAGCGTGACTGTCGGATTCACAAAAATGCTGAAGGATTGCTTGTAATTGCGCACTTACTAAAAATAGTAAGTACTCAGAATCTGATGAAATTTCAGTGAAAACCTGTTGGAAGCATGCTGGCAACAACGTTAGTCTCAAATTTCAACTAGATTACTTCATTTGATTTTAAATTGGCTGAAGAGTTCAAAACCCTAATTTCATGGGCTTGGCCAAAATTTCACACCAGACGGGCACATCCTGGAAAAGACAGACAGCAGAAAAGAGAGACAACGGGAAAACAAACAAAAATCAAGCCAAAAGTTCAAGACAAAGCAAAAATTAGGGGGTCCCCATTTGCAATGGGGCGATGTGTGAAAAAGGTCACAACAGGTGTGACATGCAACTGAATCAGATGACTTTTCCGGACTTACTATTTTTAGTAAGTTGCGACGGCTACTCAAAATGTGGAGAAAATGAGTTTGGAACAACTTACTATTTTTAGCAGTATGCTATTTTTAGTAAGTACTATTTCTGGCAGTGCTATTTTTAGCAGCAGTTCAGCAGTTCAGTGCAATAGCTATTTCTGGCAGGTTAGCTTGAGCAGTGGTCTCCAGCATTTGAGGTTATTATTTTGGCAAGTTTGATATTTGATGAAAAATTAATGTTTTAAGTGAAAAATATTTGGCTAAGGCATGGAGGACGATTTGGAGAGATAAGTGATTTTTATAATGTTTATTAATTAAACATTTTGGAGGCCTTATTTGATGAATTAATATTTAAGTGAAATATGTGCTAAGGCAAAAGGGGACACCTAGCTTGGAGACATTTGAGTTTAATTAAATATTTCACTTAAATCTTTTAGTGAAATATTTGCAAGTTATATATTTGCATTTTATTAAATTATATTTCCACATATGGGTTGGAAATGAAATGCAAATGAAATTTGGAGAAAAGGTGAAAAGTGAATTTCATTTAGGCACCCTAATTGGAGGGAAAAGAAGATTTGAATTTGGAGACAGAAAAGTTATAAATAAGAGACTTGGCCTTCAATTGGATTATCTATTGTTGCTTATCATATTGTTATGCTGCTGAAATACTTTCAGAGCTTGCTTCGAGGAATGCATACCTCCTAGTTCTTTCTCTTGGTTTCGTGCTTGAAAGATAGCACCTAGCTGAGTTTTCAGAGACTGCTTCTCATCCAGACTAGCAGACAGAGCATCAAGGTTGAAGATTTTAGAGATTTGTCAGTTTTGGATTTGCTGGTTAGGGTTTTGCTGAAATAGAAATCTGCTCATAAGTCCATGCATGATTTTTTGGTGGTTCTGGGTATTGGCCCTATTCTTTAGTCTACCTTGGGCGCCCCTCCTTGCAAGTTTTCAGATTTTTTAGAGGTGTCTTGGATTTTATCTTGCTAGTAGAACATTTCTTGAGGTCGTACCTTCTTTGAGGTTGCATTGGAAAGCGTGCATAAATAAATCACTGCTATTTGGAGGAGTTTCTTGGCTTGGTCTTTGTCGCTCAACTCCTAGCTCTCATTTGCATTCAGTTCCACATCATTTGGAGGTGTTTTGACGAAGTTATGAGCATTTTGGTGATTTTAGGGCTTGCTGGGATGAATTTTCTGATTGCTGCAATTTTAAATAAATCACTGCTATTTGGAGGAGTTTCTTGGCTTGGTCTTGGTCGCTCAACTCCTAGCTCTCATTTGCATTCAGTTCCACATCATTTGGAGGTGTTTTGACGAAGTTATGTGCATTTTGGTGATTCTAGGGCTTGCTGGTATGAATTTTCTGATTGCTGCAATTTTATATCAGACCTGATATTTTAGTCCCTTTTGCTATATTTCATATGTTGGATAGCTTGTACTTGTTTGGAGTTCATTTCCTAACATTTTGGAGATCATTGGTTATCTATATCTCATTGTATTTGCAGATTGTTCATCATATTGTAACGCTGAATCAGTAGTACTGATCAGCTCTTTTACTTTCTGCACTTTACATTTTGTATCCCCACTTTAGTGGAAGAGGATGGCTATGCCGCCTAGTTTACTTTCAGTTTAATCACTTTCATTCCCACGGTTGTGGATGAGACTGGCCCTTGTTCAGTCTACATTGTATTTGCTTTTTGTTTCTCCGCCATATGATAGCACCTTTCCCACTTTGGGTTAGGAATGCACATGCTTGGCGTTGAGATTATTTTACTTGCATAGCATCATTGTTAATAGAATCTCCGCCATATGGTAGCTTCTTACCCAGCTTGGGTCGGAAAGCACATTCTTGGTGTTGAGGCTCTTTCCTTCAGTTGCTGGTTTTGATTTGAGCTAACCCTAACGGGTACTTTGGTGCTGTTGTGATCATCTCAAAGTTTGAAAAAATTGGTTCGGTTCATTACAATTCTCCCCAGAAAATATGAGACTGTCCTTTCCTCATAACCACGATGTACTTGTACATCCAAATTTCAAATACATTAGAAAATTTCAAATACATTAGAAAACTTCCAACCTGCTAACCTGCTGAGAAGTGTAATCATATCACCTATTTCTTCAATGAAATCAGAATGATGCAACTTGGGCCATCTGGTAAAGCAAGTTCGGGGAGTCTTCAACCATTTATCACTGATGTGTCTATTGCAATCTGCTTTTCTTTGTTTGTAATGATTTACAACACTCTTCATTGTGATATCAGCATATAATGGAGCAGCAGGTACTTTGAAGATTTTATCAATTACTTCAGCCTCCAAACTTATAATGACGTTTCCATCATCGTCCTTGATTGTTCTTGTTTCTTTATCAAAATGAGAAGCACATGCAAGCACAAATTCCGGTTCTAAGGCAGCCACTGGAAATGAAGAAACTAGATGAATATGACTTCTGAGAAGAAACTGCATATCATGAGTCGATGGGTTCACCATTCTTTTCAAGAACTCAGACATATCAATATGCCCGATCTCTGTGTCTCTAATCTCATCAATGAGAGAAACTACTTGAGAGGAAGCGATCTCATTCAAATATTTATCATACTTAGCCTTCATCTTTTTATTTGGAGGTGATACTGGCTCTTCTGTCATCGAACAAGAATCTGAAATACTGTGATGAAAATTCAGAAGAGTAAGAACATCTTCAGAAGCAATGGGTGATTCCATGATATCAAGATCTGAGAAACTAGTAATCTTGTTAAGAATTGCTTAGGTTTTGAACTTATGGAAATATTATGGCACAAAGGTATTTTGACAAAAATACTTTGGACAGCGATGGGAAATCGGATCTGAGGAGATCACTTGCAAGTTTGACTTGTAATCGGGTCTTGAGGACCCGATTTCAAGTGAAATATATATATTTTTTTAAATGATGGGTATTTGCAATTGGGTCTTGAGGACCCGATTTCAAGTGGTGTAGATATGTAGGATGAGATGACTTTGAATAGGCGAATGAATTTGCAGGTAAATGAAACGCAATGTGTTGGTGAAGTGTATGGAAAGAAATACAAGTGTTTTGAAGGCAAATGGATTTGCGAATGAGACGTGAAGTGCATATAAGGTAAATGAATGTATCTTACTTGTAGTCGGGTCTTGAGGACCCAATTACAAGTGTACAAAAGATGAAATATTATATCCATTGATGCATTTTGAAAATGCAACATAATCATGACTAAGAAGAAATTGAAAATAGAAAAATAGAAGAATGAAACAAAACAAAAGAAAACGTACCTCGAAGAGATTAAAAACGCACAACTGAGAAACTTAGAACGAAAACCTTAAAGCTGTAATCAAAACTTATAGATAAAGTAGGATATAGAGTCCTCTTCAAACACTAACAGCTGGACATTTAATTCTCTCCCTAAGAAGCGCAGGAACAAAGGAAGAACAACATGCCATGAGGAAAGGAACGACCAAGACTAAGTCAAAATCGGGTCATTTGAAGACAAGGATGCCTTCTCCAGAAAGAACTCATTTTTAAAACTGAGAATCGGGCTTTTTGAAAGTTATGACAAGTAACTTGGAAGTGCGTCGGACCTTCCAAAGGCAAAAACAAGTCATTTCCTTAATACGCGAATTTGTAATCACGTATAGAAGATCCGATTGCATACAATGAACATGTTTTCTCTAATGTGACTTGTAGGTCGGGTCTTGAGGTTCGATTTACAAGTGCAATGAAAGCCAAAAAGTAGTTTAAATCGCCCAACTTGCAAGTCGGGTTTTAAAACCCTCAGCGCAAGTGAATAAAAGAAAACTAAAGGCTTTCACTTGCTGGTTGTGTTCTAAGACCCGAATTGCAAGTGAAAGAAAACTAAAAGAAAAACATAAAAGGCATTAACTTGTAATTCGGGTTTTAAAACCCCCTTGACAAGTTAAAGATAAAACGAAAAAGGTAAATTTAAAGGCATACCAACTTGCAGTTCGGGCTTTAAAACCCTCAACACAAGCAAACACCAAAAAGAACAAGACTTTAAAAGACAAAGGAGAAAATCGGGTCTTGTAGAGCTGATTGCAAGTAAAATATAACTTGCATTTTTAAAATATAAGAGTCTTCTACTTGCAACAAGGCATCTAAAACCCGAAAAGAAGAAGAAAAGACACAAAATCAAGCTCAAAATGAACACAAAAACAAAAAGAAAATGACAAAAACGACAACGAACCTTATAGAATATACAAGGCACAATTTTCTTTTGAGAAATGTGCATTAGAGTAACCAAGAATGGGAATTTTTAAAGAAAAATTTGTATAGGTTGTCTAGTTTTTGCTATGCAAAAACTGAGGACAACATTTGGCTCTGACTGGGGAATTACTTTCACTCGTCTCTCTGAGAAAGAGGAGAGGAATAGAAGCCAGATCTCAAAGTGCCTTTATCCAACCATTGGGTAATGGAGTCAAGCAACGAAAAGGAGAAACAAAAATAAATAAACAAAAGACTCAAAAGGACTTATGTACAAGAACTTATTTGGACTTTAACTCGAAGAAATGTTTCAAGTGCTGTCCACTATAGGGCAGCGCAAATGGAATACCATCTGAATATGCTAGCAAATAACTATTTTCACTGACAATTTGATGAATAGTAAAAGGTCCTTGCCAAAGAGAATCAAACTTTCCATGCATGCCTTTTGGTTCTCTCCTTTTATACCATAGTAAAACACGATCACCAACCTGAAATGCTCTCTGCTTAGCTCTTTTATCAAAAAGAATTTTAACTTGTTTTTGATGTTCAACAATCTGGTCAACTACTTGAGTTCTCTGTTCTTGCAACTGATGAAGGAACATTATCCTTTTGTCAACAACACTTTCAAATGTTTCATCTTCAATTGCCTTAGCTAACTTTAGTGCAGGAAGCTCTAAAGTGATAGGTATCTCTGTGTTTGTCCCATAGAGAAGTTGGAATGGAGACAACTCTTTTAGGCGTAATTTTGTTTGCCCATAAGGCATCATAAAGGGCCTTATGCCAAGACCTTTGATTTTTTTCCACTAGCTTTCGTATGATAACAACCAAATTCTTGTTACTAGACTCTGCTTGACCGTTACCTTGGGGGTAATAATCAAAGGAATGAGCCAAAGTGATACCATAATCAAAACAAAATTGAGCTACCTCATGAGAAGAGAAAGCAGCTGCATTATCAGTCACAATCTTATGTGGAACTCCGAATCTTGAAATTATATTTTCTTTGAAAAACCTACATACTATTTTTGAAGTAGCATCGTTTACTGGTATTGCCTCCACCCACTTGGTGAAGTAATCAGTTGCGGTGAGAACATAAGTGTGACCAGCACTAGAAGAAGGATTAATAACACCAATAAAATCAACTCCCCATTGCTGAAAGGGTTCTTCAATAACCACTGGCTTTAGAGGTAGTGCTGCAAATTTCTGTTTGCCTACAAATTGTTGACAATGTGTACATTTGCGCACCCATCCAAAGGCATCTTGGAAAAGTGTAGGCCAATAATATTTGGCTCTCAAAATCTTGTGGGCAGTTACTGGAGCAGAAAAATGTCCACCACATGCTAAATTAAGGAAAGATTCCAATAATTTGACTTGTTGCCCCTTATCAACATAGCGAAGAAAAGTACCATCGATAGCAAGTTTGTACAGACCGGTGTCCCAAAGAACATAGTTTACTGCCTTAAGCTTTACATTCCTCTTTTCTTTGAATGACAAATGTGTTGGACATTCACCATATGTGAGAAAATAAGCTATATTTGAATACCATTCATCAGTTGTGCTAACAAATAATACCATAGGAAGATCCTCGGAAACATCCACTGCCTGTTCCTTTGAATTATTTTCAGCCATAAGCTGACAAAGACCTCTTCCACGAACAAGTTTGGTAAGTTTGATCTCAAGATCTTATTCCTGGATCTTAGCCACCCATTTGCCCCTCTTTGTACCAAAATCTTGCTGTGTGAGAATAGGCTTGACTGCTATATCAGGAACTAAAACAACAGTATGAGAATTAAGAATATAAAATCTGAAGTACTTGACCACTTTTACTACAGCAAAAGCGTTCTTTTCAACCAAGGAATATTTGAATTGATGAGCTTTCAATGGACAACTCATAAAAGCAATAGGAGATTCAATTCCTTATGAACTTTTCTGCATTAAAATAGCAGACATAGTATGCTCAAAAGCATAACTATACATAATGAAATCTTTGATATAGTCCGGACAAACCAGCACTGGTGCGTGAGCAATTGAGTTCTTGATTTTTGTGAAAGCAACTTTACCTTCAACACTCCAACGGAAAGTAGTTTTTCCTTTCATCATATCAATGATATGACGAGTCTTCTCAGCAAAATCTGGTACAAATCTTCTCAAAAAATTAACCTTTCCAAAGAAGGAATGGACTGCAGTCTTGCTGGTTGGCAAAGGAAGATTCTGTATAGACTTAACCCTTTCTGGGTCGATTTTGATCCCTTCTTTAGATACAATATGTCCAAGAAGTTTCCCCTCTGTTACCCCAAAAACTGACTTCTTGGGATTAAGAGAAATACCATGCTTACGACATCTTTCCAGCACATCTTGTAAATGAAAAAGATGATTCTCACAATCTTTAGAATAGAAAATTAGATCATCTAAATATACAAAAATATATCTTCCCAAGATACCACGAAAAGCTAAATCCATAGCTCTCTGAAAAGTTGCTCCGGCATTAATTAACCCAAAGGGAATCCTGCGATATGCAAATGTACCCCAAGGAGTAGTAAAAGCAGTTTTATGCTGATTTGATTCACTTACCTCAATTTGATTATAACCTGAAAATCCATCAAGCATAGACATCATTTGAGCACCTGTTACTGTTTGCAACACTTGATCCATAATTGGTAAAGGATAATTATCCTTTAGTGACAACTGATTAAAATTTTGAAAATCCACACAGATACGTATCTCTCCATTCTTCTTACGCACTAGAACTATATTGGCTACCCATGTTGAATGATGGATAGGAAAAATAATCCTAGCATCTAACATTTTCTGAATTTCTGAATGGATAGTACCTGCAATTTTAGGATTATATTGACGCTGCTTCTGCTTTGAAGGTGCTGCGCCAAGCTTCAAAGAAATATCATGCTGAAAATTTTGTATACCTTGAGGATATGCAAAATTGTGGTTTCAGCCACAGTGTGTGAGATAAACTCTCCTATTTTAAAAGGGAAGGCTCCCCCTTTAACCAATTTTAACTAATATGAGTAGGACAACAATCCTTCCTCTTCTTTCAAGAAGGATTATATTCTTTTCTCTTCACAGAATAGTAACAACAAACTTTAAGAAAACTTATCACGACAACCTTGAAATGAAATTGAGGGAGAGGAAATGAAGTTTCTTGAAAGCACAAAGACTTCCGTCACCTCCTCTGGGACGGGAAAACAATCACCAAGCACAAAGTCTTGAAGATCTAAAATCCTATCTACCCTTTTAGAATGATTACCTAATGACAATATACAACATAAGACAACACAAAGTCTGCGAGTATGATGCACCTATTTCACTTTGTATGCATAAACGTAGATAGTAAAAGCGCACAAAGTCTGTGAGTATAATGCATTCAAGAATCACCTAATATGAGAATTATTATAAGCACAAAGACTTCTAATTCTACTTAATCCTTAAATTCAAACTATGAATTTGACCTTCAATATTCACAGCACAAAGTCTGCAGATATTTCAAGTGAAACTCTCTTTAGCAATTTTCCACAATCTCCAAATAATCACAAAGTAATGCTCCAAAACGACATAAGAACACAATGGATGCAAAGTAGGACTTCAACACAAAGTCTGAAATTTCCAATTCTTTGATATTACTTGAAAAATAACAACTTATAACTATAAAGCTTAAAGTCTTTATGGGTACAAAATTCTGCAGAATTTTCTTGCTTGCCAAAAAGAAAAAAATTACAATAGACCCCCTCAAGTATTTATAGGAGAGAAGCCTTGAGAAAAAAGTGGGAGGATTCCAACAAACTTGAGAAATTCTCTCACTAACTCACTGCAGTTGACTTATTCAACTTTACAAGTCCTATTGTAATTTGACTTGTAATGTTATTACATGCAATTACAATCTTCAATAATCCGAGTAGCATGGCCACTTGCCATTACAATTTCTGACTTTACATGTAATTTGTCAAAACAAAATTACAAATGCATAATTGAAATTATTCTAAATGTCCAAGACACGACTCTAACTACATCATCCTTCATCTACAATGATCTTCATGCTGCTTCAGGATTTTGGAACTTGAAGTATTCAGGATTGGTGAAGATATCTCGAACTTGGAACGGGAATTTGCATTCTTAATGATCTTTGTGTCCTTGGCGAACTTCAACCTTATCATAGGCTTGGATTAGTACCATTTCTTTAGGAAGGAAGTTCTTTTCGTTGCATTTTTTTTCCATGCTTGATTCACTTTGTCCCTAGATGGTTTCATGTGGATTATTGACCTTCGGGCTGCCCATGAATTGCTGTTGTATCTCTTGTTCTTTTTTTCATTGATGAAGAACCCATAACACCTTATTCAAGATGAAATTGTTATAAAACAATGTCCATGCCTTGATTTGTTGGTTTGATAGATCATGTGTGCAAACGAGACTAACAATTGAAGGGATAATTTGATGCAAAAATGGACTCACAAGTGAATTTCGGGTTTTGGAGACAGCATTACATGTGTGGAAAAAACAAGAACATTAACTTGCAATTGTGGAGAATGAACATAAGTGTAATGGTAAATATAAGTTTTGCACTTGTGATTGGATTCTAAAGACTCATTTTCAAGTGTTTTTGAGAGCATTTTGGACCAATTTCGGGTTTTGGAACGCTGACAGCAAGTGAACTTATAACAAATCACTTTTGAAAACACCCCTTACTTGCAAATCGGGTCTTGAGACCCCCATTGCAAGTGGCAAACAAATTTTGAAAACTTAACTTGTAATTCATGTCTTAAGGCTCCCATTACAAGTGACATATGAATAAAAAATAATTTTAAAATCTTTTAACTTGCAGTTCGGGATAAGACCCCCATTGCAAGTTACAAGTTTATAAAGTGACTAAAAGCACTTTCACTCGCATTTCGGGTCTCAAGACCCCCAATGCAAGTTACATGAGTTTTACAAAGTGAATAAAGTGCTTTCACTTGCAATTCGGGTTTCACGACCCCCAATGGAAGTAAAATGAAAATTATAAAATGACTAAAGGTGCTCACTTGTAATTCGGGTCTCAAGACCCCCATTACAAGTTACAAACAAAACATAAAGACTTAAAAGGCCTTCACTTGTAATTCGGGTCTTAAGACCCCAATTACAAGTTACAAGTAAAACACAAAAGTGACTTAAAAAGCTCATAAAGTGAAATCGGGTCTTCGGGACTTGATTGCAAGTGAAAGTATCACTTGCATTTTAGAACTTGAAACCCCCAAACTTGCAGTGATGTCTCTGAAACCCGAAATTGACCAATAACATGAGAAAAATGGCTCAGATTTTCATGAAAACGGACGAGAGTGAATGAAAATGTTGGCCAAAAGGACTATAGACCCGAAACTTAAAATGCCCAACTTATGTACCTCGTAATACGTGCCTTAAGGCCTATAAATGTTAAAATTTTGATGGGTTATCTCTGATTTTTGTATGTTAAAAATCAGGGACAACACACTATATATGTCTAAAGCATTCATGTACTGCTATTTTACTTCTTGTAGGCCTTCTGAACCTCCATGTATATGATGATCCTAAATGGAATGTAGTTCCCTAAGAAGTGCAGGGCATGCATTTAAGCAACGAGTTTCAGCAATTAACAAAGCATTAAGCTTGCAGAATATATAGGAAATTTAAATATAACCAAAACAATCCTTAATTTTGATATAAAATATTGTTACAGTTCATCCTTTTTAGCACTACAAGCTGATTTTTTTATCTTTCTGATAGGAACCATTCTGCTTCCAGTTCCACAATTTCTATATACTATTTATTATGTGTATACTTATGCTTCCCACTTGATTATACAATTGTCACTACCCTACCCGCTTGTTATTAAAACTCGATGGCCAATGTCAAATTGAAGCTCCAAATTATCGCACTTTGTTATCATCTGAAAAGGAAATTTGTCCCAACCTAACCTTGATAATTTAAACAACCACCTTGGTATTATTGTTGATAATTGAAATGTTAAAATTCTTTTGAATAGTCAGGATCACAAAAATTCCAAGAAAATAAACATTTTTAGGTTGATATTAGGCCAATAGAGTTTTGTCTCAGTTTAGTCTAGCTTTCTATATTTACTTTTGGCAAGTACTCTTATAAGGTTCAGATATGTTAAAAAAATAAGATAGAAGCCTTACTTAGTATTTATTATATTGTCTACTATTTCCCACTAAATTATGTCTTTGGATTTATATACATGGAAAGCATTACTACGAGCCTATGGCAAATGACAGTAGAGTGGAATATAGAGAAAAAGGCAACACATCTTTTAACCATTCCATGTTAATATCCTTAACATCAAATGTAGAAGCATACCAAAGAACATGTCTCTATTTTAATGACCTTAACATCTTTTAGAAATATACTTCCATTAAAGGTCGCCTACATGTGATTTGCCTCAGCAACCTGATGAAATCTAGCAAATCTTTGATGGTGAACCACATCCCAATGGCCAACACTTAGTTCTGTTCTAAAAATCAATGAAAAAACCCGATTATATAGCGATTTCGCACGATTAGGATTTCGTGACAGGTTGGTTGGGTGGTTTCGTGACAGGTTGCTTGGGTGATTTTTTTGCAATTTACAATCCCTTAAAAATCATTGAAAATCATGGCTGATTAAATCGCGAGTTTTTGGGGGAAAAATTGTTTTGGCTGAAGATTTTTTAAAAATAGAGATTTTTGGGATTTTTTGAGGATTTATGCTTCTATGGTATTGACAATTGACATCGATGACTTTTTCATTACCCAAGGAGGATTAAGTGCAGTTTTGAGGCACAATTTAAGTAGTTTCGCTCATAGTTGGAAAACTTGAATTTGACAAAAACTCAGTAGACCCAAAAATTTGTGACTCAACAAAAACTCGACAACTTAAAAAATTGCCTAAATTTCTTTAAAAGACATTTTTTTTGCAAAATTCAATGATACAATAAATCCAATGAGTCCATAAATGAGTACAAAAGTGTTTTCTATTAAATTTGATTCATTTGAATACAAATTGAGTACAAAAGCACATCATCATGCGAAATCTTGACACAATAGTTAGCCGGCAGCTATTATGAATTTATGAAGATTGCCTTTGAAAATCATCATCATAATTCATAAATTGCATATTATAACATTTTACATCTTCCTCTTCCCTAGTCAAGGGAAAACTTGGGGAGAGGTTCTAATATTTGCACTCCGTTGCAGCTCCTCGCTCGACATTGAAGGCTGTGTTTGTGGCTCTGACTTGACCAAATTAATGATCTCCTCTGATCTGTGTTCCAGGTCCTTTTGGGGACGGGGACGGGGGGACGGCTGGGGACGCGTTTCCGGGACGTTTCCTAGGGGCCCATTTTTAGGGGACGGTAGGGGACGGCGACATACAAAATACATATATATATATATATATATATATATATGATTTTTTCAAAATTTATTAATATATTATTATATTATAGACAGAGAGAGGGAAAGAGAGAGATATATGTCAATAAATTAATAATTGCTCACACCAATATAATAAATCGCGAGAGTAGTAGCATAGCAAGTAACAACATAATAAATCATAAATGTCATTAGCATTATAAAATTTATCATAGCAATATCAAACATCAATAAAACCATGGTATATCAATATCCAAATGTTTCAAACATGTATCCAAAAGTCTCAAAGTTCAAAGTTCCAACAGTCTATGAAATTAAGCCTCATTCGGGCTATCAATATCAAAAGATTGAGAACTATCTGAGTCACTATCATCTTCTGGCAAGAGTGGATCATCCAATGGTAGCCCGACCAATCCTAGTTGCACCTCATCCTCATGAATTTGTCTAATGTCCTCAGGATCAACATCCCATGTGCTGCTGGAGTTTGCCGATATTTAGTAGTCTGACGGTCCTGAATTCTCAAGGCTCTATGAACTGCAACTAATTTCTCAGCTCGTTTTGAAGTAAGCCTATTCCTCTTAATGGAGTGTATGAAGCCATAGGTGGACCAATTCCTCTCTGCAGCAGAGGAACTAGCAATCTGTGAAAGCAAACGAATGGCAAGTTGTTTCAAATCCGGTGTGTCCTTCCCATGAAATTTCCACCATCCAATGGGGTTGTTCTGTGCAATGGTGGCCCTATCTGTCCTAGCTTCTGGTTTGCTGAATGTAGGACCCTGAAGATCAGCAAACATAAGCCACTGCTCTCTAATAATGGTTGCTAGCTCATCGGTATACATTTTACGAAGGGCTGCTGTAAGCCCCTCTATCACCTCGTCATCCTCAGAAGGAAGCATTCGGCCAGGTCTAGGTACATACCACTTCGGATTAAGAGCATAGGCAAGCATATGAAGAGGGGTATTCATTGTGTTCCACCTCTTTGTCACAATAGGCCTAATATGGTCCTCATAAAATCTCAACTCAGGTTCCTTTTGACGAATAGCTTGCTTCATTTGGTCAAGCATGCTATCAAAAGTCTCATATATCTCTCCCAAGTTAGGAGAGTCTGTATCTGCATACCGGATTACCCTCACAGCTGGTGATATGAAAGAGCAAATATACCTACAAGCAACAAATTAAATATTAGAACTTTTAAAATAATAAAATACAAACTACAAAGTAAAACAAAGTGTAACAAATTCAAAATTTCAAAAACAATTTAAATTTTCAGATTTCTTACTTGATAGTGGCCCACCAAGTTTCACTAAGTACTCTATCTCTCACTTCCTTGCCTTCATTTGTCTTCGACAGATTCCACCTTTTCCAATCTGCACAAACAACCATGGCTTGTAGAGCATCTTGGACCTCCAACATCCTCTCCAGCAAAATATAGTAGCTAGCATATCTAGTCTCAACTGGTTTGAGGAATTCTTTCTTTGAATAAGACCGGAATAGTGCATGTGAAGTGTGATGGTTGCATACAAACATTTGTATGCCTCTAGCCTCTGCAACTGCTGCCCTCACCCAATCTATTTTTCCAATGTCTTTCAAAGCATTATTCAAAGCATGTACATAGCATGGAGTCCAAAAAATATGTTTGTAAGCATTCTCAATCATCAAACCAGCTAGCTTACAAACACGAGCTGAATCTGTCACAACCTGCACAACATTAGAAGGCCCAACCTCCTCTACAGCCTCCCTCAAAATGCCAAACTGAAAATCAGCATCCTTACGCTTCCCAGAACAATCAACAGCTCGAAGAAAGTATGAACCAGCAGGGCATGTAACAATAACATTAATGAGTGGCCTATGTCGAATATCAGTCCACCCATCCATGACAATGGAACAACCAGTCCTAAGCCATGTCTGCCTCATCTCCTCCATCAACAAGGTAGCTTTTGAATATTGTTTGTCAAGGAGGGAGGTACGCAATCTATGTTCTCCAGGGGGGGCATAAGAGGATCCAACTGACAATATTTCTTTCACCATAGTTTTGAAATAAGGTGACCTTGCCAAATGAAATGGAAGAGCATGTGCATAAAAGAATTTGGCCACTGCATCATTAGCTTGCTCACGTTTTTGTGTATTCATCAACCCCATGATTGAAGTTTTCTCACTTGCTTTCTTCTTCCCTCTATCACAAGTCTCTGAAACTGATACATTGGAAGAGCCTTGCAAATCAGCTAATGGTCGTTTTCTATTTTGAATGGTAATGATTTGGTCATCACTACATCCAGCCAACTTTGCAAATTGAAGTTGCTGCTGCAATGTTATTGCTGTACAAACTCTAACACCTTTTCCACAGTCACCCACTAGATGGCCTCTAATCCTAGTATAGCTCCCATGGTAAGTAGATTTACAAACATGACAAAGCCATTTCTTGCTGCCCCCTGAATTTTTTTGCTTGTTGACAGTCACATCTGTGGCAAACTGACGCAATGGTTTGTTGCGGTTGAAAGGGCCTTTTGCAAATCTTTGAAGAGTGGGTATAGGGCATGCAAAATGGTCTGAAGAAGCATGGGTTGGATTTTCAGAGGTAGAAGAAGGATCTAATGACATTCTTTGAACTTCATTTTCACTCTCACTACTTGAAATATTCCGAGCCAAATTTTTTCGTTTTTTTCAAATTACAAATTACAACCAATGCACCCGTTAAGGTTAGCAGCTAAACCAAAACGTTGCTGAAGCAACTCTAACCAGAATGTACACCAGGATCCCGATGTGGGCAAGGTGTGAGCATTGGTCAGAGGATCTTAATCAAAATGCTTATGCAAGAACTCTAACCAAGAATGGCGCCGATGATGGCGAGCATATGGTCAGAGGGTCTTCTATGCTAAGTACTGAAAAGGAACTCGACACCAAGTATGTGCTACCCAATCCAGTATGGAGTTGAGGCGACCATATGGCGGAGTATTACAAATTACAATGCTTGAAAGTAAGAACTCAAATGCTGAAAGTACTCAACACCCAGAATGTGCTTTCTAACCTAGAGTGGGAAAGTAGCTACCATAGGGCGGAGGTAAAGAAATACAATTGCAATTACAAAATGTAAATATGAGCATGACCAAACATGATTAAGCAAGATGAAAGAACTGCTGTCAGTACTACTGTCAGCTTACAATATGACAGAGAATTCGCCTGCCAAGAGCATAGAGATAGAACAATTCAACGAGCATTAAAATAGAGACTTCTCCTTGCTTAATGGATATTTCAAAACTGATTTCCTTCTCTCAAAAACCAGATTTAAGATTCTGATTTATTCAGATCTGCACCTTTAACTGTAAAACCAGCATGCCTGTAACCCACTAAATTGCTCGTATAACACCCTAAACAGACCCAAAAGACTTCAAGTTCGATGCAATGGACCTATAGAATGATGGCGCCTAGTTTAGTTATAAGAAAAGGCAGCTAAAAGTGGCTAATAATTAATGGCACGGATCCCAAGGCACTACAGAAAGGGCGCCCTACAAGGAATGACGAATTTGCTTTATAAAATCATACGCTTCATATTAAAATCTGCAAATATTCATGAAGGGTCGCTTCCAACAGAGAAAACCAATGAGACAATACCCATAACAACTCTTTTTGTATTTTTTGACTTACGAAATAAAACACAAATCTGCTGTAGCTAAAATGCAATATCTAGAAAACCTCTAATATGCAAAATCAGAAAACTAAATAGCCACAATGCTGATTACAATGCACAAATCCCAATGAAACTCAAAAAACTATACTACTTCACCACTAGTTGCTGTGTTGCAAGCAAGAAGCAATGCCCGAGCTAGGAGGCCTTCATTCCTCGAAGCGATCCAATACCATTCTGGCAGAGTAACAATACTGTAGACAAAAAGATAATCTCAATGATAACCAATGGCCTCCTTTTATAATTTTCAGATGATCTTTCTCGAAACCCTAAACTTCCTTTAGAACCAAACCCTAATCCTCCAATAGAAGGCGTCCCACTTTTCCAAGCAAACTTTGACTTTTTAATAATACTTTATTTCCTTCTTGAAATTGGCGTCCAATTTGAGCTTGGGTTAATCTTTACTTTATAAGAAATATAATTAATTTCTTTCAATGAGGCGCCCACCCATAAAGACATCTTTTAAAACAACTTAAAGTGACGAGCTAGGCCAAGGGGGTCAATGTTAAAATATAACATTAAACATGACTTTAATTAAATAATTCGACTTATCTCTCCAATTGAGCCCTGAAGCCATAAATGAGCAGGCCAACTGATCAGTCTGAAGAAGAAAGTCAACCATGCCGAAACCAACAGGAACATTGCCAGAGATAGAATTTACTAAAAATAGTAAATTCCTAAAGATGCTCAGAATGCCAAGAAGAACATATCACTGCGAAGCTCTCTGAAAACCCAGAAAGAATCCGCCATTGAATCAACCAACCTCGAGCAAGAGAATCCTTCAAACAAGAAACCCTAATTTTACCTTCTGAGTAGCCTACGGGTCTCCGGAATAGGCCAACGGTCACTGGAAAGATCATGCTCGAGAAGGGGACATTACACTACCCTCACCCTCATAACTGTCACTGCCATTGCTGTTGTTGCTCATTTTGAAATTTGTATGGCTTTTTTTCTTTATTTTTTAAAATATGAAGTTTGTATGCTGGTTAAAAATCTAAAAGTTTGTAAAAATCATACCAAATCATTTAATCAATGAACCATTCAACGAATCAACATTGAAAACAAAAATGAAAATAAAAGCAAAAATTATTATTAAAAATTAAAAAAAATGATAAGCTAATATCATAATACAAAAGCAAATTTTTAAAAAAAAATTAATCTCAAACCTGGAAGTAGGAAATGGAACTAAGAAAAATGGAGCTCCCAGCTCCTCAAGGCGTCCCAAAATGCAGCTTGAGTGAAGGAAAAAATGCACAAATAGAAGCAGCCGCGACTTTACCCTAGGCGTGAGAAACAAAAACTTGAAAAAAATTGTTTCATGCCTCTTTCAAATGCAAAAACGCCTCTGTTAAATGCCCAAATGCAGGAAGAAAAAGGCATAAAATTATTTAGACTGATCTTTTAGTGTGAATCACCCTTGCTGTGTGAACTGTGAACTGTGAAGTCGTCGCCCCAACCTCAGCCGCGCTTTGCTTGAGAGCCAAATATTAACAATATAATGATATATTTGATAGCTTATGACTTGTTAAGAAACTTTTTTAGGTTTCATATTATTTTTTTTCCTTTGACGTCGCCAAAAAATGCAGTATAAAACGTTTTTTAAAAACAAAATATGTGATTTTTATGTTTTTGGTCTTCATATGCACGGGGGACGGCAAGCCGTCCCCGGGGACAGCGAGGGACGTTCCCAACGTCCCCGGGGACGGGGGAACATTCCCAAACGACAGGAAACGTTCCCCCCCCCGTTTCCTATTAATTTTTCAATTTTGGGGACGGCCGGGGACTATCCCTGATGCGTCCCCTCGTCCCCGAGACGGATGGGGACGGGTACAGGGGGTTTTGGGGCAGGGGACGCGTCCCCGTGTAACACAGCCTTTGATTTGTTGTCTACCTTTGTTGTTCAAAGCTGAAGTTTGAATTGTATTTTATAATAATAATGGCATTTGAACCTTTGATACTGATAGTATGATACTTCATTATTGGTCAATGGTATTATGATATTGATAAAGATGATTGTTGATTTTTGTCTCCACTCCCAAATCCTTTCATTGCAATCAAATTTCTTATACAAGAAGAGATCCCAATAATTAGTGGGGGTCTAGGAGTGGAGACTCCAATGGGGTTGAGAGGTAGTGTCCCTCATGGGGATTTAGGGGCAACGCCCCTAGTGGGGATTTAAGGCCAAACCACACAAAAATTCATGTCGCTCACTTAAGGGAGAAATTACCAGTGTTACCCCAAGTTTTTGGGACGGGGACGGTGGGGGACGATAGGACAAGTCCCCAAGTTTCCAGATTTTGAGGCCAAATTTGGGGATGGCAGGGGAACGACTATAGAAAATATAGGGAAGTTTTAAATATTTATATGAAAACATGGATAAGGCATGCATAATATACATTATAGAACCTAACATATAACATGTGTGTTCAACATTATTTTAGGGACATGACACTCTTCCAGGTCAAGCTGCATTTTATGTATAACCTTTGTGTATGACTGTAACTCAGATTTTCAGGTTTGTTGGTCATTGTAATAGCATTGTAAATTTTTTTCAAAAAATCAATATAAGACACTACTATATTCATGTCATGCAATCTTTTAGAGTTTTAGGGATTCAAGGAAACCTTAAATACATATTTGTTGTGTTTTGTATTTAATCTCTATTAGTTTTCATTTTACGGGTGTGGTAAAACTTTTCATTACATTCATGTGTATGCTTTATGAAAATATTTCAAATTGCTATGTGAAGCTTTAAACTTATTTATGGATTATTAAATAGAGATTGTATTGCTAGGATAAAAGACATTTGAGAGTTTGGGCTCTGCAAGACACAACTAAGGAAATCAAACTCATTTTCAAAGGGCTTGCATTGTTATTAAGTTGTCCATTTAGAGTAAACTTTGTGTTGCAGGAGTAGGCACCGGTCCCATCGCATAAGGTTAACCACCTACCATTAAAAATCAAGAAAAATTATTTAAAAACTTTTATTTATTTTTAGTTTTATTTGTTCTACCATTATGCATAGCCCATTGTTGCAAATTTTTGCTATTATTATTATGAACTTGTAAATGATAAAATTCTTAGAGAACTGTTGAAAAGTGTATTTCACTAGGTTACGATGTTGTAAGCAACTTTCATTGAATACATCTCAAGGGATTGGTGAGCAAGAGTCATCTCTAGTTGCATTGTTCGATCTAGCTGCCTAGTAGTAAGAGATCTGCAATTTTAGAAGCTGTGAAATATGCCCCTTAATTTTTTTCTTGATTTTTCAATATCAATTACAATTGCAACACGCACCCGTTAAGGTTAGCTCTAAAACCAAAACGATGCGAAAGGCAACTCTAACCAAGAATGCGCCCTAAAACCACTGAAGGAAGAGGGGTGAGCATATGGTCAGAGGATCCCTAGGATCTAAATAACTCGACAACTGAAATTGATTTACAACTGAAAGTAAATGATAAGACTCAACGCCAAGAATGTGCATACAAGATCCTTTTGAAGGCGAGGTGCTAACATATGTCAGAGTACTTATTACAAACTCAAATGAACTTAGGTGGATAACCAGCCATGAGAATTTCCACGCTACCACTTGAACATTGGGGGGAAAACATTACAATGCAAAACTAATTCATCTGCTGCGGTGGGCATCCACTTAACAGTGGGGATTCTCCACTTTTCAGTGGGTACAATGAGAGATACAAAATTTATTCTCCACACTGGCGGTAAAACATCTAGGGGTTACATATATGAGAGATTAATCATAAGAATTTGCAGCTAATTAAATGACTGGAACAGTACTACTGTTTACAATCTTACAATGATAAACAACTGCAATTTTCAAGTGTTATTACAATCTTTACAAAGCACAATGAAGTAGATGATCTCCACTCTACAATTCTCTCAATTATTAATGAAATGAATTGAATTTAAGGACTGAAATAATTCTGATATAAATCTGCCAATTGAGTTTTCAAACTAGCAATCAACAACATATTGAAAAAAGACAAATCTCTTACCCAACTCCAAAAACTCATACCAAACTGAAAAGGCTTCACTTCAAGAGCTAGGCGACCTTGAAACTATCACTCTTGAAGCTCCGAACTCAGCAAAAGCACCCAACACGCATTCCAAAGCAATAAATGAATGGTATGGACCTAAGAGAGGGTCGACCTCTCTTTAAAATTCAACCACTTTATTACAAATTTTGTGTAATGTCCCCAATTTAGCCCTACGCTCTTCATTTGGATTTAGCCTATTTCTGGAAGCTCGTAGGCTAAGCAGAAGCTCGAAATTAGGGTTTCCAAACTTCTTGGAGGACGTTTTCGTCTTTTTGCGGAGCTTGCTCTTGGGAATGTTGAACTTGGATTGCGGATTCCTTCTGGGTTTTCTGAGAGCTTCGCGTTGGTGGTTTTGGTTCGGCATTCTGAGCACTTTCGAGAATTTACTATTTTTAGTAAATTCTATTTCTGGCAGTGGTCCTGTTGACTCCGGCTTGGTTGGCTCTCATCTTCAGTATGTTCAGTTGGTTTGATCAATCTTGACCTTGGGAAGCATTTTTGGTGAGATATCCAGTTGATTTTAAAATGTTATACTTTAATGTTATATTTTATTATTGAGACTCCTTGGCCTAGTGAAGCAACTTTAAGTTGTTCATAAAAAGGGGGATTTTGAGGGGTGGCGCCTCATGGAGATATTTTATTATATTCTAAGGTCCAAAAATCAATATTTGAAAAAGGACGCCCATCTTGAGGAGAAGATTAAATTCAAATTAAAAGTTAAATTGCCTTGAGAAAAGGGACGCCATCTTTGGAGGGAAAAGGAGTTATTTCAAATTTGAAATTAGGGTTTCTAGAAGCTTCTGGAGAGTTTTCACAAAGTTATAAAAGGAGAGCTTGGGTCTTCATTTAGACATCTTATGACTTCTATATTGTTATGCTGCCGAAATGGTAACAGGATTGCTTCGAGGAATGAATGCCTCCTAGCCTTGGCTCGACTTCGTGCTTGAGAGATAGCACCTAGTGGAGAGGTTTGCTTGTTTGAGTGACATTTTGTAGTGAGGTTTGCATTTGTAGTTTGGGTTTACTTATGTAGTTCAGTTTATTGCATTTTATGTCATTTTCTGGAGTTGCTGATAACAGGGCTGAATCTATAGTTTCACTCATAAATCAAAAAATACAAAAAGAGTTGTTTTGGGTATTGTCTCATTGGTTTTCTCTGTTGGAAGTGACCCTTCATGAATATTTGCAGATTTTAATACGAAGTTTATGATTTTATAAAGCAAATTCGTCATTCCTTGTAGGGCGCCCTTTCTGGAGTGCTTTGGGATCCATGCCATTAATTAATAGCCACTTTTAGCTGTCCTTTCTCATAACTAAACTAGGCGCCATCATTTTAAGAGTATTTTGCATCAGTTTTCATGTAATTTGAGTGAGAAATGAGTGAGTTGTGAGCTTTTCATTGAGTTTATGTATTGTTGGTTCTGTATTTCATGTTGCTGGTCTGTCAGATCAGACTTGAGAAAATTGCATATTAGCGAAGGATGGGTGTTAGGAATTCATTATTGACCTAGTGGATGACATCTTTACTATTGCAGCAACTTGTAGAGCTTAAATCCTTGATCTTGTAGGCATTCTACTTCTCATTGTAAGCTGAACAGTAGTACTGTTAGCATTTCTCTCAATTTTGCTTATCATGGTTGTAATTGCCCACTGAATAAGTGGAAGAGGCTGGCTTGCCGCCTATTTACTTTGATTTGCATTGTAATATCTTACATCTCCGACCTATGGTAGCTCCATTCCCACTCCGGGTTTGAAAGCACATTCTGGGTGTTGAGTTTATTTCGAAGTTGCATTTGTATTTCTTTAAATCTCCACCATATGGTCGCCTCATTCCATTCTGGTTTGGGTAGCACATACTTGGTGTTGAGTTACTTTTAGTTGCAGTTCTGATTTATTGTACTGACGATCCTCTTGCCATATGACAGCCTCTCTCTTGTTGAGATTGAGTGCGCATTCTTGGCAATGAGTTATATTGTAACTGTTGTTTTGATTTATCTAACCCTAACGGGTGTGTTGCATTGCTGATTGTAATTTGAGAATTGAAAAAAATTTGGTCCGGTTCTTTACATTTTGATCTTGCACAAATAAGGTCGCCTCAAGCATACAATCTGAAAGAACCAATACCCATGTGCAATTAAAAATTATTCAAAGAGATGCATATGAAAATCACCTTCAGCCCTGAACGAACCAACAAGCTCAAAAACTGAAAAATACATCAAATTCTTCAACAATGGAGCTCAATGTGCACTTCTGAATGAAGCACACTGTTGGCGTTTAAATTAGCACCTCTGGAGTGCTGATTGTAAACGTTCAGCTATTTCAAATGTTTTGCAACACTTCTTCGTTATTTAAAGAGGAGAAGTCCCTCTCTGCTGGGAGCAATGCGTAAGGAAGGGAAATGTAAACTAAAGTTCCTATCTTTTTATGCTTCAGCGGTAGGACACAAGGGTGCACAAACACAATGCGCCGTAGCTAAGCTTTTTCTCTGGTTTCTGCAGATCTCAACTACGACTATTCTAGCTTCTATCTATCCAATACCTTCAAGGTAAATAGAGCATGAAGGTAAAGGAGCGGGAATGGGTTGGTTGGATCACCTGAATTCGCCATCTCCTGAGAATATGACCGAGGCTCTGAACTCTCGGGTATACACCGGGATAAGGTTGGTACAAGCAAACACTCTTTACGGTAAACTAGATCTGAGACCTGCCAAGGAGGAGGGACTCCTATCCGAGGTATGGGCTAGGAAATAGTTTACGAGAAACAACAATTTTACGATGCCTTGGCCAGCGAGCTTGCTAAGGAGGAGGGACTCCTATCCGAAGTGTAGCTTGGAAGTCAATACATTAAACAACAACGAACGATAACTTGTTAATAACAAATATCCAAGGAGGAGGGACTCCTATCCGAGGAGGGAAATGAAACAACGAGCTATTAGATACAAGACATGGACACAACTCAAAAGATTGACCAAAATGCAAGCGCCTTCTGATATTCTCCTTCAAAGCTTTATCAACGAATTACAAAGGTTGGGAAAGCAAAGGCACAAAATCATGCACAATTACGATCGACCAACAAACTCTCATCCAAGAGTGAACAAATATCCGCTTTCAGAGCTGTTGGCAACAATGGCGCAGCAATTTTGCATAGCAAGTAAAAGTTAAACAAACAATGAGCCCAAGGCTTTTATTTATAGAACTCAAAAGAGTGGGCAACCCCAAAATCTCCTTGAGTTAACAATGAGTTCTTGCCAATCAATTAGCAAGATTTATTCCTAAAAAGGGGGAACAAGCAGTTAACTGGAAAACTACTTCAGTTAACTGAAAGTAAACAAAGAGTCAACTGGAAACTACTTCAGTTGACTGAAAGTAAACTAAAGGTGAACTTTAATGCAAGTATCCCTCCAAAATAGACATCCACATTTAGTGGAGATCTAATATCCACAAATCATGGAAGCCAATTAGACATCCTTAATCAGTGGGATCTGACAATGCATGATTTAAGGAAAATGGAGTTAAACTTGGAAAGAAGCATCAAGTTAACTCCAACAACATTTAATGCCTTCTTGAGTTGACTTGGAATGAGGTATCAAGTCAACTTTAAGTATCATAAATGCCAATTGGAATGTAGGACGTCCTTCCTAGGTGCCTTTTTACACTTCACCATTTCTGGTCAACAGCTCCTTGATCCATGTGTTGACTTCTTCCGTTTCCGGATAGTCAATGCTTTGATGACACGACAACTCTTCTTGCGCAAGCTATTGCTCTTGATAACTTTGGCGGCTCCGCGCTTTGTAGTGTGATGGGAATGGATGCGGCCTGTAGCAACCTAGATTCTTCAATATTCTACAATGTGATCTGATTCATGCCCTCCAGCTGCTCCAGATCAACTATTGGATTTACCTGATGTAAGTTTGTGTCAACTGTTTTCAAGTCTTGGTCCCGTATTGTACCTAAGAGTACTGCATCTTGAAAAACTTAAAGATTGACTGTAAACTTGACCTTGTTAGGATTTTCGGAAACCCCTGAAAATAGCGCCCTGCCAAGAAGTATTTTTCCGGAAAAAATCTGGCACATGGGTTTTGTTCGTGCTTCAATGCTGAACAAACCCAGTTCCTCAGAATTTTGATTCTGAAACTTTTTCGGAAAAACCCCCAAAAATAGGGGGCAAGTTTGTTGATTTTGGAAAATTTATCGAGATGGGTTTCTCTGGAAAATTATGCTGAATCTACCCAATTGATCTGATCTGATGTAGCCTGTTGCTTTTTCTGTAAGAAAACCTAAGACAAGAAGAGAGGAAGTAGACAGAAGATGGATTGGAAGTTTTTATCTGATTTCCTGAGAAAATCTGTCTCTGAATCCAACCTCAAATTAGCAATCCTCTTCTGCTTCAAATCTGCAAGAAATATTGAAGAACGGATGAAAACCTTGTCCAGATCTGTCAATGGCGTCCTTGAGAGCTTATGGCTGTTCTTGATCTTTTAACCTGCAATGAAATAATGAAGTAGGATGCCTATACCTTGATTACATAGACTCAAGCCTTAGATCCACAAGTTTGGGAACTTAACTCATGATCAAAAGTGGTTTTGGCTTGATCTGAAGTTCAAAAAGGTGATTTCCACTGATCGTGGAGTGTTTTAGCCAAGTTTAACTCAAAATATCTTGACTTTAGTCAACAACTTGACCTTTGACTTCTTCTAGGCGTCCTTTTTGAATTTTGCAAGTTTTTTGTTATTTTCTCTCTTGAATGACCTCAGTTTGATCTTGAATTTGGCTTGATCTGTTGATCCTGTGATGTTGTCGACACATTCATTGTTGAGTTGGATCCAACTTGAAGAGAAGTGCCTGGGAGGCATGATGGTAAAAAGCTGAGTTTAGAGCTTCAAAAGAGAGGGCGCCTTTTCCAAGAATGGGCTCTTTTGCCTGTGCCTTGGTGAATTTTCATTCTTCGTTCTTCAGCCTTTTGGAATGACCTCTCGTGTTTTGATTTGGATTTCTCGTTGATCGGAGAATCAGATGCTTTCGCTTGATATCCCGCCAGGTAGCTAGCTCCATTTCGCCGAAGATGAATGAATTCAGAAAACTTGGAATTCATTTTAGGGCTCCTTTATTCAAGGGCGCCCCTCATTGAAAAGAGCTCTTTTGTCTTTCAGCATGGTTATCTTTGTTTGAAAAGTTGCCTACTTTGATCTCGATTATCTGTTGACTGCACTGTCAGATGTTTACGCTTTCAGTTGCGTTTCCGAGATCTACTTGGGCTGAGAAGGTTATCCTGGGAAGCCTTTTGTCGTTTATCAGCATCTGGAGGTCCAAAAAAAAGGGAGCCTTTCCTTTGAAAAGGCTCTTTTTTGCTTCGATCTTCACTTTTGACAACCGTTTCTTGATACTTCGTCAACTGCCTCTTTTTGCTTCGTCAACAACTGCTTATGATCAATTCATCAGATGACCTAGCTGTTTGTTTTGTTGTCAAGCCAACAGGTGAATGTCGAGGATGACTGCCTTGGATGTTTCATCAGGCTGCATCTGACCCTTAAGAATCAAGGGCGCCCTGCTTGAAAAAGGCTCTTTTTGTCTCATGAAATGATTTCTCCTTCGTAGCATTTCCAGAGTTAGTCAAATCTCGACCTTTTTCAATTTTAGAAAACTCCTCTGTCGAAGATCACCATTTCTTCATGTCTCACGTTCATCGTGTATGGATGTTTGGGAAAATGACTAAGGCATTTGACTGCATAGCCTCCTCTTGGCAGCAAGGCGTGCATTCTCCAGACTTAGTCAATTTTCAGCATTTTTCATTTTTGAAAATCCCCTTCATCAAACAACATCATTTTAGACCTTTTCCGCCATCGTTGCGTCGTTGAAGCTTTCGAAGGTTAGCTTTCAGCACCTGGTACTGGCCAATCTGCCATTAATGGCTGCGGAGCTCCTAATTTTGTTCCTAAAAAATAGAAATAGACCCACCAGAGTAAAACTTATCTTTTGATGATTCTGACTTGACCAATGTGGTCGTGAAGCCTTTTAACCCTATCAAAATCATTTTCAATCATTTCTGGGAAGGTCCTATTTTCGGGGGTTTTCCCTGAAAATAGGGGCGAAAAACCCTAATTTTCAAATTTTCAGAATTTTGTACGTGTGTTCCTGGACAGAAACCCACCAAGATTCTATGATTGGTTTGACCTAAAACAGACTTTACATGGCATTTTAACAAGATTTAGCTCAATTTATACAGAATGCCAAATTTTTTATTTTGGGTACAACACACACTCTGAATCCACCATCTAGGGAACCATAGTTTCAGGCCCGAAGAATGGAGTAGAATTGCTAATCTTTCCCTTAGCCAAATTCTGGACTTCGAACCAGCAGCATAACGTTATATTTTTTCCAAAGATAATCAACTCTTCAAATAGCAACAATATATATAAGTTTCAATTGGCAAATGAAACACTTCAAATTCCGAGAAGTCGAATCACTTCAACTTCCAAGAGGGACGCCACCTTTAAGCATTTACTTTTTGAAATAATAAAACATTATTCAACTTTCCTTTTAGGCGTTCATTTCCAAATTGCAACAATAAAGCATTTATTTAAATCATTAAATGCTCAACATGACCCCTTAATGACCCCTCTTTAAAACAACATGAAGTTATTAAGCCTAGGAGTGGGGTACAACTGAAAAACATGAAATTGACTAAGTATAAAAACTCAGTCCATGGAGATAACTAAAACCAATGCCAAAACTGAAATTGATGGATAGCAAGATGACTTGAGCTGAACTGCTGATGCCACTGCCAAAATTAGACTTACTTAAAATAGCCAACTGCTATAAATAGTAAGTTCACATCAAAACAACAGAAAGCCAAACTGAACACTGAATTGCAAAGGATTGAACTGCTGGTAGACAGATACTGCCAAAAGATAGACTTGCTAAAAATAACAAATTGCTATAAATAGTAAATCTGCACAACATCCTCTGAACGCCAATTGAGCAGTATCTGAAAGAGGAAACCCTAATTTTGCACAACTGAGTAGCCTACGGATTCTCGAAAATAGGCTAAATCCAAATGAAGAGCGTATGGCAACATTGGAACCTTTTCTAGATGCACCGGAGAAGAGGCAACGGCTTCCTGTTCAAGGGGAGAGATAACATAAGGACATGATTCCACCCCATCTCGCTAAGATGGATTGCTAATGGGGGCAGCCTTAGCTCGACCCTTACCACATTGTGTAGTAACATGATCTGTTGTGAAACATTTTTTGCACCTGAGGGCAATTTTTTTTTTCGTAATCTATTGGTTGGCACCAATGCCTGTTGCCAACTTTGAGAAAAACCTCTGCTGGAAGACCTTTTGAATCCTCCATTTTGATGTACAAGTGAGCAAAAGTTGAGTTTTCATAATTGATTTTTTCCTTTGAAATGTTGTGGTATTTGCCTAGCCCATTGCCAATCTCCTTTGAACAATCAATTTCCCAAAACTATAGGGGAAGGTAAGGTAAACAAACCCACAAATAAGTAGAAGAAAATGACTCTTTTCGCGGATCAAACAAAGGGAACTAGGGTTTCATGCATAGGAAATCTTCGTGGAAGAACCATGGACCAATATTAAGTATCATTTCTTTATCTTCTATAGAATCAAATTCTAGTATGAAAAACCCTTTAGCACAGGAATAAATGCTGACTTCCTCCTCCACATATTCTTTCCAGTTCGAGCATATCCAGGCATGGAGAACACTTAATTTTCACCATACCTTCATAAATTTGCAAACAAGGGCATGGGCCTGTAAGTAGTCCTCTCTTTTACCGAAAAAATTTATCCAAACAAATCTCTGGGGCAGATGGTGACTGGCGCACAAAGAAAGGAGGCTTTTGATTTGCACCGCCACAGGGAGAGGGCGGGTTCCCAGGCTGTGGACCAACATGACTACACCAGCCCTCCAAACCTAGGGCATCACGACTTAAGGCATACTTAAAATTTCTGCGCCCAACATCATTAGACCCTGCGAATGTATTGCACACAACAATATGGGAAGGACACACAACAAATGAAGCCGTTAAAAGGGTTGAAACCGTTGACGTTGCTGACAACGGACAGGAGGGAGGGAGCGCTCGCAGACATTTTCCTTTAAAAACTAATTAATCACTCTTGCTTAGGCAACAAAAGGGGACATTACAAAAGAGGTTTGATGTAGCTAGTTACACTCAATCTAGTGACAGTCATAGGGGTCAAGTATGTAATTTGGGTATAACTACTATTTGTAGTTTGGTTGTCCAGTTTGTTTGATTTGAATGCCTTTAAGGCATACCTCTAGGAACACCCTCTTGGGTTTAAGTTGAGCTTGAAGAATAGGAGAGCTTATCCACTCTTGTGGTTAGCCTTTAACCTTCTAAATTTGTAGATGAGCCCCTATTTACCTTCTTGAAGACAAACCCTTTGCCTTAAAGGTGAAGAAAAGCTCTAGGATTTTGGAATTGCTGATTTAGGACCTAACAAATATAATGCCTTAAATTTTGTTGAACTAATAGTTGTGGATAGTAGTGTGTCGATGGCTAGTGATTTCAAACTCAAAGCCAAGTGATCTCGAGGGCACTCAAAGATCATCTACAATAGGCTCAACGACCACAAAAGTTTTATGTAGACCAACATCATATGGAGAGATCTTTTGAGGTCAGGGACATGGTCTACTTAAGATTGCAGCATTATACATAGTCTTCCCTCAAGAGGAGTGGTGTTGAAAAACTCAAGCCAAAATTCTATGAATTTTACAAGGTGGTGAGGAGGGATAAGAGAAGGGGCCTATTGATTAGAATTTCTAGGGAACAACAAAATCCACAATGTTTTTCATGTCTCTTGTTTGAAGAGAGCTCTTGGTCAAGATATTGTGCCTTCAACAGACCTACTGCTCCTAGATGATGAGGGTAAGTGCATTTTTGTGCTTGAACTTAGAGGGAGAAGTATCACATAAAACTTAGTTCATTGGAGGAACTTGCTTGTGGAAGATGCCACGTGGGAAGGACTAGACATTTTGGAGCACCTAAATTTGTTTTGCTTGAGGACAAGGAATCTTGGGGAGGGTGGTCATGTAATGTCCCCTCTTCAATAAATTCATGTGGCAAAATCTGATATTCATTCGTTGTCTTTTTGATGAGCCAAATCCAATTGATTCTGGTCCCTTGCTTTCGTTTTTCTCTAAGTATGAAGAGTTTTGTGTTTAAGTCTCTATGCGTGAGCTTTTTGTTGGGGTTTCAGGATTGGCCCTCTTGGCATACCTCTTCGTCAAACCCCACAACTTTTCCTTTTCTTATTAGAGTTTGAACTTTCCCTTACCATCATGCCTTGCCCCCAAATTCTGATCTCCACCTAGAGGTATGATTCATGCAATATCTTCAACCCCTGGCTTTCCCACCTTTTTGTCCTTTTAACCTCATCAACCTCTCTACATGGCTTGACTGCCATTAGTGGCCCGTTTTGTTGTTGTTGCTCTTTGAAGAGTGGTTTTCTTGCCTAAACAAACTTTAATAACATTTCTTACTGCGGAATTTACCATACTAGTAGTGTCCTAAGTGGTAAATTGCCATATTTCATTTAATGCGGTGGTTGGAACCACAAACTTTGGGTCATCATGATTTATTAGCCATTGTTTTGGGTGAAAACCTATTTTGACTGTGGATCTTCTTGCTATTTCCGGTTGGATGCATGGTGATGGATTCATCCTCCTATTTTACACCCAAAAGCCCTAATAGACATTGCTTAGAGCACATGTTGTGCAAAGTGTCAAACTAAGGACAAAACCCTTTAGTTTTGCAACGACTAGAGGATGAAAACTCTTTGGTTTCGTCAATTAGAGGACAAAAACCCTTTTGACTTGACAAAGGCAACTTTAGGGGAGTCCAAGAGCAAATTCCACAACCTCAAATTCGGCCTACAAAGCACAAGAATTATTAACATGCTTTGTAAGGATTTGTAATATCTTATTTGTGTTGTTATTGTTATTGTAGTCATTATTCCTGTTGCTGTCACAAATTTGTACTAGTTGTAGTCATGACTATTATAGTTGTTGTATACTAGAAAGTCATTTAGTCTCCATTTTTATTCAAAAGCTTTGTAATGTTCCTTTTCTCTTATTTTTGTAAATTGGGTTATTAATATTTTATAAACTTGTGAAGAATTGAAAATTTTGTCATGGTGGGTGTAATTATATATTAAAGCCGAGGGCAAATTATTAAAGTTAAATATTAGGGTTTTAAAGGGAAATTTCTGTCTTTTGAATTAGGTTAAAACTTCCACAACCCTAAATATTATTGACACAAAATAACACTAAGTATATTACAAGATTACTTTTATTCTAATATTATATAACTAACTTTAGACATGTGTGCCACATGTCGACATCTCTACCAACCGATATACCTTATATATCATAGCCCTAGGTACATGATATTATTAGTTTTACAATGACTAAGAATTAGTATGTTAAGGTCAAATTTACATCACCATATCTCCCTCAATAATTTTTCAAATCCTTATTGTGACCACTTTTTGGAAAGTTCTCAAAATTTTCTTTTCAACAAACCCAAGATCACTTTAATTGGAGACATATAAGGAGATGATCTTTTGCAATAAAGGCAGCTTGAGCAATTTCTTTTTCTCCCACTTTGCCCAAATTGAGATACTAGTATATTTGAACTTACATATACTAATAGAAATGCTCCAAAAAGAGCCAATATATGCAAAAATAGATTAAACCCTAAGGTAGGGTAACACCGTACATTACTCTTCACATATCCTTTCTTGCCTAAGCTCCATAATATAAAACACTCAACTACCTATCACTATCACTTTACTAGACACGTGGGTTAAATACTTCCATTCTAAGATTGCCCAATATAAGTAACTTAAAGAATATATGCCATATGTTGGTATCTCCATCAACCAATATACGTTATAATATCTTGCATCATTAATTTCTACATAATTTTTGTTACTGACCTCTATTATTCCTCTAATTGGTCATTTGGTGGCTCCTCAAGTGCTAAAAGTGGTTGCTGTTTTGTCTCCTCATGTGATTATTCGATAACTTCTAGCCACCTTCATTGAAAGTGATCTTACGTATGACCAAGGTGATGCCAATTATTGCATTGGGCTCACACACTCCAAACCTCCTTCGGTTCCTTGTAAGCGGGTATTCTAATAATGTCTAGCACAATTAGCTTGGAAAATGTATACCCAATGTATCGTGGATTTTTTAATTTTGTGAACTTCTCAAAGCTTCCAATTCTCCTTTTCTGCCAAGACTAAATTCTTTGCTAAGTTTGTAGTAACGAGTGATAAAGTCTGCTATTGATTGTACACATGATTTATGCAAGTTTACAGCTTTGTGTAGCAATCCATTTTGCCGCTCTACTATGTCCTGCAGCTCTTTCTTCTCCACCGTAAATTGTGCTAACTGCTTACTCAACTGTTCTTTTTCTTGGGCCAATTTTCACTCTTAAGTTAATTTTTTTGTCTTTCCTTGGTCTTCTATAGTTCTACTAATTTCTTCCATGTCAATTGCATTTAGTTCTAATATTTCCTTCTCTCTATATATACAATATCCATGATTTTGGACAAGCTAAAATCAAAATATCATCACCATCTACATGTTTTGTCATTGAGAGTAGACTTTGAATAAAAGATACTGCATTTTTTGGCACATATGTTTTTTTCTTTTTGATGCGAGGAGCATCCTAAGGGTCAAACAATCTTCCATCATCTGAAAAGAGTTTGTTCTTTTTCTTCGTTTTGATTTGTCTGCACATTAGACTAGCTGCTGTGCTTGGGTTTTGAAGTGTGCAATGATCATTTGGTGTGTAGTTTAGTTGTGTGTGTTTGGGAGCTTGAGGAATCTATCATGTTAACATGAAAGCCACTAGATGAGGCATTGGTGCCTAGATGAGGCATTGGTGCCACATGGGCACACAAATTGAAGCAAAATCTCACCTTTGCATAGATAAACCCTCACAAAACTGCTTAGGGTAGAGCATGTCAGAAGGTGCTACAGGTTGTTGCATAAGTGTGAGAAAGCCATGTATGGTTTAGTTAACACCTAGGAGAATGGGTTTGTTAAAAAGCCATATGAAGTTTGATAGTTGGAAAACAAACTCTTTTGCTGGTTATTTTAGACTCT
Organism: Sequoia sempervirens; assembly: GCA_007258455.2. Classification (NCBI taxonomy): domain Eukaryota; kingdom Viridiplantae; phylum Streptophyta; class Pinopsida; order Cupressales; family Cupressaceae; genus Sequoia; species Sequoia sempervirens. The sequence continues at coordinate 159,301,574 of VDFB02270651.1, read as the reverse complement.
CTAGAATAGTTAATAATCTTTGAGTGACATTTAGAGGGTGTATAGTAACAATAGGAAATTTGCAAAACCATATGATGAAAGTTGAAGTGTTAGGTTTCTTTAAGCTTCGGTTGTAGATGTGTGGCTAGACAAGGACCTTTCAGTTCATACATTTGTGGAAATGTTATGCTATAGAGGCTGTTGAAGTTTGTACGGAAGTGGAGCTGAAGGATTGGAGATGCAATAGCTGTATTAAAAGTTGAGAGTGAGAATGTAATGTCCCCTTTTTAGTGAGCATCAGAGTTTGGTGTTTTAGCCTATCATCGAGAGCTCGTAGGTTAATAATGGTGACTAGAGGGCCCCATTTTGGAGATATTTGGCTCTTCAGTTGGCAGTTTGCAGTGTTTGTCAGCTCCAAATTCTTGTCATATTTAGAGGGTATGATACTCAGGGGTTTCTGGCTTCATTTATATACACTTACTATTTATAGTAAGTTAGTGGGTTGTTAGAGGCCAACCTTACTATTTTTAGTAAGGCACCTTGGTGAGCAGAGAACTCAGTGGGCTTCTTCTTGGCATTGACAAAATTGATTTATGAGGTTTATTAATGGAGTTATGGCATTTAATTATTATTAAAGTTATACTTTAATAATAATTAATTAGTTATAAAAGTGCACATCATTAAATGCTTTATTGACTTTATTATAAAAGGGTATTTAATGTTATAAAGTCAAAATTAAAAAGCACAAGATATGGGCGCCCACTTTGAGGAATATTATAAAGTGACAAAGCAAATAAGTTATATTATTTTTAATGATTAAATGCCTCATGGGAAATCGTGCCATTTGGGAGAGGATATAAAAGGGCTTCAAAAAACATTTTCAATTCATCATTGATCATTTTCAACAATTGATTTTTTGTGCTTTGGCATTTGGAGGTGAAGACAAGGGTTTTCAGCTGCAAACGATCTTGGAGAACATTCATTCTCTTTGATTGAGCAACCGATAGGTGTGAGATACCATCCAAGGGTTGTTGTTCAAGTGGCTTTAAATTTAGAAGTCACATTGTGCTCAAATTGAAGTATTTACACCAGATTTCACAAGGTTTTTATAGTAGATGAGAAGTTCATTGAGGGAGATTGCTGTGTATCAACATTTCATTGCTGATTTAATAATCATCATTACAACAAGCCATACAATCTGTAAACCTGGCTGTACCTTCTTCTATTGCTAGGCGTGTTACTGCTAGGCTGAAAACAAGGTTTGGGTGCTGAAATCTTTATCAATTTGGGCAATTGGAATTAAGATATTAATTTGAAGCATCAAATTGTGGAGAAGCCTATATTTGAACCTAGACATCCATTGTATGAAGTTTGCTAGTTGCTGTTAGGCGCCCATATTTGAGAGTTACCTGTTTGCTGATTATTAATTCCAGAACTTGTAGTTATGTTGCTTGGACACCGGGTATTGTTGTGCAAAAGAAATGATAAATCAGATTTGAGTCATTTTTGTATCTATCTCCTGTATTTTTCCTTATTTGCATCTATATATATATATATTTTAAATTCCTGGCATTTTATCTCATAAACCTCAAAAAAAAATTAAAACAAGCACAAATTGTGAAAGATCAAATGAATCAAACAAGGCAAAAACCTAGTTAGCAAATGTCCACCTGGGGTGGGACATTTCAGAGAATTGAGTAGTTCCTAGCCATAGTTGTGCTCCTGTCAAAGAGGATATATTGTAAGATAGATAGTTTTTGCAAGGAGGTTCAATATTTGTTACTTGGGTAGTATAGTTGATTGGGTTCCATATATTTTGTAGTGGCCCATAGAGTGTACAATTCTTTTGTTGCCTACATATAATAGAGATTGTCTGATTCTGTAATGAGCCGAACCAATTTTTTTTTCAATTTTTCAATGAACAGCCCAATACAACAAGCACCCGTTCAGGTTAGCTCAATCCAAATCAATTGCTGGAAAGTAACTCTACGCCAAGAATGTACACCAGGATCCCAACGTAGGGCAAGGTGTGAGCATATGGCACTGAGGATCGCCAGTAGAAATTGAAAGATTACAATGCTGGAAAGTAACCCAACACCAAGAATGTGCACTCAAGACCCGAGGTGGGTGAGGTGTTAACATATGGCAAAGGGGATCATTAGTGCTCAAATGAAGTACAATATTGAAATGAAAGCTCAACCACTTATTCAGCGGGAGCAAAAGAGGAACTGAAAGAAAGAAGGCTTGACCACTTATTCAACGGGAGCTATTACAATGAAATAACAATCAGTTTTTTCCCCTTCTTGGTGGTAAACCATCCAAGAGCTTAAGTGTGTTTGTTCATTTTCCTTCTCTGGCGGTAAACCGTCCAAAGATTGTTAATGTTTGCTGCTTAAAGAGAACTAAGTAACTGCAGAATTAGATGACTGAAATAGTACTACTATTTGCAGCCTTACAATGCAACAATCTGCAAATTACAAAATATTACAATAGTAAAATCAATGCCATAGCTGCAAGATTATTTCTCCAACATCTAAGACTTAGCAAGACTGAAAAAGCAACCCAAAATCTGAACTTCTACAATCTGATATGACAGACCTGTAACTGAAAATGCACAAACCAGCAACACTAAGACCCACTAAAATGCTTGTAACTCACTCCAAACTCACTCAAATGACATGAGACCAAGTGCTATGAACTCCTAGGAAGATGGCGACCAAGTTATGACCAAGAAATGGTTGCAACAACTACTCAATGAATTTTCTAAACATTTTTCAGGCAAGATGAAGTGGTACAGCCTCAAGAGGGGCGACTTCTGCAAGATAAAATCAAAATCTGCATAATAAAATCTGAAACTCTCCAAAAAGGGGCGCCCAAGGATGACAATGACATATGCAAACTACCCAGAACAATATAAAATTTATTGTAAGACTTATGAGCAAAAACTACTTTCAGCTATACTAGACCAACAAACTCAGAAATACTCAAAAACTCCATAAAACTCCATCTCAAGTGCTCAACCTGCTCTCAAGAGTCAAGAACAACCTTAATCTTAACTAGTTGCTATCTTTTAAGCAAGAAGCTAAGCCAAGCTAGGAGGTGTGCATTCCTCGAAGCAACTCACTCACCATTTCGGCAACATAACAGTATATTTTCTTCATGGATGAAAAACAAAGAGCCCAACACTCTTATTTATAGTTTTTTCTGTCTCCAAATTCAAATTCACTCTCCCTCCAAATGGACACCAAACCCAAATTCACATTCACTTTTCCAACATTTTCCAAATTGCATTTCATATCACCTTATTCCAAGTCGTCCTTCTCAAGGAAATAATACACTTTATCAAAAATATTAATAAAGCATCATGTGGCGTCCAACTAATGATAAAGTGAAGTACTTTATAAAATAATATATCTCCTCAAAATATTATCTGATTTGCATTTCATTTCCCCATGTCTCCAAGGCGTTTAACATCAAGAAAGTAATATACTTTATTAAATTTGCTAATAAAGTATAAAATGGCGTCCAAATATAATAAATTGAATGACTTTAATAAAATCACTTATTTCTCGTTAAGGCGTCCACCAAACCTTATCAAAATTCACTTTATTAAAATATTTTACCTCCACAAGTGAAGTGCCCAACTCAAGCTCAGACCTGCCAAAAATAGGTTAGAAGTATTGAAGACTCAAACTGCTCCAACTAACCTGTTAGAAATAGACTTGGAATGGGCTTGCTGAAAACCTGCTAAATATAGCACCAAGGGGGTTGGAGACCCAACTGCTCAAACTGACCTGCTAGATATAGCCACTGAACTGAACTACAAAAACCTTGCTAAAAATAGAACTTACTAAAACTAGCATACTGCTTAAAATAGTAAGTTGTTCCAAACTCATTTTGAGCACAAACCGAGCAGTCGTCATAACTTACTAAAAATAGCAAGTTCAGAAAAGTCCATTGTTCCTGATGCATGTCACATCACTGCGAAGCACTCTGAAAACGCAGAAGGAATCCAAAATCCAAACTGAAAAACTCCAACATGCAAGCCTCCAAAAGCAGCCAAGAATGCAAGTGAATATCCTATCATGCATGCTACCTCATCACGAAGCTCTCCAAAAACCCAAAAAGCTCCACCAGACATGCGTTAGAAATTCTCGCATGCAAGACCTCAAAACCTCCTCAGAAGTGAAAACCCTAATTTTAGCTTTTGACCAGCCTACGGGCTTCCGGAAATAGGCTATTAGACACAAAAGAGTGTATGGCTAAACTGGGGACATTACAGATTTCGAAATTCTTCATCGATTCTTCCTTCTTTGTGTGCTTCATTGTGTAACTTTGGGAAAATGTTAGCCAATTGTTCCTTTGGCCTAGTGGTTTTGTATCCCTTATGAAAATCATGTAAATTTTTTTTAGTTCCTTGTATAAATTTTGCCTCAAATTCAATTATTTCCTACATACCTCTCACATCGCCTAATTTCCTTGAATACATTAGATGTATCAACCTCATCACAATTCACAATACATAAAGACATTGCCTTAATGACATGTTCGCATCAGATCCATTGTAGGTAAATTGTATTGAACAAATTGCATTCCAAAATTGCCCTCATCATAAGAAACTCCTTAGTGACTTGTGTGTGAAAACAAGAACTATTCATATCAAATTCATTTCCTTCTTATCCAACTATTTCTACTTGCCTTGCCTTGTCTTGAAGGAACCTTATAAACTCAATATTGTCCTCCATAGACCTTGTTTCTACATGCTTTCTTGTTTGTTTAGCATCAAGAGTTTACTTCGATAAATTTGCAGTTTGATGTTTTTTGAACATGCCATATCCTATAGAATTAAATGAATTGCCCATAGTCATTTGATTATTTACCTTGCACCACTTTAATACTTGCTTCTAGAACCTAGAATTTTGATTGTGTAGGTAGTGGCATGATTCGTTCTCTCTATTGTATTTTTCTTAGTTTGCTTCATTATCTTTGTTCTTTCTTTACAATGATACCTCCTCCTCAGAAATAGCATTTGGTATTAGATTTCGTTTATCTTGGTAGAAATTTGTCTTCTTTGTCTTTCTAGACTCATAAAATGCCCACAAATTTTGTCTCATAAGCACTTTTATTCCCTCATCATTGATGGATCTTTCACATTATGCCTATTAAATGCAAGAGAAAGCAACAACAATGATTGTGCATATAGGGCATAGATTGAAAGAATGATGAACGTTTTTTGTGTAGTTATTGTTTAGTTTTAGTTAATGCATGCATGTACAATATAAAGAAAATGTCAAAAGTTTATTGTATACCTAGTTTGAAGATGGTCTAACCTTCTACGATGGATAATTTGAAGTAGAAAGTTCATCCCTACTTCTATGTTGGAAACTCTCTCATAGTTGCACGTAGCTCTTGTGGTGTAGTGAACAATCTATTTATGCATCAAAGAGGTCCTCTGTAACCTTTGCATCGCTTCAAAATGAGGTGCTATAGAACAATGATGGATTGAGATAGTACTCAACAACATGCAAGGGGAATGCATTTGTTGATCCCATTTGTCATCAATTATCTACCACAACATGTACCTGTCCTTATTACAATCCATTCTACTCTTGATGGTATCCTTAGTACCTATCCATGGCTTCATGTGACCCATGGATTATTTATTTGCATAGACTATTTTTAGAACTTTGACTAGAAGCTTTGAAAACTAGACAACTTGTTTTGCTTCCTCCCAAACATTCATTGAAAAAATGTTGTTTGTGCCATGCTTTTGCTATCCATTCGAATGGAAAAGCTAGACTCCACCTACTCATTTGAAATGGACATTCATTTCAAATTCATTTTTTTGCGAACAAAGGGTCTACAATGCAAGGAAGTGTGTGGCACCTACTCATTTGAAATAAACATTCATTTCAAATTCATTTTTTGTGAACCAAGAGTTTGCAATGCAAAGAAGTGGGTGGCAAATCTTGTCACCCCTAGCCAAAGTAGTTCCTTGCTCTCTATGAAGGTGTGCATCATACTCAACACCCTTGTAATTGTGCAGGCACTTTGCAATACACCCTTAAGCCATTCAAGTATCTCAATGTTCTCCAAGATTAGATCAAGATAGCGTGCCACCCATGGGCTCCAAAACATGGTGGGATACTTCACCATCAAATGTCTCCCAACAACAACACTATCTTTAATAATTTGGACTAGATTTTGTGGCCCTATGCCAATGATCACTTCATCAAAGAGTTCAAATAATGCCTTTGTTGATTTCAGTCTATTTGATGTATTCATAGATTTTATAAAGATTGTGCCAATATCAAATGTGAGAAGGAAGTTGATGAGAATATAGTTACTTTTATTTTTCCACCCATTTGAAATGACAGTGCACCCAATCTTTTTGCACTTGCGATATTTAATAACAACATTGTTTACATCTTGCATTGCATCCTTCAACATATTAGCCCTCAAAGCTTTATGTGATGGGGCCTTGAACCTAGGACCCACAATTGCAATGGCCTATGCCATAACTTGCCAATATGGAGACATGACAACAATGAATGACAAACTAGAATGATACCAAAAATTTTCAATGGCCTTCTTTGCTTTTTTTTAAACATTCCTCTATCCTATACACTCTAAAGTGGGTTGCAATTTTGCTATAGTACAAGGTTCAAAGTTGTTAATGTTTCCCCCTTGTCTTTGACACATGAGTTGTAGAAATAGGTGTAGATTGATGCTCTCTTGCAATCTTCTATTATAGTTCTAGCTCATTAAATAGATCAACTTTAGCCTTCGAAGAATTCAATCCAACTTGTGTGCCTATCATTGCCATTTTGGCCTTACCTTTTGAATATGCCAAAAGAGCCTATTGCACTTGATGGGAGACATCTAAGCACTTTTTGCAAGGCTTGAATCATGCCTTGGCAATAGTGACAAATACCACTTGAAGCAAAAAATACCTCCATTGCATACAAGCCCACAAAAATTGCATTTCACTTTGTACCTTGCATATGAAAAGTCTCTTCCATGCAACATGGTGACGAAATTTGCAAAAAAAAAAGGACTTAGGCTTTCAAATGTTTCAAGGTTTCAATTTTTACCTTGTTACTCCTAGAGGAAACCATTGTTTCTTTCATCTTATCGTTCTTTCCTTTTGACATACCTATATCTCCAATTCCAAACTTCCAATATACCACGCCTCCTTATATACCCAAAGGTATGTGGAAGAGTGTTGCTTCAAAAGAACAATCTTCACAATATACCGAACCTCTAGATATACCAAACCTTTTGATATATATCACTTCTTCCTATATACCCAAAGGTATGTGGAAGCACAGTGGTATGGGAGAGTAGAATGGCACCAAAAGAAATGTTACAAAAGGTCTCGAGTTTGTCTAATGGCATACTTGCTTCCAATGGGTAGTCTAGAGCATGAAGGTGTGATTACTCATCAAACAATGAGAATACCCCTATATTGGATTTACACTAAATGACAAATCACCAAAAGGAGAAAGAAAAAATAATATTTAGAGAAGATAATTGTAGGGAAAAGAATTTGTAGTCTCCTTATTGCTCCAACCTCAATAGTCCTCAAATATCCCTTTGGGGCGTCACTTCTTAAGATACAAGAGGGTAATCTAATCAAATGTTATGTTTGGTGTTTGCCTGGAACATACCCTTGTCGAATCTAAGGCATTTTGTTAGCAAAATATATGCATGAGAGCCACAACATTTAGATTAGGTACCTAAAATGAATGCATCTGATTCGGGTAGTATGATTGGATGGAAGAATGATGCTTGGAAGAGAAGAACAACTAATCTTGTGAAAGAGACTGGCATAAATCTGAAACTGCTCAAAACTATTAGTGTTGAAGTAAAGCTAAACTAATACTACATCCCAACAAATATAAATGATCTATTAAAAAAAAATATAAAAGTATAATTGAAATATAATCATACAAACTCCAAATCATTAAACAAAATTGAAATACATACATGCAAACTAATGATTGATCTACCGTTGAGGGAAAGTCACCCACTATTAGTCTTCCTCAGTAAATCCTCTCCTAGAAAGATTGGGGCATGTGACCCCCTCTACATCTAGAATTTATGTAGTGATAAAAAACAAAATATATGATAATTGAAATGAAATATTTAGAAAGAAAACTGTAATGTCCCACCTTGGTTGGAACAATTTTTTGTGTCTTTCGATGTAGTTTGGAAATGTACTTGCAATAGTTTTGAATAGACAAATGAAGTGCGGGCAATAAAGAAATGTGCAGCGATTAATCAACTCAAGAAACATACAATATTCATGTTGAACCCCAAATTAAATTTTTTGCTAGACTTAGGCATCTTGCAGAAATGAGTAAAAGTCTTGTCAAAATTGTCAAAAAAAGGTCAAAATTGGGGTTTGCATGTCTTGCATGAGGAGGGTCAAAAACTTGAAATTTTCAAATCTAATGATCTGGGTCTGCTCAGGGTGACCAAGTCTACAAAACCCAGATCTCAGTTTTTTGGCCCTAAATTTTAGGAAAATTTCTATTTTTAGAAACTTTCTAAAAATAGAACTTTTTTCTAGGCTTTTTTGGGTTTCTTTTGAAACAGATGTTGGCAAAATTTTCTAAAAATAGAAAGTTTGGCTTCTAGGGTTCAAACTAATTTTGATTGGTCGAAAATACTTCCTCATCACGCTGGTGCAGTCAGAATCATCAAAAGACCAGTTTTGCCCTAGTGGGTCTATTTTGCTTTTTCAAAAGCTTTTTCAGGAGCTCCAAGGCCATTAATGGAGGTTAGTCAGCTTCCAGGTCTCAGATTCAAACATTCAAGCACTGAACAAAAGATGAGAAATGATGAGATGCACGTAGAACGAAGAATGAGAAGGGAAGCTGCGAAAGTTGGAAAATGCAAACTTTTGACTAACACTGGAGAGTCCAGGCGCCCTAGCTCAGTCTAGGTGCCCAAACACTCATGCCTTGGAAATTTTCCAGTCTCCGACAGTCAAAGCAATGACAAGCACGTGAAACAAGGAGAAAGTTGAAAATTGCAAAATAAAAACCAAGTCTACCAGCCATGGGCGCCCCAGAAGGAAATAGGCACCCAACTTTTCAAGAGGTCAGATGATGGAATTAAGGTTTGAAGCTCTCGAACAATGTTGCTAAGAATCTTCTCAACTCCGTAGTGAGTCCATCAGCGCAGTCATCCGATCAATTAGTCATCCAAAATTGAAGATCAAACGGATAGGTCTCAACCAAGAAGCAGAATGTAAATCATGAAATCATCAGAAAATATTCTAAGTTTGGAGAACTTGGGCACTCCAGAAGAAGATAGGCACCTAGGGTTTTGAAGGCCCAAATCCAGCAGTTAAGGTTTGCAAATATGCTCAATCTCTTCAGAATCCTCCCAACTTCGTAGTGAATATCTAGGCATGATCATCAGATTCTTCAGTTGCCAACAAACTCAGGATGAACAAAAGGCATAACATGAGGTGTCAAGCTTCAAGGGTGAAAACTGAAGAAAAATGACTAACTCTGGAGGAGTTGGGCGCCCCAGAAGGAGATAGGCGCCCAAGCTTTTGGGGCATCAAATGGACAAATTTGTAGTTGCAGTCTCCAACATGTCTTCTCCAGTCTTGATTAGGCTTTCCAACACAATCGTGAGCAGGTCCATCGGAGTTGACAAGCATCAGATATCACCGACTGATCGAAGGGGTAAAACCATGGAAATGTTAGAAGCCAAAAGCAAGGTGAAAATCACAGAAAATAAACTAACTCTGGAGGAGTTGGGCGCCCCAACTAGCCAGGGGTGCCCAAGCTTTTGACTGCCAAGATGTAGCTTTCAGGAGATGAAGCGTCCAAAGAACCCTCCTCAGAATCTTTCGAATATGACAGTCAGTCAATCGGATCAGTCTAGCTCCTAGAATCGCGAATTCATCTGTAGATCAAGGAAAACAAGCAAGAACTTGAACATAAAAATGGCTAACACTGGTGATCATGGGTGCCCCAGGTAGCCAGAGGCGCCCATGATTTTGAAGGTCAAGATGGAGTTTTTGTCAAAAGTTGCCTCGAAACAAACTTTGTCAGATTCACTTAGGCTCTGCAATGGATCATTCTGCCAAATCACAGGATTCATTGAGCTCCTAGAAATTGAAATCAAACAGAGGCCAAAATCAAGTAAAATCTTGAAAATGATGAAAAAATGGCTAAGCCTTCCAAGGGTGGCGCCCAAGTTCTCATGCCTAAGCCAAAATTTTCAAATTTTCAAAATTTCAAGAAGAAAAAACGTCCAAGTTCAATGCATAAGCTCAGGATTGGCTTCGAAGGATTTAAAGCAAAAGAAAGCAGATTTTCTCAACCTCAACTTATTTAAGACGTCTTTGCCTTTCATTTCCCATAATTTTTGCAGGTGGCATCCAAGGAAGAGAAGAGCAAACATAAAATTTTTCGAGAGCCAAAACTCAGTAATTTTTCACAGTTCATTATATTTTCCATATCAACATACAAAGAGGCTTCTTTTCTCATGCTTTTTTCTTCTAGAACATCAATTTTCTTGAGGAGGTCAAAATTTTCAATTTTCAGCGATCTGGGTCAATCAGTTTCTGGTTTTGAACAACTTCGAAGAATTTTCAGATTTCAAAAAACTTGCTTTTTCCTCGCATGTCCAAAAAAACATCAAAATTTTCAACATTTGATCAACTGGGTCTACCAAGAATGTGATTCTGCACAAAACTCAGCTCTCAGCCTTTTTGTGAATTCTAGGGTTTGTTTCTTTTTCAATTAGCCTTTAGTATTTCTCAAATCTGACGACTTGGGTCCTCTTGAAACAAAGTTGTCAACAAAACCCAGGTCCCAACTTTTTTTTGTCAAAAAATTTCAGAAATTAGGGTTTGTTACTTTTTCAATCAACACTCAAAATTTTCAAAAATGGATGATCTAGGTCTTCTTGTAACGAAATTCTCTACAAAACCCATATCTCAATTTTTTTTTGAAAAATTCGTTCGTTTGAAGAAGAAAAACCAATGAGCTAAAGTTAGAAAGTGTGCAAAACTTGTTTGAATATAGTCAAGTTTATAATTGATCTTCAAGTTTTTCAGTATGGAATACACTCCTATCAAGATCAAGACAAAATCAGTGCTATATCATGACTTCATCAAAACAGTTGAACCTGACTTGCATCATATTAAGCCGGTGTTCAATTTGTGTGCTTTAGAAGACGCAAGTAATGTTGCGGTCAGACACCTTGGTCACTTTGGACTACTTGCAGCGGCATCAATTCCTATTTCAGTGCAAAGTCTAGAATTTGTAATTGCTTGCATCAAGCATTACAATCCTATGATCCTGTGAGTGCAAAGTCTAGGGCAAGTACATGAAGTCCACACTTTCTTGCAGAATCGAAAGAAGCTTGCCTTCAATTTTCTATTTGAATTGGGAATTTACAGATGTAGATCGTCAGCAGAAGCCAAGTCCATGGGTGATGAGTTGGATAAACTTGGTCTCAAGCCACACAGCGAGAGACGATCATACGACCCTCATGGTGTCTTCGCGTCTCGACTTGGTCAGAACTATGCCCATGTGTCCGCACTTGAAGATTTTTGGGCCAATTGCAAAGATGAGTTTGAGGTACGGAGGCGCAACTACAACAGACTTACTCTCCATCAAATGAAAGATTGCTTGTCAGAGGATATTGAGGGATTATCTGATGATGATGGAGATGTCCTTCGAACATACACACGAAAGGAAATTGAACAACAACCTCTTCCACAGGTCAATTGGGCCAACAAAGAAAGCATCTCGGTGGAAGAAAGGACATGCCAAGTCATTGAGCACAACGAGATTTTCTTAGTCCTCAAGAGGAAGAAATCCATTCTAGCAGCAGAGCCGCCAAGAATGCAGTCATCTCTTCCCTCTTCTTCTAGAGCACAACCAAAGATGAAGGGTGTAAGTCAGCCTCAAGATGGTGCAAAGGGTAGCAGATCAACAAAGAATGTAAGGAGAAGGTTGGACTTTTCAAATATAATCATACAGGAGCAACCAATAGTCAAAGCAAAAGTTCCTCCAGAAGAGTCCGTACCTCAAAAAGAAGCAAAGGATGTGCCTTTGACACATAATTCTCCACCATTGCCAAGGTCTTCACCGATTCACATTGATCTAGAGGATGAAGAAGTAGAAGAAGTTGCAGCTGAGCCTCTCATGGAAGTTAGTAGAGATACCACATTTTGGCTTGAGAGCTCCTTGGGAAGGAAGAGAAGGAGACCTTCATATCAGCTCAACTTTGATGATCTTGACAACATTTACCAGGAGGCACCGAAAAAGAAAGCAAAGAGACAAGTTCACTTTGAAAGGAATCCAGATGGTGAGATGATCATGGAGACTGCTACACATCCTGAAGATAAAAACAAGGATGAAGTGGAGGAGGATGATTTTGTCATGGTTAAGGCCAACCTTGGTAAAAGCACTAGGCATGTGGCTGTAAGTTTGTTCAAAGTTGCAGCTGAAAATCTTCAAGAAAGAGTGCTTAAAGATGGAGAAGATAAGGCAGCCCTCAAGGCTGAAATCCGGCAACTCAGGCTATATATTTCTAATCTTGTTCATAGTACTTCACAAACTTCTTAGTTGCTGCCCTAGGTTCTAGAGACACTAGCTGATCAACGACAGTTGAGGCAGTTGGTGATATATGGAAGGAAAACACGGGAATGGATTGAAGAGTTCATCACCAGAGGCAAATAAATCCTTGCACAGATATATCAGCTAAGGAATAATGCTCATGACTTATGCCAAGGGATTCAAGGATTTGAGCAATTGATAGAAGAGGTGAAACCTATGCATGAGATCATCATGGAAGATTTGGATACAGCATATGGCTCAATGGTTTCAAGAGAACACAAGAGGCAACTCCTTGCATGGAAAGAACGTCACCTCTTCAAGGTGAGAACCTACGAAAGGATATCTGAAGAATTAGGTGCATATAGACAAAGGGTGATTGATGCTCTCCAGTTCATAAATGAATTTGTTTCAGGAATCCCTTGTCGATATTGTCATGATGATGGCTCTTACATTGAACTTGCCGAAGTACAAGCTGAGTTCCAGAATGTTGTTCGTGGCAGTGATGGTAGTGATCCTGTTGCTGGGAAGATGAGTCAGATTTCCATGAATTCAGCGAGGTTCGAGAAAGCGGCCAATGAGGTCGAAGATTTTCTGAGATCAATTGTAGAAGAAGAAATCCTTGAAAAGCGAAACTTTGCTATAGATAGTATTGATGCTCCTAATAGAGATATAGTTTCCAGCTTTTTGGCGGATGTGATCGAGATATAAAGCAACAATCATCTAGAAGCTTTCTTTCTATTCTCAATTCTTATCCACTCTTTGAAGAAGAGAGAAAACAAATTATAATAGTTGGCATTTCCTGTTTTTATGCTTTATTAGGTGGTTAGATGTTTATCTTGTTTAGTTTTAGAAATAAAAGCTTGCATGCTGGCAAGTCTTAGTTGTAAAAGCAAGGAGATTTTAGGGTTCCTTACTCCTCTGCTTATGTATAAATAAGGGCAGCCTTGCCCATTATTTTCTTAACCGTGCTTGTGATAACAAATTGTTGAGCCTATTTTGCCTGCAAGTAGTTGTTTAGTTTCAGTTCACTTTGTGTAAGAACAAGTTTGCAAGTCTCTTTTAGCTGCAAGTTCTTGTTCAGTGCATGTGTACTATGTCAATGTATTCTGGTTTGATGGCTAAATTGTAAGCCTATTTTGCTACAATCCTGCTGTCCCAAAAGTGTAATCTTTTGTTCTTGAAATTTGAGGAAATAAAGTCTTGTGCCTTCTTTGCTGCCCTAATATAAAGTCTCAGATTTCCGTTTATTGTGTTATGCTTATATGATCTTTATTTCAGCTTGCATTGAAAGTAAGTAGATGTGTGTTGGAAAAGAGTTTATTTAAGTATTTTGTCAGGAAATCCTTCCTTCTCCATTTCTAACTCTCTTGCTCTGCATTTACTTGAGAAGTTAGAAACGTCATTAGAGTAGGCTTAGTTGTAGTTGAACTTCTAAAACATAAAATCTTAGTTACGACGCTTGAGTTTTATAACCTTGTGCTCTTATTTGAACAAAAAGATAGGCAAATTAGTTTTAATTTACTTTCTTAAGCAACATCAGCAAAGAGGGAGCTTCCCCTCCTAATTCGAAGAGCAATTTATCTGTACATAGCTGTCCGTTTCTAATTCACATTCTAGAGGTGCGAATTGAAATGCCAACAATTCAGAAATATAAAAGGCTGAAAATTTCAAAATTTAACTCAATGTAAAATATACATTTTTTCTTAGAACTAAGAGCAACCCAGATGCATAAATGTCATTACATATCTATTTTTGACATACCCATAAAATGTTATTGATAGTTGCAGGTCTGATCACAACAAATCAGCATTTTGACACTCACAAATTTGCTCATAAAACATCAAACCCTCTTTTCTCCAACCTGAAACTGACATGCAACCATGTAGCAATCCTAGGCGCCACAAATGGAGGTGATGGCAGCCTGAAACCCTAGGCGATTTTCCAAGGAAGAAGCCCACGCCCCTGCTGTAGCTCAATGGCCTTGTTGGAGGTGCACAACCAGCAAAGGAGTCGCCAAATATGTGATATTTTTCTGTTTTTGGAATGCTGCAAATACCTTCACATATCTGCTGTCAAAATATCGCCTCAATCTACAATGCAACTCAAGTATATTATTGCCAATGAAACCCATAATCAGATTTATGGCACCAATAGACCCTTGGAAACCCTCACGTCCAAACTAGCAAGGATTACTTATACATGAGTAAGTAAATCCTTCAAATTCGAACAATAAATCTTCCAATTTCTTGTTAATCCATCAAACCTTGAAAATGGAATTCTTCCCTGTAAATCGTTGAAGCTCAAATATAATTCCTGGATGAGATTATTCGATCAAGTGCTCTTGGGTGATCTTCCACACCTGCAAACATTATCCTTTGAGGGATTTCGTCCTCAAAAAGCTATGGCTTCACAACCAACAAACCCTTGTTGAAGCTCTTCTCAAATTTTGTGCAAACAAGAATAATAATAATGAATGTGCAAAATGAGCTCTCAATGCCCTTTTATATTTTCCATGCCCAATATGCATTTGAATTCCACTTCATTTCATTTTCTTTAATTTCCCCACCTTTCATTCTTTTAATTTTGATGCACAACTTAATAATATAACATCCCTTTTAAAGTCACTTGTATCTCCCTTTTAAATTGGCACTTAACTTTATATTATAAAGTGCACTGTAAAAATCACTTATATCCTTTAAAGTCCCTTTTATTTTGTTAATAACGCATAAAGTTAAATTGTTTAATTTAAACTTTATTATTTGATGTTATTAATATTAAATGCACAGGACCAATATTAACCAATATAACTCTGGGATATAATTACGCCATCATGCCAAATATAGAAACTCTGCCAGCTGACCAAACCATGACTTACTATAAATAGTAAGTATGAGCAAGCATCCAAGTGACTTAATAAAAATAGTAAGTGTGGGTCAAAGTGTCCAGAATGACCTCTGGAAGGCACACCACAAATAAACTGGGACACTGAGCTGAAGAGTACTAAAATAAGCACCAAAGGGTTTGCTGAAGAGCCATAGATCACCCTCAAAGGGGTCCCCTAAACGACCTATTAGCCTACGGGGACCAGTTGGTAGACTAAACACTGCATCTAACCATTGCCTAGGAAAAGGGGACATTACAAAAACTTAAACAATTTCTTTTGTCCTTCATCCTTTCTCTCAACCCGCTCTCTTTACAACATGCCTTGTTGTTCCTTAACAACTTGCAATAAAATAGGATAAGATAAATACATTAGGGGAATAATTTCAACTAAATCCACATAATCTTACAAATATTTGTGAGCTATCTAATCCTATTTTCTCTCTTATTATATTCAACTCTTACAAGGTGTACATTGTTTTTCTAATTCATCCATAAAGTATAGAATTATTAAAGCATCCTTAGAATAATTTGGCTAGAGGTTGGATGGGTTGGAGTTGTAAGATAGGCCACATCTTTGCTGCCCTTAGTTCTCTACGCCAACTGTAATTTAATATGTGCTGATGAAATCCATCCTTTTGTATGTTGATGAACTTTAGTCTGTTGTATGTTGATGAACTTGTTGGATCAACAATTCGAAGACAATTGGTTAATTATGGAAATGATTAACAAGCAACTTTCAACTTATTAATTTTTATCAAAAAGTTACATATTTGTGATATATCTAATCCTATTTTCTCTCTTATTATATTCAACTCTTACAAAAGTGTACATGTTGTTTTAGTTCATCTATAAAGTATAGAATTATTAAAGCATCCTCAGAATAATTTGGCAAGACGTTGGATGAGTTGGAATTGTAAGATATGCCACATCTTTGCTGCCCTTAATTCCCTCCTCCAACTATCATTTAACATTTGTTGATGAACTTCATCCTTTTCTATGCAGATGAACTTTGGCCTTTTGTATGTTGAAGAATTTGCTAGAACCTATGTTACCCGAAGTTTTCAAGATAGTGTTGGCTCTCACAGTTGTTGCCCTTGATGTCAAAGACACACAAAGGCACTTGATGGCAGTTGATGACAAATGTTTGGTTTCAGTATGACAATGATAAAGGTAATACAAGGTTGGTTATCTTTGATTTGTGTCTAAGACATAAATAATTGTTAAAGTCTTGAGCTTAGCTCTTGGGGCCATTCGACAAGCATTATTACAAAGTTATAAGGAGACATTTAAATGATGAACACACCAACAAGATATATTTATGAGGCTTCATGGTAAGACATGTTTATTTTACAAGGTGGATATGTTAATGATTAACAAGGCATTATGTTGTTTATAGCTTTGTAGTGATTATTCACCTTGGCATTCATATTGGCAAAGGTTATGAAAAATAAAGTGGAAATAAAGGTGTTGAAATGACTTGCAAACCAGACTCTTAAGGTTTTTATTATTGGCACATGTTTCATATTGTTGAAAGGAAATTTCTCGGGCCCAAGGGAATGTTAGGCATAATGATTTCATTTCTTCATGTGGCTTGGGCAGTTTAGGGTTTCACCAAGCAATGACAGTTTCAAGGGATCTTTGAAGACAAAGGTTTGTAACTATTAACAAATCTAACTATTGCTCGAGTAGATTGTTTTTTTTTGTTTCTTTTGTCGGCCTTTTTACTATGGCTGGGTATGTTGATTTAATTTTTGGTTGAAAGAGCTCTCTCGAGCTAGGGCACAGTAGAACAGTTAGGGTTCTGAAATCTCTTCAGAAACGGAAGAAATCAGATAGTAGTTTGGTGGCAGCAAAGCATGAAGCTTGGAGAATGGTGGTTTGGTGGCAACAAGGCATTGTATTCAGTTTGTAGATCGGTTTTGGGCATTAAGCCGACCTTGTTTGAGTGCATGGTTCAAAGGTTTATTTTAGCACAATATTTTGGGTCTTCTTGATGCATCAATTGCTTATAGACTATGTTCTTGGTCGGAGGATCTTCGGTGCATAGGTAGCAAGTGGTTGACAGTTACTTGTTGTGGGTTTAGTTCATACTTTCATATGTGTGTTTATTGTTTTGGTTTATACAATACCCTATTACTAGGGCATGGGCTTACACAAATACATTGCTGTTAATAAGGTGTAAACTAAGGTCTATATATTCTTTGGTGTAGGTTTCTTGTTTAGACTGTATACTAGGTTTATAGACAATGTCGACTATGTATTAAATGGTTAGTGGTTACATATGATGATGTTATTCGAAGAATGATATAAGCAGCAATCTAGCATAATAGAAACAAATATACCACTATGATTAAGAGGCAGTTTAAAAGATGTTAAGAGATACCACCATGTCTTGACAGGTGCAGACAGTTATGAGGTCAGTTTCAAAGGTTCCTTTGTTGATTGTAATATGTGACAAATGGCAGTATCATGAACATCTTTGAATGATTATTGAAACAATGTTTTCACATTGTTACTTGTTCGGTGCTTTTAACAGAGTTATCATGCTGAATGTGTAAACAAAATCCTGTAATTGAAGTTTTGCAACCATGATGCAAAATAGAGTGTATAACTGATATATTTGGTATTTTAGAGATTCCGGTGAATGAATCTTTAAGATATTAAGTGTATTAGATTAGAGGTGAAATATGATTTGTAGAGAAACAGAGTGATCCTCTGTAGTTGAATTCTTTATTGAGAAATGTATGATGAAGTTAAAATGATCAAGTCAGTAAGACAGATTGATCATTGCCAATGTGATGAGCCCTACTGGCTCCCAAACCAAACCCCTGTATTTTCTTATCTTATTTGTGTTTTTTTTTGTTTTTTAGAGAAAGTTTATAGACAGAAGAGAAGGAGCGCATCATATAAATTGCTCATAAAATGTAAATCTGAGCTATTTTCTTCAGAATGAAAGTGTAGAAGATATTATTTAACTAAAACAAATAGATCACAAATGATACACATACCCGAAAGCCTCTAGATTATTTATTTAAAAAGATAAGTCTAGCTTGCTAGCCAAGATGGTGAAAAACTGACAAAATCCAGTGTAGGAAGCTACAAATTGCAAAATCCAGCCTGAAAACTGAGGCAGATGATAAGTACAAGCCAGACGCCAAAGAAGATGAAGAGAAACCCTCAAAAAGGAAGGCGTTTCTCCAAGAAAGTCCAAACGCCCTTGCACAAAGAGCCACGCACTTCAAGCAAAAAGCCAGAATTCCCACTCAGAAGGTACAGCCATGAAGTAGAGTGTCTACCAGATGAATGGAAGTCGCCATCTCTCAAAACCCTCCTGAAAACTGATAAAGGAACTCAATAGAAACACAAATCAAGCTCAATAGAACCTTTGAATGAAGCTCTCACCAATGCACTACTTCAACTGGTCTCTCACAGTCTTAGAAATGCTCAACACTGAAGAGATTCTGTTCTCCAATGGAAATATTGCTCAAACCCTGATCACAGAGGAAAGCACAGGAAAAAACCCAAAGGCAAAGTCGAAATATTCAAGAAGAGAATTTCTCATTGCCAAAATGCCTTATATGCAAAAAGGCACGACTTTCAAGAAAGATACGCCTTTTTCCATCATTTAAATCTTTTAAAATTTAATTAAGTCCCTTTCAATAGTTTGGACTTAAATACTTAGGCGCCACTTTCACGTTTTAAGTGATTTAAATATTAAATCACCTTTATGTAATATTTAAGTGATATAAAATATATATAAAGTCAATTTGACTTTATAATAAAGCATTAAGTTAATTAATTAACTCAAATCACTTAAAAATCCATAACTCACTCAAAACTCCAAATATTTCCGTGCCGTTAGAAGCTGTCAACCCCTGAACTGCCAACGCCTGCTGTGAACCAATCACCGAGCTTTGAAAAATGAGAACGATCAACCCCTCCAAAAAATACCACTGACCCTCTAACCATTCCAGTTAGCCCACAAGGGTCCAAGAAATAGGCTAACACACCATCAAACACGATCATGTCGAAAAAGGGGACATTACAGTCCGCCCTCCCTGAAATTGCTTGTCCGCAAGCAATCTTAAGAACAAAGAATCAACCACTCCACCAGGATCCCAAGGATAGTGCCGTGAAATGTCCCTACTATCATCAACTGTCTCCTGTAACTCCCAAATCTGATCAGCTGGATCATCATGCTGTACCCTGTCAATCTCAACACCATCAGATACAAGAGAGAGAAACTCACAAGGAAGCAAGTCAAACTGCTGACAACACGTGCTCCCTAAAACTGCATGAGATATGCTATCATCCAACATGTCTAACACATGCATACCAGAATTGTGCATCCGAAACAGGTCATGTACATGATGACTGAAAGTGAAACTGTGTAGACTCCTGACCATGTACACACTGGGAACCTCCTCAACAAGCTTTGTCTGAAATCTCGATGCATTGACGGAATCTCCGATACTATGATCATAGCTCACCCTTAAATCACGGTCAAGAGTAGAATCAATATCCACCTCAAAGAGCGGATTATCACAAGAAGATGTAGCATCTGCCTCATAAAGAGGATTGTGTACAAACTGAGCCTCATAACTGTACTGATCCCAATCAAACACTTCTGATCCCATGGAACTAGAAGCAAAATGATAATCATCCTGAATCATCTCATGCTCCTCCTCCCCTAGAATCTCCTGTTCTATCTTCTCATTTTTTGCATTGACGAGAATGATAGATCGCATACTCCCATCCTTAAAACCAGCTTGCTGGTCCGTTAAATCAGCAATGTCATCACCCTCATAAAACCACTCCATTTGTCTATTTGTACCCTTAAATTAAGAGGACAATTGTGGTTTTGGTCATAAGGAGCTTTGCAATAGAAACATAGCTTCCTCCTACGCAAATCATTTATTGTCTCTCGGTCCAAAGGAGCTGCAAACTTCCTCTTTTCATCAACTTTTTCTGATTCATTAGGTTCTGATTTGCTATCACTATAGGATGAAGATGCTTCTGCATTTGAAGTGAACTTACCACGTGAAGCTGTAAGTTCCATGCTACGAGCTTTTCTCATAGCTTCGTGCAAGGTAGGTGGATCGAATGCCTTGATCCAACCTTTCATTGGCTCATGGAGACCTTCTACAAATAGAATGACAAGTCTCCTCTCTGAGATTCCGGTAACCATAACCGAGAGCTTCTGGAACTCACCAATATAAGACTCCAAGCTACTCAATTGCTTCAATTGAGCAAGGTCTCTGAAGTAAAGTTCTGGATCACGCCTATCAAACCTCTCAACCAATCTGTCAGTGAATTCCTGGTAAGAAATTACCCTATCATGATGGAGTGTGACCATGCCATAGTGCCACCAGTCATGTGCCACGCCATCCAGGTGAAGTGCTGCAAATCTTATGGCATCCTCTTTTGCCATTGGACGTAGTGTCAAAAAAGTGTCTAGTTTGCTCACCCAAGCTCGAGCTGTGACTTTGCCACTGCCATCAAAATTAGTTAAAGTAAGTTTTTTGGTAGCCTGCCTTAGATCATTATACCTGTTTTCAGGCCTCCTATCTGTCCAGTTCCTACCATGCTCTCTTTTCTGGCTTAGAAATCTGTCGAAGTTAAGGTGATCCTTAACTCTTTGGGGCAAAGCATCCCACTCATCATGCTGTGTCATGATGTTATCTGTAAAATTTACATCACCTCCCTCAACCACGTTCTCCTCAACAGGATCATTTCTAATAAATGTTGGCCGAGTAGGCCTGTCATAGGTGCGTACTGGAGTAACTGTCCTCTGTCTATCTCCATGTACACTACCTTCCTGATCTGGATCCCGATTCGGCCTTCTCTGAATGCTCAAATTCTGGACGTTGGTACTTAGCTGCTAGAGGATGTTCGCCACCTGTTCCTGTCCTGCAACAAGGCCTCTCAGTACATCTCTGGCCTCCCTGTCCTCGTCATTAAGACGGTTCTTGTATGGTCCTTCCTCATCTCTGTCAGCCATGTCATCCAACTCTAAATCTTCGTCCTGTTCGTCAAATGGAAATGCCGGAAACGGTTCAAAGGTACTTCTCTGATATCCAGGACCCCTGCATGAGTAGTACCTGTCAAACCTGTTTTGATGTGACCGCATAGAAATTGCTAACCCTTCAGGCTGGCAAGATTAGAGCTGTGATACCATTGTGATGAGCCCTACTGGCTCCCATACCAAACCCCTGTATTTTCTTATCTTATTTGTGTTTTTTTTTGTTTTTTAGAGAAAGTTTATAGATGGAAGAGAAGGGGCGCATCATATAAATTGGTCATAAAATGTAAATCTGAGCTATTTTCTTCAGAATGAAAGTGTAGAAGATATTATTTAACTGAAACAAATAGATCACAAAAGATACACATACCCGAAAGCGTCCAGATTATTTATTTAAAAAGATAAGTCCAGCTTGCTAGCCAAGATGGTGAAAAACTGACAAAATCCAGTGTAGGAAGCTACAGATTGCAAAATCCAGCCTGAAAACTGAGGCAGATGATAAGTACAAGCCAAACGCCAAAGAAGATGAAGAGAAACCCTAAAAAAGGAAGGCGTTTCTCCAAGAAAATCCAAACGCCCTTGCACAAAGAGCCACGCACTTCAAGCAAAAAGCCAAAATTCCCACTCAGAAGGTACAACCATGAAGTAGAGTGTCTGCCAGATGAATGGAAGTCACCATCTCTCAAAACCCTCCTGAAAACTGATAAAGGAACTCAATAGAAACACAAATCAAGCTCAATAGAACCTTTGAATGAAGCTCTCACCAATGCACTACTTCGACTGGTCTCTCACAGTCTTAGAAATGCTCAACACTGAAGAGATTCCGTTCTCCAATGGAAATATTGCTCAAACCCTGATCACAGAGGAAAGCACAGGAAAAAACCCAAAGGCAAAGTCGAAATATTCAAGAAGAGAATTTCTCATTGCCAAAATGCCTTATATGCAAAAAGGCATGAATTTCAAGAAAGATACGCCTTTTTCCATCGTTTAAATCTTTTAAAATTTAATTAAGTCCCTTTCAATAGTTTGGACTTAAATGCTTAGGCGCCACTTTCATGTTTTAAGTGAGTTAAATATTAAATCACCTTTATGTAATATTTAAGTGATATAAAATATATATAAAGTCAATTTGACTTTATAATAAAGCATTAAGTTAATTAATTAACTCAAATCACTTAAAAATCCATAACTCACTCAAAACTCCAAATATTTCCGTGCTGTCAGAAGCTGTCAACCCCTGAACTGCCAATGCCTGCTGTGAACCAATCACTGAGCTCTGAAAAATGAGAACGATCAACCCCTCCAAAAAATACCACTGACCCTCTAACCATTCCAGTTAGCCCACAAGGGTCCAAGAAATAGGCTAACACACCATCAAACACGATCATGCCGAAAAAGGGGACATTACAACCAATGAGGTAGATGTTTGTATGCTAGTGAGGCATTCTTGTAACTAGTGAGGTTCTCTGGTCAATGAGGCCATTTTAGCCAGTGAGGCATTGTTTTATTGCCAGTGAGGCATTGTTATATTGCCAGTGAGGCATTTGAAATCTATCAGTGAGATAGTATTGCCAGTGAGGCATTGTAAACAGAGAGTTTTCAGATTAAGCTAGTGAGACATCATTTTTGGAGTGATTTTTTATCCCTAGAGGGTTTTCCACTCATCAAATTCTTTGTCTTATGGTCTCACTGTTTTGATGTGATAATGTATGTGATAATGTTTCATGATTATAATGATCTTTGGTTTGCTTTAATATTTCTTATTTCAGTTTTTAATGATTACATTCAATTCATCAATGTATTTATCATTGAAATATTAAGAGCATAAATTATTCAATTCTTTTTCAAGGCAAAAGTTAAAAGTTTGTCTATGACACTGATTCACCCCCCCCTCTCAGTGTCTTCTTCACTCCAACAGATAGGGACAGTAGGGGATGGAAGGAGGCCATTTTTTTGGTGATAGTAGGGGACAAGGGGATGCATTTCGGGGACGAGGATGGGAGGGAGCCCATATTTTCGGGGACAGCAGGGGACAACTATTAAAAATATAGGGAAAATTTAAAAATATAAAAAAATTCAAATATTCATATGATAGCATTGATAAGGCAATCATCATATACATCATAGAACCTTAACACAATATTAGAGTTTAATTGAGATTTTCATTTTGTAGAAAGCGACAAACAAATCAAGTTTTAACAAAATTTAATTGCATTCATTGACAACATCCATATATATTATATAAAAATTACAATAAAATTCCCAAATGCTGCAAGTTTCAACTACAAAATGGCAAAATTATAGAAATATACAACTCCCTAATTAGTATCTCCTAAACACTACATCAAAATTGGAGTTTGAGTCACTTCCACTATGAGAGGCTGTTTCATCTCGATCCAACAGAACCCCAAGCAATACATTATGTGCCTTCTCATCATCTACCTGTGTAGTATCTTCAAGATCAACATTCCAATGCACAACCACTGACTTCTCTTATGGTCTAAGCCTATTCCTCTTGGTTGACTAGATGAAGCTATATGTAGACCAATTCCTCTTTATAGCAAAGGAACTAGCAACCTATGAAAGGAGACAAGTGGCAAGCATCCTCAACTTAGGTGCATCCTTGCCATGCCATGTCCACCATCCAATGGGGTCAGTTTGAGCTAGTGTAGCTCTATCCATACTCAAATGATCAAATCTGGTCTACTAAATGTTGGACCACGAAGATTCACAAAGGCTAGCCATTGTGCTCTAGGTTTTCTGGACTCCTCAGTATACATTTTTCTAAGGGTTTTCATCAAGTCTTCTTTCACCTCTTCATCATCAGATGGAGGCACTCTCCCAAGTCTTGTTGCATACCGTTTAGGATTTAGATTGTAGGCTATCATATGAAGTTGGGTGTTCATAGTGTTCCACCGCCGTGTCACAATGGGCCTAATGTGCTCCTCATAAAATCTCAAATCAGGGTCCCTATTATGAATTGCTTGCTTCATCTGTCCAAGTATGCTATCAAATGTCTCATAAATCTCCCCAAGGCTAGGAGAGTTTGTATCAGCATATCTTATGACCTGCACAACATGTGAGATGATGGAGCAAATTGTTGGATGCTGTGGTTGTGTTGCTGATATGTGGTTGTCATTGATGTCAACACTATTAGCATTTGATGTATTGAAGGCTGTATATGTCGAGGATATTGAGAAAATTGGAAAAGAAAGTATTGCAGGTTCTCAGTGGAACTGTGAAGGTCATGAAGGTGTCTTGTTCTGTACGTTGAAGATCAATTACTGTGGACTAAAGGGTTTATTGTTGAATGTATCTAGTCCATCTTCTGGAAGTTTCAGAGGTCCGCGTGAAGATTTGTTCAAATTATGAAGATCTGTGTTCTGACAGTATTTATGTGGTCTTTGTCAGTGTTCTTGATTAAAGTTGGTATAATTCTAGTTGCTGCGGATGTTTCTCTGTTGTTTCTTGGTGTTCTTGGATGTTTTTAGATCGTGCTATATCTTTGTGGTACGTCCACATTGATCCGTGTGCTCTTGGTCGAAGATTTTTCTTTGTATGTTCGGTTTTCCATGTTCTTGGCCATGTTGTCCCTAATTTTTGACTTGCAAAAAATTGGGATAACCTATTAAAATTTTGAAGATTTTGTCTTCTAAGGCACGTTTTACGAGGTGCAAAGGTTAGAAAATTTCAGTTTTGGGTCTATAGTTCTTTTGGCCAACATTTTTCATTCACTCTCGTCCATTTTCGTGAAATTCTGAGTCATTTTTCTCATGTATTTGGTCAATTTCGGGTTTCTGGGGCATCACTGCAAGTAAGGGTTTTGGTTTCTTATTACAAGTAAGTGATAGGAACTTTTTGCTCTTATTGCAAGTTACTTTTTGTTTTAATTTTAAGTTATAGGAACTTTTTATATAACTTACAAGTTGTAGGAACTTTTTGTTCACTTTACAAGTTAATTTTTGAAAAAGTTACTTGCAATGACTTGAAAAAGTTCCGATTTCACTTTAAGTCACTTGCAATGACTTGAAAAAGTTCCGATTTCACTTAAAGTCACTTGCAATGACTTGAAAAAGTTCCGATTTCACTTAAAGTCACTTGCAATGACTTGAAAAAGTTCCGATTGCACTTTAAAGTCACTTGTAATGACTTTTAAAAGTTCTTATTTGAGTTAAGTAACTTGTAATGACTCCAAAAAGGTCTGATTTCTGAAAAATTAATTTGTAAAGTGCCTTGAAAAGCCCAATTTGTGTTTTTAAGCTTGCAATGTGTCATAAAAATCCCGATTTCTGAAAAATGAACTTTTAATGGCCTTTTGAAAACCTGATTTCTCTTGGTGCAGGTCTGTTCCTCTTTATTTTTGTTGTTTCTCTTCATTTTAATGTCTTTAATCTCTGACTTTTTGGGACGCCATTGTGTAAATCTGAATTTGCATATTATAAAAACGCTTTAAATGAAAAACGCGTTTTCTTCTTTGTTCAATAAAAATGCTATATGCCTCCATTTCCTTCTAAAACGCGTTTCCATTGCTTTCCATTTGAAAACGCCTTTTATTAGCTAAAAACGTCATTTATTTTCAGCTATCCATTTCTTCATTCGCCATTTCCATCTCGTACGCCTTCATCTCATTTCAAAACGTGTTTTTCTTCTTTGAAACATCCTTTCATTGTCATTCATTTCGAAATACCTCCATTATTGAAATACGCCCTTCATTCCATTTCATTTCATGTTCATTTCACCTCATTCAGATTTCTCCATGTTCTCATTACTATGTTCTGCAAAAGAAAGAAAGAAAAATGATGCCCTTGGCTGCAAATCGGGTTTTTGCTCACTCATTGCAAGTAGGAAGTTTTAATAAAGAATGCAAGTTAAAAGTTTTGAAAGTTTACATGCAACGACTTCCTATTTTTCCTATTATACACTTTTTCACTTGCAATGGCTTCCAAAAATCCCTTTTTCACTCTTTACTTGCTGTCAGCCTTCCAAAACCCGAAATTTACTTGTGAGCCCATTTTTACATCAATTTATCCTTTCCCTTGTCAGTCTTGTTTACACACATAATCTATCAAACCAACAAATCAAGGCATGGGCATTGTTTTATACCAATTTCATCTTGAATAAGGTGTTATGGGTTCTTCATCAGTGAACAAAAGAAGAAGAGATACAATAGTAATTCATGGAGCAGCCTGAAGGTCAATAATCCTCATGAAGCCATCTAGGGACAAAGTGAATTAAGCATGGAAAAAGAACGCAACGAAGAGAAGAACTTCCTTCCTAAAGAAATGGTACTACTCCAAGCCTGTGATAAGCTTGAAGTTCGCCAAGGACACAAAGAGCATTAAGAATGCAAATTCCCATTCCAAGTTCGAGATGTCTTCACCAATCTTGAATACTTCAAGTTCTAAAATCCTGAAGCAGCATGAAGATCATTGCAGATGAAGGATGATGTAGTTAGAGTCGTGTCTTGGACACTTAGAATAATTTCGATTATGCATTTGTAATTTTGTTTTGACAAATTACGTGTAAAATCAGAAATTGTAATGGCAAGTGGCCATGCTACTCGCATTATTGAAGATTGTGATTACATGTAATCAAATTACAAGTCAAGATAAATTAGGATTGTAATTTGGAATAAGTCAATTGCAAGTAGTTGGTGGTTGAGAGAATTTCTCAATTTAGTTGGGATCCTCCCACCTTTTTCTCATGACCTCTCTCCTATAAATACTTGAGAGGGTCCTTTGTAATTGGTATCTTTTGGCAATGCAACAAAATTCTGCCAATTTGTGTATGCATTCTAAGACTTTGAGTTTAGATGTAAATCAGATTGGAATCAATAAAGAAAACAAATTGCTTCCAAACTTTGTGTTGGTACAGATTGTGATGTGACGACATTATCTGGAATTGATTTTGAGTTTTGTGGTGTTATACAAGAGAGATGTAAACTCAATCTTGTAGACTTTGAGCTGCAAATTGTGTTTAAAGTTTTAGATTGGTTTTCAGATTTGATACTGTAGACTTTGAGCTGTTTGTCACGTTTGAAGCTATTGTAGAACGCTCAAGCAAAGGGGGTAACTTGCAGACTTTGTGTTGCTTTTATTTTCTATGTTTGTGCATTAAAAGTACATCATGTAGTTAGATTTTGAGCTGCTACATATTGTACTTAGTTACTAGAAAATCATCTAAAGAGGTTGATAGGAGAGTAAATTGTCAAAGACTTTGTGCTTTCAATTTGATTTCCCGTCTTGGAGGAGCAACAGAGGACTTTGTGCCTTTATGGAAACTTTGCTTCTTTATTTGTTTACTTCATAAATCATTTATGCTTTCAGCTGTGATTCTTTTCTGAAACAAGAGAAAAGAATAAGTGTCTTTTCTGGAAAAAGAGAACAAGACAGAGTTTCACCCAGATTTAGAATAGATTTATAGTTAGAGTTTATTTCTGAATTGTTAAAATAGAAATCAAAGGGGGAGCCTTCCCTTTGAAAATAGGAGAGTTTATCTCACACACTGTGGCTGAAACCACCATTTTGCTAAACCTCACAAGTTTGCAAAATATTCAACCAACAAGCCAACATGATGGTTGTAATGTGTTGTGGATACTTGGAGATTAAAATTTGAATGTTTGGCGCGCTCAAGGATATTGTTTTGGGTCTTATCATGATATTAGCCGACAGTGTTTGATGCACATTGAAAATTTATTTGTAAATTTGGGCTGACATTGAAAATATGTTTTATATTTCTGGCTGACTAAGTTGATGTAATCTCATGTTGCGGATATATAAGAGCGATTGTTTCATCGGTGTAAAGTGTCCTCGGTGTGCTCCCATGTGTGTATGAGCGAATATCATTCAATTGCAGAGCAAAGTGTGAAGAAGATTGAGCGAAGTGTGAAGAAGTTTGAGCGAAGAGTGAAGAAGGTTTTTCTGTGCTTAACTGGAACTGTAATCAGGCTTGTGTAGAAGCTATTTTCTCAGTTCACATTTTGGATGGTTTTAATCCAAACCTTTCTTTGGATAGTGAGTTGTCTTTTGTATTTGAGCAGTGAGCTCTAGGCAGTGTGCCTGAATGCATGTGCATTCCCATTATATTTTTCTTTATACTTTTAACAGGGTATATTATTGTGTACTAATCTCCACCATGGTTTTTACCATAATAGGGTTTCCACGAAAAAAAAATCTTGGTGTTCTCTGTGTTTCTGATGTGTTGAATGTTTATGGTTTATTGTTTATTCATCAGATCTGAGATTGAGTTATATAAAGTTTGAAAAGGTTTAAATATTCTGTGACAATTGATTCACCCGCCCCCCCCCTCTCAGTTGTCTATCCTTGTTTTGCCAACACAGATATATCTGCAAAAAATTAAAATAATTTAGTAAATTTACAAGTGAGAAACATAGAAACAATAAAAATTATAAAATCAGAAATTTAATAATAAAATCAACAATTTATTAATTTAATATCAATAATAAAATGAAAACAACAAATTTAACACTAAAATCAGCAATGTATTAGTTTATAATAAAATCAGAAATTTAATACTAAAATAAAAGAACAATAAAATCAATAATTCATTAAAAAACAATAATCTCTTACCTCATTATGGACCACCATTCATTGTTGAGGATTTTTTGTTTGACACTTCCTTCATTTGTGTTTTCCTCTGCCCATCTTACCCACTTTGAATTAACCACCTTTAATTGTAGAGGCTCCTACACCTTAATCATCCTCTCAAACAAAATAAAGTAGCTAGCATATCTAGTATCCACAGGCTTGAGGAATTCCTTTCTCGAAAATGTCCTAAACAAAGCTAGTGATGTGTGATGATTGCAAATGAACATCTAAATGCCTTTAGCTTCTAACACCATTGCCATCACCCAATCTATTTTCTCAATGTCTTTCAATGCGTTGTTCAATGCAAGAACACAAAATAGGGTCCAAAAAATGTGCTTGTAAGAACCCTCTACCATCAAGCCAACTAACTTGCATACACAGGCTGAATCAATCACTACTTTTACAACATTACAGGGTCCAACCTCTTCTATGGCATCATTCAAAATCTGAAATTGGAAGCTTGCATCCTTGCTCTTCCTTGAACAATCAATAGCTCTAATAAAATAAGAGCTTGCTGAACATGTGACAATGATATTGCTGAGTGGTCGATGTCAAATATCAGTCCACCCATCCATAATGATAGAACAACTATCCCTTAACCAATTTTGTCTCAACTCCTTCATCATTATACTCCTTATCAAGGAGGGAGGTGCGTAGCTTATGATCTCTAGGGGGAACATATGAAGGACCAACAACAACAAGTGCATCTATGAACATGTGTTTAAAATATGGAGAGTATGCCACATGAAATGGTATGACATTAGCATAGAAAAATTTGGCAATAGAACTATCAACTACATCTCTTGATTGCATGTTAAACATGCTTGCAACACTAGTGAACCTTTTCTTTCCCCTTTGACTCTCAAGCTCAACACTTCTAGATTATTTAGTAGTAGCACCAGACAATGACCCACTAGGTTGAGACTCCATTGACATTCCTTTTTTTTTTGCATCACCCTCCATGTACAGCCTAGTCACCTCTGCCTTCTCAACTAATGTTATGGTTTTACATGCTTTTATTGCTTGACGAGGTATGCATTAAAGATGACATAAATCTCTTGTGTAGCTGCCCCTATAGTTCTTCTTGCAAATATCACACAACCATACTCTACTCCCCCTTGAATTTTTTTCTTAGTGCAAAGTTGCTTGGACACGGATACAGATACGGTATCGGACACGGATACGGCCATTTTTTAAGACCCCCAATATGGATACGGTTGGATACGACATTCATAAAAAACACATACACATATATTTCCTAAGTTATTAGAGGAGATTTTCATCACTTTAACAGAAAATAAGAATATAAATTAAATAATATTAAAATTTAAACATTAATAATTTAGTAAAGAATAAACAATTAAATTTATATTAATAAATTTTATTTATATTTAAAGAATTAATTTTAAGTTTTTCAAAATTTCTAATGTTTAAACAACATAATATAAATATTAAATATAAATATAAAACTATAAACAATTAACTTCTTTAAATCTATAAAAATTAGAACGCCAAAAAAATAGTAGAGTTGCATTGGAAGAAGACCTAGAAAAATGGGTCTTCCTCATTTGGTGTAGGTTTTGTTTATGCAAAACAAAAAGAAAATTGCACGATTGAAGTTTATTAAGATTAAGTTTAGGAAGATTCATGTTAGATATTTTGAAAATCATATCACAAAGTATCTGACACGGCTGGAAAATCAAGATTTTTTGGGCACGTGTGGGTACGGTATCCAACGTGTATTTGCAGTGTATCGTACCTGTATCCATATCAGATACGGCGATACGCGCGTTCGGGGAGGGGTAGGGGTGTATCCGGCTACTTTGTCTTAGTGTTTATGGCTGTTGCAAATTGTAAAAGAGGTATTTTTGGGTTAAATGGGCCCTTTGCATAATTTAAGCATAATTTTTCAAGAGGTTAAAAGGGCATTGAAATGAAATTTCTGAACTTGATGTCCTTGAAACACTCACACTCCTTGAAGAACTTCCATGGCATGCTTGTTCAATTTAAAGTTCTTGACCATCACTACCCTCATTGCTGCTAGTGCTCATTGTTTTTTTTCGGTTGAAAATGTAAATGACAGCTACAAATGCAAACATAAAACACAAACAAATGAAAAACCCCTCCTAAGTATTTGAAATTTTGACAAAAACAAAAAAAATATAAAAGAAGCTATAAAAATCATCAAAAAATAATGAACTTACCTCAAATGATGGTGACTTGGTCTTCTTTTTCCCTCTGCTTACTTCTCTTTCCTTCTTTAACTTGGTTTCTCATAGTTGTGCTCTTCTTTTTTCTTCTCTTCATAATTTGCAAAATGAAACAAATGAGCTCTCTTTTTTTTGTTTTGAATGTTATAATGCTTTTTTCCCCTTTATTTTTTATTAGATTTGTGTTTTTTGTTTTTAAAAACAATAAAAAAGTGGCTAGGCCATAGGTGATGGCTAGCCGTCCTTGAGATTGTCGGGGGATGTCTAGACATCCCTTAGCCATCCCAAAGATGATTCATTGTCCCTTGGCATTTCCTTTTTTTTTGGACATCCTTGGGACGTTTTCAAACTTTTGCAAATTTTGGGGATGACACGAGGACGTTTTTGACTCGTCCTTGCATCCTCAAGACGTTTATTGTCAGGGATGCCCCTAATTTGGCCAAGACGCATCCTTGGGTTACATAGGCTAGAACGATAATTTTAAGGCAAGTAGTTATTTATGAAAATGATTAGCAAGCAAATTTCAACTTGTCATTAATTTCTATCAAAAGGTTAGTATCACTAGAATGGATGTATCTCCTCCGATATAGCTCGGAAAGCCTCCAAACCACAGTCAAACAACAACTAGAAACAAGGTGTCCAAACTCCAAGAAGATTTTGAGCCAAACACAACATAGATGGCACGAATCCCAATGCACTCCAAGAGATGGGTACGACCTCCAAGAAGGGTCAACCTTCTCTCAAAATTCATATACTCAACAATAAAATTTGCAAGCTTGCAGAACTGGGCGCCCTCGATAGACAGACAACATGAGTAGATACCCAGAATGAAATAAAAATCACTGACGAAGCTATCAGCAGAAAACCACTTCAGCCATGATGTTCAGTAGCAGTCATAAACAAGTTATACAACAACAACCTGTTTATAGAATTCACAAATAAGCTCAATTTACACTCCTGAGTGAAGCACAGTCTCAATCAACTACCTAGGAAGTCATAGTTTGAGGCCCGAAGGATGGTACGTTTGCTAAGCTTCTCAATCAAATAAGCTTCAGTTGGGCAAATGAATCGACTGTAACCTCCAAGATCGAACCATTCAACTTCCTCAAAAGGATGCCCATCCTCCAAGCACTTTATTTTAAATATTAAAATACTTAATAACTCCTCCATAGGCGTCCATTACATAGAGTAATTAAAACATCTTTGAATATTAATATTTCCCATCTTCGACGTCCACAATAAAGGCCCCTCTTTTAAAAACAACTTGAAGTCATCAAGCCTAGGCGTGGGGGACAACTTCAAAACATAAAATTGACTAAGTATAGAACTCAGTCCAAGGAGGTAGCCAAGAGCAACGCCCAAACTGCAACTGAAAAATTGCTAAAAATAGCAAACTGATATTAGTCGAGCTGAACCAAACTGATGATGATGCTGCTACCACAAATGGACTTACTAAAAATAGCAAATGCTCAAAATAGTAAGTTTACTTCAAATCCATCAGAAAGCCAAACTGAGCAGAAAACATGACTTACCAAAAATAGTAAGTCTCCAGGAAGGCTGTTAGAAATTGATGCATGTTACCTCATTGTGAAGCTCTTAGAAAACCCAAAAAAAACCATTAGAGATGCATTAGAAATACTTACATGCAAGCTTTCAAAAACACCTCTGAAAGTGGAAACCCTAATTTTGCACATCTGAGTAGCCTATGGATTTTCCGAAATAGGCTATCAATCCACAATGAGATCATCATTGAGAAGGGGACATTACATAAAATGAGATGAAAAGGAATATGAAAATGTATTAAAAACATGCTATAAAAGTACCCATTTGAGGATTCGTTATTTGATGCACTATAGAGGAGCATGACAACCAAAATATTTGTTGCTATGCATATTAGATTTCCTACAAATACTTCTAGTACTTTATAACGAAATACATTTATAGTCACAAAATTTCTAAATATCAAGGTTTTTTGTTAGTTAAGTATTCCCTAGCCCTAACCCTAAACTCCATTTTTTTCAAGGTTTAGGATTATGGTTAGGGTATACTTACTAACCCAAAAAACACTATGCCTAGCCTTAATTGTAAAAGAAATTATAGGTTTTTATGGTTAGGGTAATGCTAACAAAAAATGCCAAACCCTAAAATAAATTGTAGGGTTTAGGTTTAGGGTTTGGGCATACCTAACTAATAAAAAAGCTAAACCTAACCTTAAATACTAAAAAAAATCATCTTTTAAGGTTAGGTTTGGGGCATATTGTTGACAATAGAAAACCAAAACATTGACCCAAAAACTTGAAAAATTGTAGGGTTTGGGATAGCATTAGAGTTTCCTCTAACAAAAGAAACCCCTAACCCCAACCCCAACCCCTGTAAAAAAATAGTTTGGGGTTAGGGTTGAGGTGTAATAAAAATCATATTATGGCTAATCTTAATGCCAACACCTGATTTTTTATATGTCAAGATTCGTGTTATGGTTTTTTATATTTAGAAAAAAACAAAAAAAAAACCTAACCATAACCCCCAACTCCAAAAAATTTAGGGTTTATTGTTTACAATAGGTTGAAATCCTTGTTCGTATTAGTATTCTACAACCACAAATATTTATAAATTAAATTAAGGGAAATTTGAAAAAATTAAAGTTGCTAGAGGCTGAAAGTTGGTTGATTTGTAGAAAATGCGAAGTCAATGGTGGAAACCTAAATTATGCAATCAAATGTTGTTAGATTGACAAATTTTTCCCCTAAAACACATTGGAAATCTCAAAAGATTGCTATAGAATGATGAAAAATGTGAAAATCTTGTATATAACAAACAAAGATCACCCAATTGTCATAAAAATCACGATAAAATCATTTTTGGTGAGTTAATCGTGATTTTATGGTCATGTGTGAAACTTTTGTGGCATGTCCACTAAAACTTGAGAAAAACTTATTGTTTATATGTTTGCCTGCAATGTTTTCTTCTATTTGACCTCACTTTTGTGCTTTTACTCTTAAGAGTTACTCAGAGTCCCCACATACAACTTCCTCCATATTGACTATTTTCTCGAGGGGAATTTCCTTTGAGTGCATTTCCTCCTATTGGATTCCACATCTCATCAATATTTCATTCTTCTATGTACTATTTTTTCAATTTTTTTGGTGATCTTGACAGCCTTGGTGGTATTCTCTTTCTCTAGATAGATTGGTCATGCTTAATTTCCTTGCCTCATATGACTTGCCATTCCTTCCTTTAGCTACACTAGTTGGTTTATATCTATGTTCTTCTAGCACTGGTAGTCCTGGAACAACACCACATTCTTTAGGAATTTGGGTGTAGGCTTAGTACATCTCTTAACATCATTATCAATCCTCTCCTATCAACAATTGTCTCTTATTCACCTTCATAGACAACAATTTCAATCATGGCAAGGATAACAAAATTATATGATGGAGACTTCACATAAATACTAATCTTTGTATGAGAACATTTTATAGAAGTTACATTGTAGTAGAACAATTTTATTACATCACTATAGTAAAAGACACATGTATTCTTGAACAACTAAATATTAATGTGAACTGCTTGTAGTTAATATATATGAATACAAGATGATCTTCCACGATCACATGATGAGATGAATAATTATTCATGTGGAGTGATGTATATACATGAGTCAAGGAGGTAAAGGTGCTGTAACGACCTATCCCTTGCGTAAATTAAATTTTTTCAAATCTCACTTTAAACATGTAAAAGTAAGATGTAACAAAGATATTACAATAAAATTCCTCCATTCTTCATTGAAATATTCATACAAGTTACAATATATTTCCACATGAATTCCTTTTTCATTGCAAATATAAATCAGAGTACAAAAGTAAAACAATTACATACATAGCTCGTAAGCTTTTGCACAAATAGTAGTAAGAAGGTCCAGGTTCCTTTCCTTTCAAATCTTGGTACATCGGCCGCTTGCTGTGGAGGACAAACATCACTCAGGTGCTTTTCCGCCAACCACGGACTTATAATGCAGTCCCCCGCACATCCATTATTTAATAGATGGCCCTCCCTTCGTCGAAGAGATTGGTAGGGTATCCTTTAACAATTACCAACTGAGCATAGTGTTGTGTCCTACACAACTAGAACCTTGCTATTTCACAATCTCAAACTAGTACAAGGATCACAATGAACTGACAGTGTAGTTTCAACTATCTCACATCTAAGTGGATGTCGTACATTTCACTACTTTGGCCAAAGTATTCTCATTCAGTACTTCGAATGATGGTCAACTATCATAAACACTACTCAGGGCCAATTTGACTTAAGGCTATCTTACTCTATGTGTAGGCTATGTCCTTCAATGGGTATTCAGTCACCCTAGACATCCTACATCAAACTATCTACTTAGAAATGAAACCGTCTCGAAATGTCTTATAACCTAACTCCTAATTAAGAAATCTTTATCCTAGGAGTGTTTAGCTTGTCACAGTTAACCTAATAACTTAAGCTTAAGACCATACTTGGTTCTGTCTTCATTTCAATCCTAGTAGATAATAAATACTTCTATGTATTCTCCATATACGGAGATCATACACAAAATGCAATATTCATTCAAAATGCATATAAATCCTTCCCTTTTAACTTTTTCCATTATTTCCCTTTAATGCAAAATAAGTAAACTAATCCCTTAAGCTCTTTACACATATAACCCCCTTTTCACATTCCCTTTTTCAATGAATCCCTTACACAATTCCTCTACTATGCATTGCTTGTAGATGTTCAACAAAATAGTTCTATCCCATTAGAACTATGGAAAACAACAATCACAAGACCAAAAAGAAACCAACACTTCAAATAAAAGTTACAAACTAAAGAGGATTCATGCCTGATTTTAAGCTTCTCCTTCCAAAATTTATCTTCCAGTCTCTCCTTCAAACAAGCTTCTAGAATTTCAAACTGAAAATGGCTTCTTTATGAAAATATTTCATTCTATAGTGAACTTCCTAAGTCTCTTCTCTCAATTATGATTCTACCACTAAATTCTTACTCAACTATAATCACAATAGCTTCACTCTAAGATTAAAATGGAATATTCACTGTAAATGGCAATTGTTGGCAAAACTCACTGTAATTTCAACTCAGCAAAATAAAAAATACTAACAAAACAATGAAATGGATATGGGAGCTCAATAAGAATGCTAAACTCGGATTGCACAAGTGATGAAACACTGAATGGCATGGTGTCTATAAATAGGGCCCGAAATGCAACAATTTCCACTTATGGAGGCATGTAGATTGACAATAAAATGCCCAGAAAAATTCAAAATGAAACCTGGCGGGTTTCTAAACCCTTAATCATAAAAAATGAGTGTGAATTGACCTCATTTGAGCTTGCAAATCAAGACTTGATCAACTCAGAAAGGAAGAAATGCCACTTATAGGAAAATACTAGTTTTGGCGCTCAAGAGGAAATGAATCATCATTTCAGAAAATTGGTCAAGATACATTTTGTAACACATCACACCCTTCAAGCTGTGTCGCCCTCTTTCCAACTCTTTGAAATTTTCTTCCAGAATTCCCTGCGTTTCTCTCCAACGCCATTTCACGGGAAATGAACTTCTTTAGAAATATTTTGTTCTCTTTTAAATGTTTACCTCAAATATTTCGATTTCACTATGGCTTATGTTTTAAATAAAAAGGCTCTATTCTCCCTTGTTGAGATTTATTATTTTCTCAATAGTTCAAGAGATCAATTTATTTCTCTATAGTCCATTTATAATATTTACTCCAAGTAAAAATTAAATCTTTTAATTTTTCACTTTAGAGTTTTAAAATATTTTAAACTTTAATAATTACTCTAAGTGAAATATAATCTATTTTCACTTTAGAGATTTATAATATTAAAATATAATTCCTTTATATATTTTATTATATAAATATTATTATAGTTCTAAATATATTAAACATATATATATATATATTAAATACCCAAGTATTTATTAATATATATATTTATATTTTAATACAACCATAATAATATTATATATAATTCCATAATATATAATTACATATATATATTATAGATATATTTAACAAATATATAAATATATCGTGAGCCAGTCAACAACCCGATATATATAAATAAATATATATATATTTTTGCGTAAAGTCATCAGGCAATAATAATATTATATTAATATCCACAAATACAGGTAGTGTGTATATACACACCCTCTTAACCTATTCACTTATGTCCATTCATGTTATCCTCACAATGATCATAATACTGTAAGTTTGATAAACAAACAATCATCACTCACAAAGCACAAAGAAGTAACCCAAACTCCTAAAGCCTATGGATGACTTATCAAGACCAACTTATATGACTTAGCTTACTCAGTCTAAGGAACGTGTGTGTGTATGCTCAAATGGTTCTCGTTACTGTTTACTCGACCAAGCTCCACTCCCGAGTGATATTTCTCCTTTGCTTGGAGGAATGGTCCTCATACCTGTATCCACCGTCATAAACTCACGACAATCAAATGCTTGCAACAATAGCAGTATATATAAACTTCACAAGATATATCGACATGATTCATGAACCTCATAATGCATATTTTCACCATGAATAACATCAATTGAAACAACATACAATGAGACAATCATTAATGTACAATACTCATATTGATAACAAGGTGCAACATATCTTATTCATTCACAGAATTGTCTTTTACAATTACTTATTCCCTATGCAATACTAATATCTTAGTAGCTATACAATCGGGGTGTAACAGGGGCAATATTTGAAGTCCAACCTTTGTATACAGATTTGATTAGATCCCTCAAAGTCTAAACGCCACTCAGAATGCAACATTCTTAATACTTTATTTATTATATATACATACAAAATGCCATGTATATTACAAGTATACACAGAGCTCTGGTCTATTGTTGCTTTATCAAGCACGTTGAAGAATTGTCATGCTACTCAAAATAGTCCTTGACGTAGCAATTGGTGTTATTGGCATACCTTTTAGCCCATTGGTTACCAGCATTGAGTCTTATAGCTGAATCTGTCTGATACAATCGGTTAAATTATAAATTGACAATTTAATCATTGAGTAAACAATACATTAATAATGTAATCCTTCAATAAAGGATAAGTTGATAATAAAATTCATGAGTTAAATATCATATCCAAGGCTTGTTTTGAGACAGTGGATCCATGTTTGGGAAGTAATAGCCAAGATATATCTTTCGATATTACATATTGCCTCTCCTTATCCATCTAGTCTTGGGTTATGCTTTGGATGCTCTTAAATTTGGCTGTATGTGTGCTCTTTGTAATGAGGTTTTCTTTATACTGCATTCAAAATTTAGGAACGTGAATGAAGATAAGTTTGAGGTTTAATGAGCTAAAGGCAATGCATTTGATATACAGGCAATGTTCTTGTTTCTTAAGATATTTTTCTTTTTCTTTTGCAGATTCTTTCAAGCATAGATGTAGGTGTGAAGTATCATTCACAACTGAGAGAATTCACTTGCGATCTCCAAGGAAAGAAGACACTGCTCATCACTGATAATGGGTTATTTAGTGTGGACACAAAAGCAGGGTACAATTTCAACCCAGGATCACAAAAGGTTGGATTGTTTAGGTAGAATTACACAATTTTATTTCATTAAATTCTAGTTCTTGAAATTATGTTTGGGATGGTAAGTTTAAGCTGAACTGCTTGGAAGATTTAGGTAAATTAATAGGTTTATACACACACCCATACATAAAGAGAGCAAGAGAGGGGTGAAGGGTGGGTGCTTGTACAACAACCTTTCAACTTTATATGCACTAATTCACTACTTATAACTTAACTTTCACACTTCTTGCTCCAAAAATACATATCTAGATGCTTGTACATGTGACTCACACACATGGTTATGCTTACATTTTAGTACACCAAATGTTGGGTATGCACTTTGGGAAAATGCAGCTCAACAGGGGGGAACTTGAGATATTTCTCTTTGATTCTGGGCTATTGTGGTCACACTTTGTTAAGATGCAGCTGAACTGTAGGGAAGACGAGTCATTTCTCTTGTTTTTGGGATATTGTGGTCACGCTTTGTGAGGATGAATCTGAACAGTGGGGAAAAGAGACATTTCTCTCTTTCTCAGCTGTTCAGGTCCTTTATTGTCATAGTTCATCAGTACCACTGATCCCGTTTAGATTACTTATGATGAGTTTGCTAAGAGCAAAACCCCTATGATTTTCCCATGGGTCACTCGACTGAGAAGCAGGGAAAATGGGGCTTCTGCCTTGGCTATTCAGAGCCTCTCTTATTGCATTTGGGCAAGTTAAGTAGGTGTCAAAGTTTTTTTTTTTGTTTGGCAGAAACTAGTTAACCAGTTCCTCATATGCCAAACCTATCACCAGGTTCCTAGGTTTGGATATTTTCGGTGATATCTTGTTAAGTTCAATTCAGTTGTTTTAGTCTGTCCTAATGCTTGTCACCCTCTTGCCTTGTTGGTTTTGCTCAACTTTGACAAATTAGTTGTGTGGGTTTGGTTGTTTGAGTGTGATTGGGTCAAAATGTTTGGCCCTGTACTGAATTGGCCATTTTGGATCACTTTTTAACAAATGACTTTCCTGTTCCAAGCTTGGAAAATTAGCAATATATGCATATAAGGTTCTATGCAAGGTTGCCCTCCATACACTAATATATTTATACTCACCCATTCATAAACGGAGCAAGGGAGGGGGACAGAGAGGGAGGGAGGCAGAGAGGGAAGAAGTGTTGATACACAATATAAATAACGGAGATATATATATATTTATTTATTTTTTATATAAATATATATTAATAGCATACTTAAATAAATGCACACATACATGCATAGAATCTTGGTTTTGAATGGGTAAGAATCAAACAGTCATTTACTGATTTATTGGTAGAATTGGCTGGGTAGGAACGGAGAGAAGGGTGACCCACAATTCCCAAAAAGTTAAATAACTAGAGACATGATTACTTTTTTGTTTCTATGATCAACTTTGGAAGTGGTTAGGTTGCTAGTTTGGGTAAGGGTGGCCCTATCCCTTACTTACCCTACTAGTTAAGTTTTCATAGTAGGTACATGGGTTAGATCAGGATGACCCTATCCTTACCCTAACTGGGAATACAATAATAATACAAAGACTAATTAATCATTCCACTTAAGGAATCAACTAATAAATAACCATTCCTCTTAGATAATGCAATAAAACAAATACAATGTCACCCAAGTAATTCACTTAATTTAGGAATGTAATTATGCTTTTCTAAATTCCAAAAAAAATGTTGTGTTATACCAATTTCATAAATGGGAACATATAATACACACAATTTCACATGTAATCAATCTTACTAAATCTACACATTCTCTTTTATCTTTAAGTGGACTCCAACAAAGTCCAACACTGACAATAACTGGAATTCCCTAGGTAGGACACTTTGCAATGGGGACATTGCCACATCCTCAAAAAGTCACCCAAGGAGTGTTTATTCATCCAACTACGTTGGCATCGTCCATTCTCATTGATGAGCCAACTCCTCCTAGCCCAAAGCTCTCACTTGGTTTCTACCCCCTGCTTGGTCACTACACCTTCCACCTGTGCTCACAAGGGTATAATTGAATCACCATACAATTGGCTGAATATAAGGTAGCTAAACCATGTAATATTATTATATATATAATCCTAGGGTATGGTAAATGTGTAATAATAATATTTTATATTATTATTATCGATATTAGTCTTTTGTAGAATTTGAACAGTCATCTCGGAGGATGAGCAGGCAAAATCGGCAGAAACAATGTTCAACACTATGAATACCAAAATGATTGGCAAAACTTGTTTTGCAAACGATGTGATAGAAAAAGGAGCCATGAGCCTCATGAATGCAAAACATCATGGCAGATTGAGACCTGTCAAAACAAATGGAAGCAAATAAGGGAAATAAGAGAATCTTTAAATTAGATTCAACTCAATTTGCAAGTGAATACGTGCTTTCCATATATTAGATTATATCAATTGTGCCTAAATGAATTCAACTTGGGATGATGCTTGGGCCCTAGATTATGTCAATTGTGCCATACAATACATGATTTTTTGAAGGGACTTCTTTGAGGAGTTTCATTAAGAAAGATGTTATCTTACAAATTTGGTAGACAAAACAAATTTGGCAACTAAAGGAAAAGGGACAATTGGACTCAAGAAATGAGGATTTCTAGATTTCATTCTTGATAAAGTCATGTACGTTCCTCAATTGAAATGAAACTGATTTTCCTTGGTGCTCATTCAACAACAAGGTCACTTCATTTGTTAGATAATGGAGATGCAATAATCAAAAGCAAATACAATAAATACTGTTGTTTTGACTAGATTCGAGGAAAGAAAGTTGTTGAAACTCAAGGTGAGCCTTTAATTCAAAGAAACATTGCTCACATCATTGAAGGATGAATGTAAACAAGTCTTTTGTGGTATGCAATATTTGAGCATACCAACTATGACAACATTTGAACAATGCAAAAGAATGGTGTTGTAGGTGTGCTAACTTTGCCTAAAACAAAGAGAGACATATCAAAATCCAAATTAGAGATCAAAAAAGAAAGTTGTGGTTAATCCACTCTGATTTGTGTGGTCCACTATCAGTTTTTGTGCTAGTGATAATAATTACTTCATGTTGTTCCTTGATGACTACAATAGAATATCTTGTATCTACTTTTTGAAACCAAAATTGAAAGCTTTTGAAATTTTCCAAAAGCTTCAAACAATGGTTGAAAATGATACATAATCCCGTATTGGCACACTAAGGACTAATAATGAAATATACCGAGCCAATTTTTTCGTTTTTTCAATTAACAGATTACAACATTAAGCAAGTGCACCCGTTATGGTTAGATGGATAAACCGTAAACGTGCAAGAAAGTAAACTCAAGATACAGAAGGGAACTCAACGTCAAGTATGTGCTACCCAATCCAAGGCGGAGTGAGGGGCGACCATATGACGGAGTGACTATAGAAAGCAAAGCTTGAAATGAAATGCTGAATAACGAAACTACTCAACACCCAGAATGTGCTTGCTCACCCCGCAGGGAAAGTAGCTACCATAGGGCGGAGTTATACAATTTCCAACTAATATTGAAAGCAAGCTTGAAGGAAATGCTAACTACTGAATCTACTCTACACCCAGAATGTGCTTGCTGACCCAAGACGGGAGAGTAGCGACCATAGGGCGGAGTTTACAATTTCAAACTACTGCTGGAAGTAAAGACTAATACAAATTGATAAAACAAAGGTCTATAATGCGGTCAGTACTACTGCCAGCTTACAGTTGAAAGAAGACAACTTGCTATCAATTACAACCAGCACTTGTGAAGTTTACAATAGCATGAATAAGTTCTTTTTACTGAGAAATGAAGCTGAGAATGAGGATATT
Source organism: Sequoia sempervirens (assembly GCA_007258455.2). Classification (NCBI taxonomy): domain Eukaryota; kingdom Viridiplantae; phylum Streptophyta; class Pinopsida; order Cupressales; family Cupressaceae; genus Sequoia; species Sequoia sempervirens. The sequence goes on along the minus strand of VDFB02270651.1, from coordinate 159,258,829 downwards.
TAATTAAAAGATCCAACCTCGTTTCGCTCTTGATCATCCACAATGAAGTATTCCGCCAAGACTTAAAGTTCCTTCATACCGTCCAAGAACCAGATGCAGATTTCTCAATCTGGTTGACAGGCCTGTGTTTTCTTCATAAACCAGCACACAGAAACTTCTTGAAAAACTCGAATCTCCCTTAAAGATCAATCAGATCAATCTAAAACTGAATGCATAGCTCAATAAGATGATGGCACATAGATTAGAAACAAGAAATAGAATGCAAAGGCCAGATTTATTTAATGGCACAATTTCCAAGAACTAGAGACAGTACGGCCCAGTACAGGGGCGAATTTTAATTATAAAATCAGACAGTGCTCTATAAAATCTGTACTCTTGCATAAAGGGACGCCTAGCCTATAACAATGGATTTATGCAACACCCACAATGTATATTTTTGTCTTTTTTGAAATATGAATGAGATACTGAGTCTGCTGTAGCTAAATGCTAAAATCAGGAAACCTCTAACATGCAAGGTCTGAAAACTAACAATACTAATGCAGATTACAATGCACGAAATACAATGAATTCACAACTAGACTAAATTCATCACTAGTCGTTGTCTTACAAACGAGAAGAGATGCCCAATGGTTAGGAGGTCTTCATCCCTCGAAGTGATCCAGATTCAATCCGGCAGCATAACGGTGTATTTTCCAAGATGATCCAAATGATGCACAAGACTCCCTTTTTATAATCTTCGCTTGACTTCACGAAACCCTAGAATCTGATTTTAGGTCAAAATCCCCTTTCCTCAATGATGGCGTACTTTTGCCTTCAAGCTCTTGATTTAATATTTCATTTAAATATTCAACTTTGAAATATGCGCCAAACATAATCTTGCTTTGACTTAGGGAATATTAAAATGTTCTTTAATGAGGGCGCCACCCTCAATGACCACCTTTTTAAAACGACATTAAGTCATTAAGCCTAAGCCAAGGGTCAACATTAAAATATAACATTTTAACGTGACTATTTTTAATTTAAATGACTTAACTCATTTCTCTGCAAATGCCCTGAAGCCAATACTGATGAAGTCAACTGATCAATCTGAACCCGGAAGTCAACCAACCTGAGCTCATCCGAAAACTGCCAAAAATAGAATTTACTAAAAATAGTAAATTCCAAAAAGTACTCTGAATGCTGAGACGAGCATATCACTGCGAAGCCCTCTGAAAACCCAGAAGGAATCCGCCATTAAAACTATCATCTCTGAGCAAAGACCTCCTCAAAATTAGGAAACCCTAATTTTAACTTTCGACTAGCCTCCGGGTTCCCAAGGAAAGGCTAACGGTCACTGAAAAAGTCAGGCTTGAAAAGGGGACATTACAAATAATGGTGGTGAATTCACATCAAAGGTGTTTGAAGACTATCTCGAGAAAAATGGGATCAAGCATCATCTCACAGTCCCTCACACTGAATGAAATGGAATTGTTGAGAGAATGAACACAATTGTGATGAATATAGTTTGAACAATGTTATCTTTCAAAGGTGTAAAATTACATTTTTGGGCACAAGTAGCTCAATATGTCTTTGCAATATGTCACCTTTAGTAGCTCATTGGATGAAGTCTACATATCAAATTTTACATGGTCATCTTCCATCAGTTCAGCTATACATTGATTCCCAAGGAGAAAAAGAACACAGTGGACCATCAGAGTAAAAGATGCATCCTTGTGGGATATTTATGATCCTCAAAGGCCTATAGATTGTTCTTGTGAAACCACAAAGTATACAACTAGCATTGATCAACAATTGATTTGACTTGAAAAATTTGCAAATTTTGATATTTTCAATGAGAATGATATAGAGATTCCAAACATTAAGATGGGACATATAGTTTTGAATTATTTGACCTCCAATAATTGAAAAATAAACTCCCCTTGAGGAAGAAATTTGTTGTCCCTAATTTTTGACTTGTTAAAAATTGGGATAACCAATTGAAATTTTGATTAAATTTGAAGTTTTCCTCTTCTAAGGCACGTATTACGAGGTGTAAAGATTAGCGAATCTCAATTCTAAGTCTATCGTCCTTTGGGTTACCACTTTTTACGCGTTCTCCGTTTTCGTGAAATTCTGAGTCATTTTTAGTGTGTTTTTGGTCAAATTCGGGTTTTTCTGACATCACTGCAAGTAGGAGTTTTTGAACTTCATTGCAAGTTACTTTTTAAATTTTCTTTTAATGTCTTTAATAGGAACTTTTTGAAGCATTTGCAATTATAGGAACTTTTTAAGTTCATTACAAGTTACTTTTTTTTTAGTGATTGTATTAACCTTTAAAAGTTCCGATTTTCCTTATGTTGACATGTAAAGACTTCAAAAAACTCCGATTTTCATAAAGTGATTTGCAATAGCATTCAAAAGACCCGATTTCTTTTATTTTCACTTGCAATGACTTGTAAAAAGCCCGATTTCACTTGTAAAGTGATTAAAAAGGTCTGATTTAACTTAAAATTGTTTGTATTTGTCTTTGAAAAGCTCGATTTTATTAAAGTCACTTGTTAATAGATGAGAAAGACCCGATTTCATGTTGAATAACTTGCAAAGGGCATGTAAAAGTCCGACGCCATTCATGATTGAAGCTGTTCGAATTCCATTTTGCCTCTTTTCCTTTTTTCATGGAGATCTCATAAATTCGCATGCTTGAAGATCGGGCTTTCAACTGTAAATATCCAAGTCTTTTTCATTTTCTGAGTTTGCAATCATGCCTAGGGTTTCTTCTTCTTCTTTGTCTGCAAATTTTGCTACAGGTATGTCTTCTTTTCTTTCTTACAATCTTGTATATTGTTTTTGTAAATATTTTATGCCTTTAATAAAACGTTTTTACAAAAAACGTGTTTTCTATTCGCTTTCATCTTTCATTTCACAAATAAAACGTTTTTTACAAAAACGCGTTTTTTTTAACTGTCTTTATATGTTTTTCTTTTTATATACAAACGCCATTTTCTTTGCAAATACATTCGTCACTTTCATTTATGAATAAAACGCGTTTTTATGTGAAAACGTCTTTCTTCTTCATTTTTTCCATACGCCCTTCATTTCCTCATATTCCATTCTTACTCACCCTCCATATCATTCGATTTCTATACGTATTCACTCATTCCGTATGTCTTCAGCTGAGAATTATGTGAAAATGTTACTCTTTGAACATTCTTCTCCATTGCCTTTCCATGTATCTCCATCTGTAGATCTAGCTATATCCTTAAGATACGTTTTTCTTCATTATTTGTTCCCATCTCATTTGTCCATTATATGCTTTCATTCTTTTCAGCTGAGAACGCATTTTCCATTTGCATATACCCCCCATACCATTTCATGTCTTTACATCTCCTTTCATTTCATAGTCACTTGCCCTTCCATTTTATAATTTCATTACCATTTTCTAAAAATAGAAAAAAAACAAAAAAAATGATGATGTTTTTGAAGCAAAGTAATTCGGGTTTTTATTTACCCATTACAAGTTGGAAATTTCAATATAAAATGCAAGTTTAAAAGTTTGTTTCTTTTACTTGCAATGACCTTTTAAAATCCCGAAATGTTCTTTTACTTGCAATGTCTTCCTAAAATCCCGACATTCACTTTTCACTTGCAGCCGGCCTTCAAAATCCCGAAATGCCTTTAAAATACCTGAAAATCGGACTTTTTGCCTTTGACTGCATATGCAATTTAAAAGTTTTGACTTGCATTTTGCAAAGTTGCAATCTAACTTTTTCATTTGTCATGAAAAGCATATGTCCTTTTCACTCGCAATCAGCCCTCAAAAACCCGAAATGAGTTATAATGCTCATTTCCTGTCCTCAAACAGCCAAAATACCATTATGAGTTTGAGCCTTCGCCATGTCTACGCCTGTAAACGTTGATGATGTCTTGACCTTATGGAACTTTCATCGCAGCCTTGCAGATTCTTGTTCGATGACGGAGGAACCTTCTTCTCCACCGAACAAAAAGATGAAGTACAAATACGACAAATACCGGAATGAGATTCCACCTTCTCATGTTGTCTCAAATATTGAAGAAATTAGAGACACAGAGATTGGACATGTTGATATGTCCGAGTTTTTGGGAAGAGTTGAGAAATCAACTTCTCATCATATGCAGTTACTGTGGCGAAGTCATATTCATTTGGTTTCGTCTTTTCTTGTTGCTGCCCTAGAGCCAAAGTTTGTCTTTGCGTGCGCAACTCACTTTGACAGAGAATCCAAAACCATTAAAGATGATGATGGAAATGTGGTATAAGGCTTGATCCAGAAACCATTCATAGGGTTTTCAGAGTTCTAGACTCACCCATGTATTCAGATATTTCAATGAAGAGCGCTCTAGATCATTATGAACAAAAGAAGGAAGATTGTAAACAGCACATCAATACCAAATGGCTTTTGAAGCGTTGAGCTGGTGTGTCTCGGTGGGCCAAGCTGTATCGATCTGACTTCAAAGAAGAGATCAATGATATAATCACTCTCTTGAGCAGAATTATGGGGTTGAAATTCTCTAACGTCTTTGAGAAATGGATGTACAAATTCATTGTGGTGATTAGGAAGGCACAACACCCAATCTTCTGGGGTGAAATAATCAGTGATAGTTTATGTGAGCAGCTTGCACAAGTTCCTACCACGCTCACCTTCTATATGAATTCCTATCTGGTTTACATAGCAGCTTCATTGAGACAATTTCCAGGCCTTTCTACCGTAGGAGATAGATCTCTAGTTCCAGTCTGGGAATATTATGATCAGCTACCTTTGATTCCTAGTAGGATTCATTACAGAAGAGTTCAAGATGCATTCTTTGGTCATTTCATGTGCCTTTTTGACAAGACCTTGCAGAATAACAGAGTATCAGATGCTGCTTGGAAAAAAGTCAATGAATATGGTTGCCTTTTTCTTCAGTTTCCTACTTTTACTTATACGAGGGTTGGCTGTTTTGAAGATCAGCCATACATGCTGCCGAGGTATCCAATTGATAAAATCATTCTAATGGAGCTGGCAAGACAGTTGATGACAGTGCATGCACGGCAAGCTGTGCAACATAAAACTGGAGTATCTCGTCTCATAAACCATTACAGATTGGGAGATACTCCTTGACAAGCACTTCAAAGGAAAAAGCTATGGAAACCGAGATTCAGGAGATCAAGTTAAAAAGATTCAAGGCAAGGACAGATTTTGATTATAGAGGCATGAAGGACAAGATAAAGAGGGCCTTCACTCATATGCATCGTCTTGAAGATATTTGGGCAGATCTCCGAACAGAGAAAGAAATCTATAAAATGGACTACTGCAGGCTTACAGTTGAACAGGTTATTGATTTTAATCTGACCCTGATTCCAGAAGGAGTAATTGATGATGGGCTGATTTTAGATCCAGAATATGAAGAACAAAAAGTTGCTGACGCTTTTATTCCAGCAATACAATGGTCTAATAAAGAATCAGTTTCTATCTTCAACAGATTTCAGTCAATCTTGGCAAATACTAACTCTTGGCTCAAGAGTATAGGCGTCAAAACTATTAAAATCAGGGTTAATAATGAAGATGATTCAGCTAGACCTGTTGGATTAAAATTAGAAGTTAGAGACAAGTCCAAGGAAGGTGCTTCTTCTTCAGGAACGAGGATTAAGCTAAGAGTCAATCGTGTTGTAGAACAACCTTTGGAGGAACCAACATTAAAAGGGAAGGAGGTTAGAGAGACGCAGATCCAAGTCATCGATCAGCAAGAAGGAGAAGTTCTTCAGTCTCCTACTACTCTAAGTATGATGTCTCCTCATATTAATGCTGCACCAGTATCAGTAATGTCTCCGTTGTCTCAATTTGATAGTGATATTGATTCCTTTTCAACGGTTTACGTTCCTCCTATTGAAGCTGCTCTTCATACATCAACTTCATCAACAGTGACTGCTTCTATAGAAAACATACATGATAATCTGAAGAATATTTTTGATGCTAATCCAATGTATCCAAACACATCACAGATAACACTTCTAGAAATTGATACATCTGCTGCAAGCTTTGATTGTTTCATGGCTAATGCTGATCACAATGCACCATCCAGTTAAGCTTTTGTTGCGATTCAAACTGAGACATCTCCAAGAGTAACAACCGTGACTCAACATGAATCTGTTGCTGTTTCAAATACTGTTGCTGTTTCAAATACAGACACATTGGATCTTCCTCCATGGTTGAGTTTAGTCACTTTAAAGAGAAAGAAACAAGCAATCTCTCCAGATGTATTTGATTTCCAGCAGTTGAAGAGATCAAAGCCAAAAGTTACAAAGAAGGCTAAAACTGTTTCACGGGTAGTTGTGGATAGCAACAAAATGAAGTATGCAGAGATAGCTGAACCCCTTGCAGACAAGTCACTAGAAGAGATGCAAGTTTCTGATTATAAATTCACAAGGGTGGATTTAGGCAAGCAAACACATGCTGGTATGATGCAAGGCGCTCAAAATTCAGTAACTGTTCTAACACATAGTTACAATGAACTTTTGGCAAAGAAGGAAAAGCTGAAAGAAGAGAATTCATAGCTCATCTCAGTTATTCAGAAGATTGGCAATTCTTCAGAGCAAGTTAATCCATTAACTTCTTTCACTTCTGAAGAATCAGTCAAGCAATTGGAGAAAATTGCGCAAAAAGCCAAAGCAGTTGATTCTTGGGTAACATAGTTGATTGATCAAAGCATTCCAATGATTGAAAAGACATTACAAGTTCTGAACAATGTCAGAATAGCAAAAATAAAGTTGAATCAGACTTTGGAAGCTTTCAAGCAAAGTTTAGATTCACTTGAAAAAGATTTGAAAATTTGGCATGAGATAGATCAAGTCAAGCTACAAATTCTATGCAGCAATTCAATCCTACCAAACAGAGAAAAATACATAGAATTTGAAGAACTCATGACAAATAAATCATTGGTTATTCAAGATCTCATCAAAGATATCCAAGCTACACTAGAAATGAGTGATGAAGTAACTTTGAGAAAATCCCTTGCAGAATATTGAATCATGGAGAATTACTTGCAGCTGATATGGTCACTACAGAAATGGTAGCAAATCTTCGTCAAGAGCTAGAATTAGAACAATTTACTATGGATTCGATTCACAAGTTTGTTAATCATCGAATGATCCTTGATAAAATGCAAACTGTTTATGAAGAGCATAGACTAGCAACGATAAGATATTTTGATGTAATCTTGAAGACTGTTGCGGTTGCCAAGAACACACTAGGCCTCGATCCAGCTGAGTTGCAAGAAATTATCAGCAGATTTCAATCTTTCAAAGCTAGGATTGATATAGAATAAAATGTTTTATCTTTATGCATTTTGTTTTCGACAAACTACATGTAAAAACAAATTTTGTAATCGCAAGTGTTTCTTTCACTTGCAGTTTTGTAAATTGTAATTACATGTAATCTAATTACAAGTCAAATTACAATAGGACTTGTAATTTGGAATAAGTCAATTACAAGTAGTTGGTGGTTGAGAGAATTTCTCAAGTTAGTTGGGATCCTCCCACCTTTTTCTCATGACCTCTCTCCTATAAATACTTGAGAAGGTCCTTTGTAGACATATCTTTTTGGCAAGCAAGAAAATTCTGCAGAAATTTATACTCATAAAGACTTTGAGCTTTATAGTTGTAAGTTGATCCTTTTCAAATAATATCAAAGAGTTGTAGATTTCAAACTTTGTGTTGAATTCTCACTTTGTGTCCATTATGTTCTTATGTCATTTTGGGACATTACTTTGTGATCATTTGAAGATTGTAGAAGGTTGCTAGGGAGAGCTTCAATTAAAATATTTTCAGACTTTGTGCCGTAAATGTTGAAGATTGAATTCATAATTTAGAGGTTAAGAAGAATTGCAAGTCTTTGTGCTCGTAACGATTCTCATTCGTAGTAGTTAATAGATACATCATATTTTCAGACTTTGTGTTGTCTTATGCTGTATATTATCATTAGAATTATCTTTTAAAAGGGTAGATAGGATTGCAGATTTTCAAGACTTTGCGCTTGAGGTTGTTTTCCCGTCCCGAAGGAAGTGACGGAAGTCTTTGAGCTTTGTAATGTCCCCTTCTCATCAGTGATCAGCATTGGTATTCTTCAGTCTATTCCGGAACCCGTAGACTGGAATGAGGTGGAAATTAGGGTTTCTTGGGCTTGGCTTTTGTAGCATTTCATATTATTTACTATTTTTAGTAAATGCTAGTTGTGGCAGTATGCAGTTGGTTGTCTTCAATCATCACTTCAGTTGAGCATGTTATTGGTTGTTTCAATATCTTCCTCTCAAGCCTTAATTGTTGAAATTTACTAAGTATTGGCATAAGTGATATATTTTTCATTTGACCACCCCTTGGCCTAAGGATACAACTTGCAAGTTGTTTTAAAAAGGGGACTTGAAGGGTACGCCTTGTCATAAGGAGATATTAATATTTTATATTTTTGAAGTTATGCTTGGAGGAAAAAGGGACGCCACTTTATGAGGAATATTATTTTATGAAATTTGAAAATGAGGAGAATTCAAATAGTTGTCTGTTGGCGTACCATTGAGGAAGTTGAAGAGTTTCTCAATTCTTATAAAATGAAGACATGACTCCAGCATTGGTTATCCATCAATTACCTTACTGTTATGCTGTCAAAATGACTATGGACATTTTGCTATTGCTTCGAGGATGCTACCTCCTAGCCCCTTCCCAATTTCGTGTTTGAAATATAACACCTAGTTGGAACATTGCTGCTTCTCACAACAGACTAGCAGATTGAGCAATAAAGGTTGATAATTTTGGTGAATTCTACAGTTTTGAAGTTCCTGGTTTTTACACAGCTGAAGCTGAGTTTTGTTCATAACTTCTAAAGCGAATTTTATTCTGTTCTGGGTACTTTGGCCATGCATTAGTCAACTGAAGGCGCCACCTTTCACAAAGTTTGGGAATTTATTTCCAAGTATTCAATTTTATATTGCAAAATCGATTTTCCTCAAGGGCCGTACCATTTAATGATGTCTTGGGATTCGTGCCAAATAAAGTGGAGACTTTGATTGCTGTTTCTTGATTCTAACTTGGGCGCCAGACTTGTAAGGTGCATTTGCAACTCGTTTCACGCCATTCGGAGGAGATTTGAGTGAGTTATGATAATTTACTTGATTCTCACAGTTGCAGATTGTAATTTCCAGTTTACTGTTTTTACATCAGATTGTTGAAGTTCTGATTTCTGATTTATTAGCAGCTGTTAGAGGGTTAAAATATCATTGAAAATCATCTCTTAATCTTGTGTATGAAGAATTCTATATTCCTTATGTAATTTGCAGCTTATTCCACATTGTACAAACTGTAAACAGTAGTACTGTTCCAGTTTAATTTGCTGCAATTTCTTTCTGTTTCTTCTCACATAAGTCCCCTGGATGGTTTACCGCCAGTGAGGTTAATTTGATTGTAATAACTCATACCCACTCATAGTGGTGAATCCCCACAGCATTGTGGATGCCCGCCGCAGCGGATGAATTGCTTTATTTGTAATCTTTTCCCCCCACTGTTTGGTGGTAGCGTGGAATTGTTTTCTCATGGCTGGTTATCCGCCTAATAGTTCATAATTTCAATTTCTTAGACTCCGTCATATGTTAGCACCTCGCCCTCAGTGGGATCTTGAGTGCACATTCTTGACGTTGAGTAGTTCTTCTATTCAAGTTCAGTTTCTTCAGTTTAAGTTCAGTATCTTCCATTCAAGTTCAGATTTGTATTTGAGGCTAACGCTAATCCAATCATCCATTGCTGGTTATTTTGTGTTATTCCTTCAAAAAAATTGGTTAGCATATTTCAAGCTTTCAGGAAACTTCATTTCCTTTCTACTGAATTTATTGCAAGCTGCTGTTAAAATCTATTTAAAAGTCCATATTACTTTTTCTGTGAAGAGAAAAGAGTTTATTCTTTCCTGAAACAAGAGGAAAGATTATCATTCCACCCATATTTGTTTTTAGTTATTTAGATAGGGGGAGCCTTCCCTTAAATAGGAGAGTTTAACTCACACACTGTGTTGAAATCACCATTTTGCCAAACCTCCTAAGTTTACAAAATATTCAACCAACAAAATTGAAACTTCATTAGAAGATGAAAACTTGTTTCAAGATCAATAACCACCAGATTAAGGAGCTTTAGATCAAGAAAATGAGGGATGAATCTTTTGCAAGTAACATATAAATGGATGCCAAAATGGGGCACATAGACATTGAAAGAAGTCAAACTTGCTGAAGTTTGGAAAACATACACTAGAAGTGCATAGAAAGCCAAACAACAAGAAGAAAATTCCCTAGAAGAGATTCAACTAGCATAACTTACCTAGGGAGGGCATTTAGAAGAAGAAATCAATATTGCTTTTAATTTAGAACCAATTTCTTTCTATTGCAATGGCTTTTCCGTTGCACCAAAAGATCAACCTATTAACACCCGATACAAACACCAAATTTATACAAGATCCACGGGAGGTGGTTAAGCCATGTCATGAATCCACGGCGGGTTGGATAGGCGCCAACCCATCCAAGGGGACGAAGGCACCAACCTTCAAAAAGCACCAACTTTCCAACAATCCCCCCTCCCCCCAGTGTGATCACGGGATTTGAACCTGTGACCTTGGTCTGATACCATTTGTTGCAATGGTTTTTCCATTACGCCAAAAGATTGACCTGTTAACGCCTGATACAAACACCAGATTTACACAAGATCCACGGGAGGCGGTTAAACGATGTCACGAATCCACAACGGTTTAGATAGGCACCAACCTATCCAAGGGGTTGAAGGCACCAACCTTCAGAAAGCACCAAATTTCCAACACTTTCAAACAAGCTAACAAGCTTGATGTGTGGAGAAAAGCAATGAAAACTAAATATGACGATGCCTTGGTCAAGAATGGCACTTGGGAGTTGGTTAATCCTCCATTCAATTATAACCCATTGGTTGCAAGTGGGTCTTTTGAAACAAACACAAAGCAAGGCTTGTTGTTAAGGGATATGCTCAAAAAGAAGGGATATGAGGAGACCTTTGTGTAATGAAATGGACAACCATTTGAGTTTTATTGGATTTGGTAGCACAAAACAGATGGAAAGTTCATCAAATTGACATGAAAACTGCTTTTCTGAATATTGATTTCAAAGAATTGATTTACATGACTCAACCAAAAAGTTCATCAGATTGATGTGAAAGCTGCTTTTTTGAACAATGATTTCAAAGAAATGATTTACATGACTAAACTAAAAAGTGTGCAAGTTGGTCAAATAGCTATATGATTTGAAACAAGCCCTAAAGAGTTTGGTATGAAACACCTCTTAAGCATAAACTTCAAGCATTTTGAATATGAAGATGCAATTCATTTTGTCAAGACAATTGAAAAAATAGTTGTATATTTGGATGATCTACTCGTAATAAGAAATAGTGAAAAGTACACTACAAAAGCAAAAGCAAAATTGATGAAAGGTTTTGAAATGATAGATTTGGGCCATCTTAATTACTATTTGATATTAAAGTGATTCAATAATCCAAGTATATCAGTGGAATTCTAAGCAAATATGGAATGACAGATTGTAAGCCACTCAACATGCCCATGGAAGAAAATATGCAGTTGACATTAGATGATATTGTATTAGTATATAATTATATATTACTTATTAGTATAATAATAATGTGTACTCAAACTTGTATGTATTTGGGTAGTTAGGTGTAGATTATTAAATAAGGTTGTTGTAGTAGTTGTAGCTCTTAATGAGCCTGTTTTACTCTCTTTAAATATGTTGTACCACTAAATGTGATAGATGTGATGGTGCATTTCTAATCTACATGATGTTGCTGCCATTTTTTGTGGAGTAAGCCATTTTAAGCCATTTTTTCTCATCTCATTTCTTTGCTTATTCCAACATTGCTACTATAGTCAACACCAAGTTTGGTTTTGATCTTGCAAGGAAAGTCAGGAAGAGGTTGTGAATGTGAGACGAGATCACAAGGTTGCCTAGGGCACAATCATGTTCTGAAGAAAATTTGTCAAATTTTGTGGGTTGGAAATTGTGGCTAAGTTTTTTTGGGTTGTGGATCTGCATAAATTGTGGGCAAAACGTGATTGAAAATTATAAAAATCGCACAGCAAAAAACACAGTCAAAATCACTCTTTTTTGGCTCAAAATTGTAATTCTTTTTTGCAGTTTATAAGAGTCGTGCAGAATATACTAAGATCCCCTCTAGTTTCAGAAAATTATTTGTAAATTTTGAGGTTTTCAAATCTTAGTTTGAGAAGGGTTTCCATTTGACATAATTTGCAAAACATATGGAGTAGGCTCTGAAGATTTTTATTTGCAATTTTCAGGGGCACATTTTGTTGGCGTTTAAATTTGCACATCTGGAATGCATATTTGAAACGGATAGCTATGCACAGATAAACTGCTCTTCAAATTAGGAGGGGAAGCTCCCTCTTGCTGATGGTGTTTGAAAGAAAGTAAACTAGAACTAAGTTGCCTATCTTTTTGATCAGCTTAGAGCACAAGGTTTATTAAACACAAACGCCGCAGCTGAGATTTTCCGTTTTAAGACCTTCAACTATGACTAACTTAAACTAAAGATGTTCCTAACCTCTCAAGTAATATGCAGAGCGAGAGAAGCTAGAAATTAACAAGGTAGATTTCTGACAAAATACTTCAATAAACTATTTCCCAACAAACATCTACACACTTCAATGCAAGTTGAAATCAAGATCATAGAAGTAGAACATAAATAACGGAAATTTAAGATTTTGGACCAAGGCAAAGGAGGCTCATGATTTTATTACTCAAATCTCTAGAACAAAACCCACTTCTAACATTCCTGGAACAAGAAATTGCAGCTAAAGAGGCTTGCAATCTTGCTCTTCACACAATAGAAACAGCAATCACACTAACTCCTTGTTGGCTAAAGAGGCCCAACAATTTGCTTATCACAACACAATTGAACAATACTTGAGTAACAAATAGAAGGCACAATAGGCTCAGCGTTTTGTTCTCACTAACACGGTTAAAGAAACTAATGAGCAAAGGCTTTTATTTATAGAGAAGCAGAGGAGTAGGGAACCCTAAAATCTCCTTGCTTTCACAATCTAGGGCTTGCTTAGCAAGCAAGCTTTATTACTAAATCTAGAAAGAAGATAACATTTAACACCTAAGAAAGCGGGAAAAGTAGGAAACGCCAACTATTACATTTATCTTCTTTCTCTTCTTCAAAGAATGGATAAGAATCGTTCTAAGAATAGAAAGAAAACGGAAAGAAAGCTTCTAGATGAAAATCTGCTTCAAATCTCAATCATATCCGCTAAAAAGCAGGAAACCGGGTCCTGGTCAAGTGCATCTATTCCATTTAAGGAAAAATTCCGATTCTCCAAAATCTCCTCGCCTTCTGTGATCAAACTTTTAGAGAATCCTTCACTTCTTTGTTTGCTTTATGAGTTTTGTTCTTGAAAAAACATCGCTGCCCAAAAAGATGACCCACTAATTGATAACTTGGCGGCTCTGCAACTTTATGTTTCTGACACCTCTCTTGATTTCCAACAGAAGAGTATTGCACAACTCTTTTCTAATACCTTTCCTTTTTCTCATATCACACCTCCTCGTGTTCTTCAGCTGGGATGATGGAGTTTTGATATAGTGCTGATTTGGTCTTAAATCGAGGGGAGTGTACTCCATATTGAAAACTTTGAAGAATGACTGTAAACTCGCCTATGTTCAGACAAGTTTTGAGCAACTGTCTATTTTTAGAATGCTGGTTTTTCGTCTTCAAACAGACAAATTTTTGGAAATTTTTCTGAGATATGGGTTTTGCTTAGAATTTCGTTGCAAGACAACCCAGATTGTCCATTTTTGAAAATCTTGAATTTAGACTGAAAAAGCAGCAAACCCTAATTTCTTCAATTTTTCACCAAAAAAGCTGGCACCTAGGTTTTGTTTAGAATACAATTAGAAATGGACCCAATTGATCAGATTCGAAAAACACTGATGCCTGAGTGAAAAAGCAGCCAACCCTAGAATTTGAAATTTTCTTGAAAAAGCTATGATATGGGTTTTCTTCAGAAGACTGTTTTGAGAGGACCTAGATGGTCAAAATTTGCAAACTCTGAAGATTTCACTGACATGCAAGGAAAAAGCAGCTGCTGCAACTTGATGAACTTCTCCAAAAATTCTTCAGAAGAATGGGATGAAGAAACCCAAATGGCTGAAAATTAAAAATCTTTGACCTTCTTCAAAAATTTGATCTTCTGGATGAAAAAGCATGAAAAAGCAAGGTCTTATGTTGCTGGTCTGAAAATTATTCATGAAAATCAGCAACCTTGAGCTCTTGAATCTTGAAATAAAACCTCAAAGTTGTTGCTCCACTTCTTTTTTTTGGACACCACTTGCGAAAATGATGAAAACTGAATGGAAGAGATGTCTTAAATAGATTTAGGGCTTGAAATAGCTTTGCTTTCTTTTGTTTTAATCTTCAAAACCCTAAAACCAGCCTGTTCAATGAATTTGGACATTTGCCTTCAACTTGACATCTTTGAAATTTTGAAATTTTTGAAAATTCTACTAAGGCATTGAAAGTTGGGCAAACTTCTTGGCTAGGGGCGCCCATTTTCTCCAGAGTTAGCCACTTTTTGAGAATTTTCAACTTTTCTTCCATTTTGACCCCTGGTTTGACCTCGATCTCTGGCTTCCAGATTGATCCGATGAACGAGCTGGATGATTCATCGCGTAGCCTGACTGATTCTGAGGAGATTGTTTTGGGGGCGCCTCTGGGGAAAAACTTCGTTTTGACCTTCAAATTCATCGGAGCCTATTTCCTCCAAGGGCTGCGAACTTTCACAGTGTAAACCATTTTTTCATGATTTTCAATTTCTTCATTTCTCTTTGATTTTTTGATGAAATCTTGATCCCGGGGGCTACGTTGATTCGATTGACTGATTGTCAGCTTCGTTGGATAGCTCGATCGAAACTGACGAAGTGATCTTAGAAGTTGTATTTGCAAATTCTAACATCTCAGGGCTCAAAATCTTGGGCACCCTTCTTCTCCAGGGGCGCCTAACTTAAGCAGACTTAGAATATTTTTCGCTTTCTTCATCCTTTAACTTCTACAGATGATCTCGCTTGATCTGGTGATCCGGAGCTCGAATTGATTGACGACTGGGCTTGTCGCGAAGCTGAGAAGATTTTGGAGGGGGTTCTCTGGGAGTCACTTTGTCAAAAAGTTGAATTTGAGGCACCAAAAGTTTGGGTGCCCTTGGGCACCTGGGGCACTGAACTTCACCAGAGTTAGCCATTTTTCTGTATTTTCTTCTCTGCTTTCGACTTTGACTCTTGTCAGACCCTCTATTCCGCTTGCTAGATCTGGTGACTGCCATCTTCGATTGACGTGCCGGTAGTCTCATTGGAAAGATTGTTCTGATCTGAAGAAGACATGTTGGAGGCTTCACTGGCAGATTCATTCGTTTGGGCCCTCGAAATCATCAGTTCCTTTCTCTTCTAGGGGCGCCCATTTGCTCCAGACTTAGAATATTTTTCATTAGATTTTATCTTCAAGTTTAAACTTTCATTCTATATCTTCACCTCGATTTGGGTTTACCGGAGAACGACAAGTCGGATGCTCTGACGAAGACAACCATTGCAAAGCTGTCTGAATTTTGGAGAGATTGAGCATATTTGCAAACCCTTACTGCTGATTTAGGCCTCTCAAAAAGATGGGTGCCCCTGGGCACCAGGGGCACTGAAAGTTCCCAGAGTTAGAAAATTTTCTGATACTTTCATGATTTTCGTTCTGCATTCTGTTTGAAACTGCCCTGTTTGATCTTGAATTCTGGACGACTAGATGATCTGATGACTGCACTATCGGACTCGCTGCGGAGCTGGGAGGATTTTGAACAACTTTGTCTGGGAGCTCAAACCCTATTTTCACCATTTGATGCCCTAAAAAGATGGGCGCCTATTTCCTCTTGGGGCACCCATGACAAGCAGTGTTAGTCAATTTTCACAGTTTTCAACTTCTTTCCTCGTTCTTCGTGCTTGCTCGCCAAATCACCTTCTATTCAGTGTTTGAGTGTTGAATCTGACACCTGGCAGCCGATTGACCTCAGAACTCCTGATATGCTTCTGAAAAAGCAGAATAGACCCACTAGGGAAAAATTGATCTTTTTGAGATTCTGACTGCGCCAGCCTGATTATGGAAGTATTTTGAGCCAATCAAAATCAGTTTGAACCCTAACGGACCCACTCTCTATTTTTAGAAAGTTTTGCCAATATCCATTTCGAAAGAAACCCAGAAAAACCAAGAAAAAGTTACTAAAAATAGCAGTTTTCCTAAAAAGTAGGGATGAAAAACTGAGATCTGGGTTTTGTAGATTAGGTTGCTTTGAGCAGACCCAGATCGTCAGATTTTGGAAATTTTGAGTTTTTACCCCTCATGCAAGACATGCAAACCCAAATTTTGACCTTTTTGACAGATTTAACAAGACTTTTACTCATTTCTTCAAAATGTATAAGTGTAACCAAAATTTTAATTTTGGGGTACAACACATTTAAATTATTCAAGAAATTTTTTTGGGTCAAATTTGAAGGGGGTTGTTAGGGTTTTGGGAAACGTTTGTTTTTTCTAATAATGGCAACTATTCAAAATTTAGTTTGCTAGAGGCATAGAAATTCAATGGGAAAAATTATAATTATTTGGAGTCATGAGTTATGATTGTTGACAATTAGATGTGTGATGGAATTATCCTAGGATCCGAAACTAGGCTTGTAACCAACACATATGATGTTGAGAAGTGTCACTGAAAGCCCTATTATTAATCAAGTTGTTTGTATTTAACAATTTAATCTCGAAATCCATAATGCCACATTTACATTTATATTATGGCAAAGATTGAAAAAAAAAATTGTCAAGTCTTTGAGAAAAACCGTGTCGTATTTGAACAATGTGTTTTTCAAAAAAATTGAATGAGGGTGGGTCTCTATCAAAGTATCTTTTGAAACTCAAAGATCACACCATTGCTTCCTAGAGCAAGATTTGTGGGGGTGAGGTGAGTCAGAGTAATGTAATAGTATGGGTACAAGAGTCCAAGGCAACATCCCAAAGGACTTGACATAAGAACTGTAATGTCCCCTTTTTCAGTGTGATCTTGTTTGGTGATGGTTAGCCTATTACTTAGACCCTTGTAGGCTAACATGATTTGGTTAGAGGGTCAGTAGCCTTATTTGGTGGGTTTTGTTGTTTCCATCCTTTGACTTCAATGATTGGCTCACAGGAGGCCTTGGCAGTTCAGTGATTGACAGCTTTTGACGGCATGTCAATATGACAGGTTATGAGCGAGATATTAATATTGTCGTGAAATTGAAGTGTTTTCACTTTATTTAATGGAATATTATAAAGTTGATTTGACTTTATAATAAATAATTCACTTAAATTTATTTAAGTGAAAAAAATAAAACACTTTACTAAAAGGAGCACTCACTTTTTAATATGTTGACTATTGAAAAAGAATAAAATACATTTTTTATGTATTTTAAGTGAAAAAGTGATGCCACTTTTAGGAATGCGTGCCTTTTGGGGTTTATAAGCAACCAAAGGGAAAAATCAAACTCATTCATTGATTATTTGATATTTTCTTCTTTGGCTGGGCTTGAGCTTGGTTTCCTTTGAGACGGGTTTCAAGATTGTTTATCTCTAGAGAACGAAAACTCTTCACAGATCTGTGATTGTGAGACTGTGAAAGATCAGTTGAATGATTGCAACCACAGGGGCTTCAATTCAGGAGTTCTACAGTGCTTCAATGAGAATTTTTGTGCAGTATTCAGTAGTTTCTTCAATAAAAGGCAGGATGAGTTGAGAGATTGGCTTCTTTCTTCATCAGGAGGTCTGATCAGCTTCTTGGTTGAGGACGTGATTTTCCTTTGTTCTGTGTAGCTCTTCAGGCAAGTGCGTGGGATTTCTGGAGAAGAAACGCCTTCTTCTTTGAGGGTTTTGCATATTCTTCTTTGGCGCCTAGCTTGTTCCCTTCATTTGCTTCAGTTATTAGGCTGGAGGTTGCATTCTATTGCATCCTACGCTTGGAATTGTCAGTTTACTCCATTCATGGCTGGCAATTGGACTTATTTTTTTAATTAAATAATCTGGAGCATTTCGGGTATGTCTGAAACATGCAATCTCATTGTTATGGTTATTTAATACCTTCTGCAATTTCATTTTGTCAATTCTAGTTCAGATTTGAGTTCTATGAGCAATTATATGCTGCGCCCCTTCTATTTCTCTCTATAAACTTTCTTAAAAAACTCAAAAGAACACAAAAAGATAATTAAAACAACAGGGGTTTGAAGAGGAGCCAGTTGGGCTTACCACAAGAACTCATACGAGGAATCAATGGTGGGAAGAGGATGTAGAATTTGGACAAAAGAAGGGAAAGACATGCAACATAGTCAAAGGTGGAATCATCATCAAAGCAAATTGTGGTGTGCCTAGTAATGATTGGTGTGGAGGTGTGGTAGGAGGGTGTAGGTGAAAATAAAGGAGGGTGAAAGCCAAGGCAACATGACTAGCAAGTGGGAGCTATGGGGAAATAAGGAAATCAAATGTGGGGAGTGAGGGATTTGTTGGTGAGGACATAGTCGAGGACACTAGCACCATCTCCATGAGGAAAGCAGGTGAACCTTCTAGAGTCAAGGGAGGAAAGGAGCTCATTGAAAATGTGGAAGCTTTGAGATTCTCCTAACCAAAGAAGGTGCCTCCCATAGGCCATGAGTGCAATATTATTGTCAGTAGAGACTCTTTGTAAACCAAAGTCCTCATGATCCATCTCATGAAGGCATAACTCATCTTGCACAAGATGGTGAAGAGGTGTATAGCGAGTACCAGTAAGGGCATTAAAGTTACCCATGAGGGGAAGATTCACAAATGATGGCCCTACAATCCCATATAATAGCCCACCTGTTCTCTTTCCTAGCAGCTACAACTTGAATATGAACATGCCAAAGCTCATCATTCTAGAGTCTTGTAAGATCTATATCTAGATAAATCTGTTGAGAGAGAGATAAGAGCTTATTTTTGGCCTTAGATCTTGCAAATGCTCTTTTGCAGATTAAAATTGGATGACAAGGGTGTTGTCAAATGATGTCCAAGCAATGTTAAGGGTGAAATCTTTTAAGTTGAAAGATTCATGCAAGAATGTGTGACCTGCCTGTAAAGTATGGGTTAGGGAGATCACAAATATTAAGGTTGAGTGCCTTGGTTTGTTGTGCCCTTTTTCCTCAAATTTTGCTTGGACAGCCATCTCAACAATAGGAGATACCTTCTTCCCTTTAACCACTTGCACCCACAAACTTTGCTGCTCAACCTGTTTTTGGATAGACTATTGTTCATGCTTTCTTTTTTAAGAGGTTTCTTATTGAGTAATTATCTCTTATAGTTGATACTTAATTTCGGATATCACTTCGTTGAGCTGTCAAAGTTAGGGGGATTCAGTAGGATTGGCTTGAACCTATTCAAATTTAGTGAATCCTTGCATACAAAGTGGCAATAATATTATCTTTACTTGTAGCTGTTTTTGAAGTAGTGACAAGATTTTGAAGTTCGTTGCCTAGAGTTTCAATCCTAGATATTCAATAGAAAAAACTGGTGTATATCTTTTGTGCTGACAAGGCCTTTTGAAGGTGGGGAGTTTTAAGCTCCTGTGTTAATGGGAACTCCATGTTCTTACAGAAACCATGGTTTGCATGCACCAGAAACACTAGAGCACAGCAAAAATTCGTCAGTGCTCAACAGAAACCCTAGGGCAGAATTCACACATGCCAAAGAAAGAAGAAAAATTGCAGCAAAAAATATAGCCGAGTGAAGAAAAATTTGCGTACAGAAGTTCACATGGTATAAAAATTTGTGTGTGGTTGAACATTAGGGTTTTGTGTGCAAAACATGTGTAAAGTTTGTGCAATAAACATCCTATGGCAGAATTTACATCAGATACAGGAAGAAGAAAAGTCACAGTAGAAATTTTTAAAAAAGAACCAAATGAAGAAAAAATTATGTACAGCAGAAAAATTCATGTGCAGAAGTTCTCACAACAGAAAAATTCACACTCAGTATAGGAATGTCAAAGTCAGGGGAGTGGCGAAGAGCATCTCATAATCAATAATGCAGTTAAAAAGCTTAAATTTATTAGTCATTTTTCTATAATCTGCAAAATCTTATGCACGTCTGAAACAAAAGTTTAAACAATAAATTTTACATTTAGCTTAATAAAGTTCATTAACACAAGATGCATACACAATTTCAATAATGAAATTGTACGTAATATAACAGAATCATCATCATACATACAAGCTTGCACACTTTGACAAACTAACAAAAAATGTATTGCAGGTAAATTCTGGCAATCAAAATTACACTAAAAATACTCTGTGGTCCCCTATACAATGGCATAGCATGGTATTAAAGATTTCCAAACACAATTTGGAAACTTGCACAACCCTCTAAGGCCTAAAAATAGATCAGCTTTCCTATTTCCAATCCCTCTACTTTTTCAGTTCTGTTTTTCCTATTCTGGCAGAGATTTTGCATACATTTTCCACCTTTTGTCTAATTTTACAAATTTGTATCATCCATACATAAAATATCTTTGCACCTTTATAATTTTTTAATTGTAAAAAGAATTAATGTGCAAAGACTAAGAATAGCTGAAGAGGACATATTTATGTCCTTAAGCACGTAACTAGACTTCCCTTGGCAACTTTGACTTAACTTGAAGTGACAATTTGACCCATAGATCACTTGACGATGTGTGAAGAGTAAGACCCTTTGATGAAGCCATATTTCAGTTTAATGCATTATCCAATGGGTAACAAAGTTGATGAATGCTATAATTCATCAAGTTCAGCCACTGTAAAATTATGTCTAAAGCATAGTTGGAAAACTCGAACTCGGCAAAAACTCGCCAGAGCCAAAAAAATTCGACTCGGCAACTTAAAAAATTGCTTAAATTTCTTTAGAAACACATTTTTTTTGCAAAATTCAATGACAAGATGTATCCAATGAGTCCATAAATGAGTACAAAAGTGTTTTCTATTAAATTTGATTGATTTGAGTGCAAATTGTGTACAAAATCGCCTTCTCATGCGGAATCCTGATGGCTGAAAGCTTGATACAATAGATAGCTGAAAAATGAAAATAGTAAAACTAAAAGTAAATACAACATTTTACACCTTCCTCTTCCCTGATCTACTAAAAACTAGAGGAGAGGTAGAGGTTCTAGTCCTTGGAGTAGGCTATGGCTCCTCGGTTGGCATCAAAGGAAATGGCTCGGCCTCCATCCTGGAAGTAGATGGCAATGGCTCCTCCTCATCCTCATCAATGTCATCCAATGTAAAAACCCCTACCAGGATTTTTCCACAAACTTGCAATTTTTTCAATTTTTTCATTTGAACATTACTTCCAATAGTTGTAGAACTTCATATTAATCAACAAGTTTGCATTTCATGATTGAAAAGCAGCTGCTGCTACCTTTAATGAACATAGACATTTTTACAAACATTTTCCATGCATTGCACCAGTCATTGGTATTTTATCAAACATGTGCATACAATTGAACAATTTCACAAATATTTAATTTTCTGACCTTTTGGAATGATATTGATGCGCTGATATAGAAAGTACTGACAAAAACAACATACAAAAATTATATCTGACCTTTATTTATGTTGCTGTAGCTTTCCTTAGACTTTTCTGATTTAAGTAATGGTCTAGAAATGTAATCTTGGCTGCTACAACTAATTGTGCCCAAGATATGAACATTTAATTATTGCTAAGTTGCTAACCTTAAATAGAAGCTGATTGGCTGTCCTAATTAGCAGTCAATATCATCTTTGACCATCCTTGTGGGTGTACGACACCCTCCATATAGAAATTGCTTCCTCTGAATGTAATGTCCCCATTTTGTGAGCATCAGAGTTCGTAAGGATTAGCCTATCATTTGACCCTCGTAGGCTAACAATTATGGATAGAGGGTCTTCTGTGGCAGTTACCGGTGATTTGGAGACATTACTCTTCAGCTGGATTCAGGTTTTGGCCTTTGCATAGGTTATTTGACTCAGATTGGCACACTTACTATTTATAGTAAGTTACTATTTTGGGAGAGTCAGGGTTCCTATTAATAGAAAGACACCTGAGCAGAGCATATTGGCAGTGTTGACCTTGATTGGGCCTTTGCAACTATTTCTAGACTCAGTTTCACATACTTACTATTTATAGTAAGTCACTGTTCAGGGTTTCTATTTTTAGACAGGCATCCAATCACATGGAGAACAGGGAGAGTCGACTCCTGGCTCAGACGACTTAGCAATCAGACAAGTACATCAAGAGATATTAAAGTTTAAGTGACTTAAGTGATTTATTTAATATTATTATAAAGTTCTAAAGTAACTTTATAATAATAAAGTCACTTTAATATAATAAAGTGCGTTAAGTGAATAATTTAATGTGGGAATAAATCTTTTATCCCACATTGGCTAGGAAGGTGTTTGAGCTCTCTTAAGGAAAGAATAAAAAGAGAGGCAAGAGCTCATTCTCAGCATCCAATTGATGAATATTATTTTGGTTAATTTTTATTGTGGAGCCTAGGGCTTTCGCAGTTTTCTTCTTTGATCATAGGAAACGAAAACTTCCTATTGATAGCATAACTGAGGGAGTGAAAGATCTCTTGAAGGGTTGCAAATTGAGGAGAGGATAATTCGGTCCTTTCACTTGTGCTCACAATTTTTGGCCAAGGGCCAAATTTATTTGTAGATTATAAAGGCATTGAAGATTCATTGTGGAATATATTTATTGTTGGCTGCTACAGTAAACGCTACAGTGCACGTGAATAGTGTCATGCTACAGTACCACGTGAACAGTACCGCGCTACAGTGGCATTCAAGTTTGGAGGGTTTATTCCTGCTAATCTATTGTTTCCTGGGCATCTATATTGCTGGGCATCTCTTTACCAAGTTTGAGTAATCAGAATACATGCTTATTTCTTGTTGTATCAGTTCTTATGCAATGCACAGAAAACCTTTGTATTTCTGAGTATTACTAGTTGGAAAACCTTTGTATTTTGGCTGCCAGTTAATCACAAAAAAGTGCATGATCAGTTTGAAACTTTGTGCTGCTGTTATCACATTCCGGAGTGCTCAGAAATGCCTTTCTAATTGCTGTTAGTACTCAGAAAATGTTTCAAATCAGTCCCAGTATGTAATGTCCCCTTCTCGAACCTGACCTTTCCAGTGACCGTTGGCCTTTTTCTGGAAACCCGAAGGCTAGTCGGAAGGTAAAATTAGGGTTTCCTATTTTTAAGGATGTCCTTGCTCAGAGTTAGTGGATTCAATGGCGGATTCTTTCTGGGTTTTCAGAGAGCTTCGCAGTGGTATGTTCATCTCGGCTTTCTGAGCATTTCCAAGAATTTACTATTTTTAGTAAATTCTATTTTTGGCAGTAAACAGGTTGGTCTCAGGCAGTTGACTTTCCCCTTCAGTTGTCTCAAGTGGCGTATTCAGTTTCGGGCTTCAGAATGCAGTTTTGGAGAGATGAGCTCATTTCACTTAAAAATAACATTATATTTTAAATGTTATTTTATCACCTTGGCCTAGTCAAATAACTTAATGTTATTTTAAAAGGTGGACTTGAAGGGTGGCGCCATCATTGAGGATATATTAAATTTATATTGAATTTATCAAAGTCAAAACTAGGCCTTAAGGAGGACGCATTTATTTAAGTGAGAAATTTAATTAAATGAAGTCAAAATTAAAGATGCATGGAAAAGGACGCCATCTCTTGTGATTAGGGTTTTGACTCTGGAAAAGAAGTTAGGGTTTCAAGGAAGGTCAACAGAAACTTATAAAAGACAGCCTTGGGTTCTCTTTTGGATATCTTTTATCTACAGGAATGTTATGCTGCCGGATTGGCTTTGGGATTGCTTCGAGGAATGAAGGCCTCCTAGCTCGGGCATCGCTTCTTGCTTGTAATACAGCGACTAGTGGTGATTTAGTCTAGTTTGTGAGTTGCATTTAGTTTGTGCATTGTAATCAGCTTATTGCATGGTTAGATCTGATTTGCATATTAGTGGTTTTCAGCATATTGCATTATTTGATACAGCAGATTTAGATTTATATTCATATCTCAAGAAATACAAAAAATATAGTTCTGGGTAGTGTCTCATTTCATTAGTCTGTCAAGGGCGAATCATTAGCTAGAGATTCAGATTTTTTTAGCAAGGTTTGGTATTTTTAAAGAGAGGTCGAATTTCTGCTGGGGCCGTACCATTGTGTTCTGTCTTGGGGTTCGTGCAAAATAAATCTGAAGTATTTTGATCAGTCTTAGTGTCTTGTGTTGGTCGCCTATGTCTTTAGAGCACATTGCAATTTATTTCACATCAATCGGGTAATCTCTGAGGAAGTTATGAATAATTCTTTAAGATTGTAAGCTGCTGGTTATATAACAAAAAGTGCAGATTTGATATGACAGTTTGAGGAATCTGCATCTTCCTTATTTGGTTGGTGTTAAGGTTTCCTTATAGCCTTTGCAGAAGGATTCTTGTTGTAAGCACCATTTGAAAGAGCATCTTATGTCTTGATTTGCAGGCAATAATATCTTGTAAGCTGGCAGTAGTACTGACCAGTTGTTCTTTAAATATTGCTTCATTGTTATTGTAATACTCATTCTTCTTTCAGTAATTGTTGTAATAGTTACATCTCCGCCCTATGGTAGCTACTCTCCCAGTTCGGGTTAGAAAGCACATTCTGGGTGTTGAGTCCCTTTCAGCAGTTCAGTTATTTCATTCAGGCATTGTTATTTGTAATCACTCCCCCATATGGTCGCCCCTCACTCCATTCTAGATTGGGTAGCACATACTTGGTGTTGAGTTCCCTTTCAGCAATTAGTGTAGAAGATCCTTTGACCATATGCTCGCCATCATCGGCGCCATTCTTGGTTAGAGTTCTTGCATAAGCATTTTGATTTAGATCCTCTGACCAATGCTCACACCTTGCCCACATCGGGATCCTGGTGTACATTCTGGTTAGAGTTGCTTCAGCACGTTTTGGTTTAGCTGCTAACCTTAACGGGTGCATTGGTTTGTAATCTGCAATTTGAAAAAGTAAAAAAAAAATTTGGCTCGGAATATTTCACAGTATTGTTCGTAGACAGGAAATCAGTATTTATAAACTGCTGCGTAAAAACTGTATGCTGTTATATTGGTGAAACACCTTAGAATCTGAACTGAGCATTGTATTTAAGTTGATTTTGTTACCAATATCGCCCAGAATTAAGAATTGTGGTCCCCTATGGGATGTAAGACAACCTTGGTATTGTAGATTTCTTTCAGTAGTAATGATATGATAAATCAGTCATAGATACATTTATCAAAGCTTGTAATCAGCTTGTAATGAGTTTATGCATCATAAAATAAAGGAGTTGGAGCTGCATATCAAGTAATTGTCTTTGGCTGTAGATGATAGTTTCAATCCAAGTCTGAATCTGATTATGCATGTCTTTAGATGTTAATTTATGCATGGTAGTATTAAATTTCAAGCATTGGAAGCATTCAATAATCAACTTTCAAAGAACATATCAGTCTGATCACATAAACCAGCAAGCTGGGAGTTTGCATTCGAATTGTTGACAAAATTTGAAGGGAACAAAGAAGAGTTTTTGAGTCAGTTTTGGCTAGGCTCATCACATTGAAACTAGTACGGCTCCCTTAAGAAAGTGTACAGCAGCCTAAAGCAATGAATGAAATTTGAATAAGGATGCAACTCCTTATTGGTGGGCAGTGGCTGATTTAGTTAAGCCTATAAAGGCTACGTTGGAGGTTAAAGAGACCATTTAAACCATAAAAATATTCATTGACCCCCTTTGCTGCTGACTTTGGCACATGTATGACTTCTTTGGGAGCTTGGAAATGGTACGGTTGGGTATGTTCCTAGCTGGAATTAAATAATATTTTATTTTTATTTTATTCACTTGCTGCCCTTGCACACACTGCACTATATTTTCTGATTTCTTCACTTCTAGCACACACCATTTATAAATTTATATTTTCCTGCAAATTTAATAAATTTGTATCTCACACCTAGCAAACCTGTACACCTGATGATAAACCAATTTACCCCAAATGTGAACTCTAAAAATCTTCTGCCAATCTTTATCAAACCCTTATATCTGAAATTTGTTTCTGGAGGAAAATTCACAAATTTCCTTGACTCGATCAATCAAATATTGAAGCATAGATGCGAATATTGATTTGAATCCACCTGTAGAAAGATTTGGGTTTTTGTCCAAATCCACAGACTCGAGGGTTTTCGTTCTCAAGCACCACAAAGCTAAGATCTCCTGAAATTCACAATTTTCCCAAAAGATAATTTTCCAAAAGATATCCAAATGATTTGCTCTCATCCCTTTTTAAAGGCTTAGCCTCAAACTTTTAGAAGATTCCATTTTATTTAATAAAGTGACATTATAATATTTATTATTTTCAATTGAGCCACTTTGATAAATAAATAATTAATTAAATATTAATGCCCCAATTATTAATTCAAGACAATAACATTTACTTAATTAAATTAATTAAATAATGTCTGGTCATAAATTGAGGACATTACATACAACTCTACATTTCCTATTGCACCCACATCCTCGAATGCCTGTCTCTCAAAATCAAGAATCTCGTCCTCAGTAAACAATGGAGGTTGCTCATCCCGCCTTATCCAATCACTATAAGGATCTATCTCATCCAAATCAAATGGATCTTGTGATTTGACCTCTACCCTTCTTGTGTGTAGCTAAAGGTTGTATTGCACAAAGACAAAGTCATTGAGGCGCTTTTGAACTAATTTGTTCCACTTCTTCATGTGAATGGCCTCAAACAAGCTCCAATTGCACTCACTGCTAGATGCACTACAAGGTTGGCATAATATGCGAAGGGCAAGTCTTTGGAGATTCGGGGTATTTCCACCCCAATTTGTCCACCAAGTCTCCAAACTTTATACCTGGTGTATGAGTGGTTCTTCCTCTAATAGCTAGCTCTGAAGAAAAGAGCCTACCCCTTCCTTCCCTGTAACATTGCAATTCTTCGACAATGAGGTCTCTCACCTCAAGTTGGGGTGTCATCCTCTAAATGCATGTTGTGAGCCCCTCCGTAACCTCTCCATTAGGATCTGAGAAGGTGTCTGAGTAGAAAAAACAAGGGTTGAGGAAGTACTCTGCTGCATGGATGGGTTGGTGGAGTTGATTGCTCCATCTCCTATCAATAATCTCCCATATGGGATCAAATTTGAGGCTGTATCCCTTGTAATAATTTTTGATAGCCTCTTTGGCTTATCCATGGTCTCATAAATATACCCCATTGGGTTTGATCCCCATCTACCAAACGGAGAACTCTAACCAAGGGCTTTGACACCTACAATTTACAAATACAAAAAGATTAAAGTTACAAATTTATAATGAAAGACATTAAAAAAAATAAAAAATTCAATTTGAATTTAAATTCAAAGTTTTGAAGTTACCTTCATGATTTTTGTAGCTCTTTGTGCAAAAAGGTGGTCAAAGACTATGCTTGCAACCCTCTCTCCTTCCGGCTTCTTTGCATAAGATGAGTCTAGCCATGCTTGACTCACAAACATTTGTTTTAAAGCAATCAATGAACCAATAATGCTTTGCAGCGTTAGGAAAACTGTTGCAAATCTTGTAAGACTCGATCTTACCAATCCTTTCTCGTGGGTGTGATTTCTCATCAAATTAAGAACCCAAGGGTGACTGTAGATAAATTTTGTGATGCTCCTTGCATCATCTACAATCGGTGTCACCCAATCAAGTTTGCCTATGTCCTCCAAAAGAAGGTCAAGGCAATGTGTTGCACAAGGTGATAAAAAAAAGTGTCCTATGTTTGTCTTGGAGATCTCCCAACTGCCACATATGCTGTTGCATTATCAGTGATAATGCACCACATTTTCGATGCCTACCTCCATGACATCTTCCTCCAACATTAGAGACAATGTTTTTGCGTTTTTCACTTTGTTGGAGGCATCCATCAATTTCAAAAAGGTAACTTCACCTTTAAAAGTAATCTATAAAACAATCAGATCGGGTCACAATGCTAATCCAATGTACACATTCAATAGGTTACAGGGTACAATTTTCTAATGCATAGTATCTAATTTTGAATATTTGGAAATGTCAAGATTAGTGCTAAGTGATTGTCATCACCTGGTTTGCTGTGACTCTCTATGTCTCTACTTTCTTACTCGCCTTTCTCTTGTTCTTTACTTGGTTATGGTAGTCTGTATGTTCTTTCTTCCTTTTTCCACTCCTCATTGACTTCTCATTATTGTTTATACCCTTTGGCATGAGGTGGTTGTGTCTTTTGGATAGAGACGCCCCTTTATTATGTCCCATAATCGAAGCTCTTTGGTGATTACTTCTAGTTTTATGTTCTTTAACATGGCGACGCCGTTTATTAATATCATTTGCCGTCTTCAGGTTGAGTCTCCAGTGATGCCCCACAGGGTCGGCATAAGTTTTGTCATGTTTTTGATGTGGACCAGGATATCTTTGACTCCCGTCGCATAAATAATTGTATTTATACAAATATGGTGATTAGAGTATTGACAGTATTGCATCTTTTATATCTGCTGTTGCCATGGTAGTCTATGGTTGTTTGAAGGTTTTGTCTTTCCTCGTCCCCGACATACAAGGTAGCAACAGCTAGGAACATCGTTGGTTCACACCTCACATAATAATGGTAAATAGGCTAATAATCGCATAGTCAAGAGGACTATGGATTTGTCTTCCTTGTAATGCTCCTTATATCTATTATAATGATAATCATTTGGGACTTATAGTCTTGCATATGGTTTTAATTTCTACTATGATTTTAATATAATTGTGTTTATATTATAATAATCATAATATTATGATAGCCAATATTGAGATTGTTTATATTTAATATTTGTTAATCTTATTATTTGTATTTCAAGAGGTTATAATTTAGGAGATATGACAACTTGTGCTTCAAATTTTCCTTCTAAATTCACCAAAAAATCCTTTTTGATCTTCCCTCCTCGATGGAAAAATGCTCTAAATCGTGTGTTTGTTGTCGAGGAGGGTTTTCTTGCCTTGCAGAGCAAAAAAGAAGTGAGTTTTTATGTTTTGGGGGTCTTTTTTTAAGCCATGGCCTTTTTACCTGTGCGAGGTGAGTTTTTGACTTGGACTTGCCAAGTTTCTAGCAAAAACTCGCCAAATTTCAGCGTTTTCCCTAGAAACTCAATGAATAATGTTGGCAAGTTTACCTTGTGAAAACTTGTTAGCCGTTTGGCTCAGCGAGTACTCGACGACTCATTGAGTTTTTAGCGAGTTTGCCAACTATGGACTTTGAACTATATTTGATATTAACTTCTGAATGTCACTAGATTTCCAAATTTAAAATAGTGGACCCCATGTTTATAGTTTAGCTTCTAGTTGTCCCAAATAGGGCAATTAAAAGGTTTATCCTAGTGCTCCTTAGGGACGCGTCCCTTGCCTTGGGCCCTAGTTTCTTGCAAAGAGCGTTTTGGAGATGCATGGACGTCTTGGAAATATCCCCTCCCCCCCCTACCGTTGATGCCAGAAAACCGGGGACATTTTGGAAACGCCCTAAAACAGATAGGGGATGGTAGGGGATGGCTAGCCATCCCTTATGAACCAACAACTATGTAGTTGCTTTATAAAAAAAAAACACATTTTTAAATTAAAAAAAAAGGGATGGGTAGGCCCCCCCACCCCTTTAAAAAACAACTAAACCTAATACATGCTTTAAAACAACCAAAAAGTAAAACACTCTCATTTTGACATTTGCAAACTTGTGTTGAAGAGCAGCAAGAAAAGAGCAGCAGTTGAAAGAGGAGACTAGAGCATCCAATCTGCTACATTAGAGGTAAGTCCTTTATCTTACATTTGTATTTTCAATTTGTTTTGCATTTTTTCAAGTTTTTTTTGAAATTTTTCAACATATAGGGAGTCGGAGGAGGGTATTGCGAGTATTTTTTCTTGTATTTGAACTTGCAGCTCTCTTTTAAATTTTTAACAAAAAAAAATCATAAACAACAGTGGGAGTAGTGATGGTGAGTAGGTTGAAGTTCAAATGCAAGAAAGTAGACCTAGAACTCATAGGAATATGGCAGCCATTGGGGGTTCTTCAGGGATGTTGGCGTTTAAATTAGCACCTCTGGAGTGCTTATTGTAAACGGTCAGCTATTGCAATTGTTATAGTACTGCTCCTTCGGATTATAGAGAGGAAGATCTCTCTTTGCTGATGTTACGTGTAGAAAGGGTGGAGTAAACTAAGGTTCCTATCTTTTTATACTCGGCGGCAGGACACAAGGGTGCACAAACACAATGCGCCATAGCTAAGCTTTTCTCTGGTTTCTGCAGATCTTAACTACGACTAAACTAGCTTTTAATCTATCCTATCTCCCCAAGATAAACAGAGCATGAGGGCATAGGAGCAAGAATGAATGGTTGGATCACTTGAATCTGCCGTCTCCTTAGAATATGGCCGAGGCTCTATGTTAGCGTTTAAATTCACACCTCTGGAATGCAAATTTGAAACGGACAGCTATGCACAGTAAAACTGCTCTTCAAATTAGGAGGGGAAGCTCCCTCTTGCTGATTGTGTGAAAGAAAGTAAATTAAATCTAATTTGCCTATCTTTTTGGTTCAGCTAGAGCACAAGGTTTATAAAACTCAAACGCCGCAGTTGAGATTTTTTGATTAAGAATTCCAACTACGACTAACCTATGCTAAAGACGTTTCTAATTTCTCAAGTAATACGCAGAGCAAGAGAATTAGAAATGAACAAAGTTTGATTCTCTGACGAAATACTTAGATAATCTCTCCTTCCAACATACATCTACTTACTTTCAATGCGAGCTGAAATTAAAAATCATATAAGCATAACACAATAAACAGAAACTTGAGACATTATATCAAGGAAAAAGAGGCTCAAGAGTCTATTTCTCAAATTTCTGGAACAAAGATTACACTAAACACATGCACGGAACAAGAATTTGCAGCTAAAAAAGACTTGCAAACTTGTTCTTACATAAAGAGAACAACAACTACAATAACAACTTGCTGGCTAAAAGAGACTCAACAATTTGCTATCATAAGCACAATTGAACAACACTGAATAACAATAGAAGACACTAATAGGCTCAGCATTTGTTATCACAAGCATGGTTGAAAATAAATGAGCAAGGCTGCTCTTATTTATAGCCTAAGCAGAGGAGTAGGGAACCCTAAAATCTCCTTGTTTTTGCAACTAATACTTGCTCAATAAGCAAGCTTTATTTCTAAAACTAAAAGAAGATAACATCTAACACCTAAGAAAACAGAAAAAGTTGGAAGTGCCAACTATTACATTTTATCTCCTTTCTCTTCTTCAAAGAATAGATAAGAATTGTTCCAAGAATAGAAAGAAAGCAGAAAGAAAGCGGAAAGAAGAAAGCTACTTCAAATCTCGATCACATCCGCTAAAAAGCAAGAAATTGTGTCCTTGTCAGGTGCATCTATACCATCAATAGCAAAGTTGCGCTTTTCTAAGATATCCTCTCCATCTGCAATTGATCTCAGGAAATCTTCAACCTCATTGGCCGCTTTTTCAAACTTTGCTGACATCATGGAAATTTGACTTAGGCCGCCATCATTGCTGCAAACAACATTCTGAAACTGGCCTTGCAGTTCATCGAGTCTGACATAGGAACCATCATCATGATGACACCGTGCAGGGATCTTTGTGATAAACTCATTTATGAACAAAAAAACTTCAACCACCCTCTGCTTGTATACAACGAACTCCTCAGCTATCCTCTCATAGCTTCTCACCTTAAAGCTGTGACGCTCTTTCCATGTAAGGATTTGCCTCTTGTGTTCTCTTGAAACCATTGATCCATAGGTTGTGTCTAAATCTGCAATGATGATTTCATGCCTTGGTTTCACCTCTGCCATTGACTGTTCAAATCCTTGAATGCCTTGATGTAAGTCATGGGCGTTATTCCTCAACTGAAACATTCGTGCCAAGATTTCCTTCCCTTTGACGATGAAATTCTCGATCCATTCTTGAGTTTGCTTCTCACATATTACCAGCTGCCTCAACTGATGATGATCAGCTGGTGTCTCTAAAACCTGGGGCAGCAATTGAGTAGCCTGTGAAGTTGCATGGACAAGGTTAGAAATGTAAAGCCTGAGTTGCCGAATTTCAGCCTTGAGGGCTGCCTTGTCTTTTCCATCTTTGATCACTCTTTCTTGAAGGCTTTCAGATACAACTCTGAACATACTAACTTCTGCATGTCTAGTGCTTTTTCCAAGATTTGCCTTCACCATCACGAAATCATCTAGATTTACTTCATCTCTGTTTTTTTCTTCGGGAGGTGTAACAGTCTCCATGATCATTTCACCATCAGGATTTCTCTCAAAGTGGATTTGCTTCTTTTCTTTCTTTTTAGGAGCTTCCTGATAGATGTTGTCAAGGTCATCAAAATTCACCTGATATGAAGGTCTTCTCCTTACCCTTCCCAAGGAGCTCTCAAGCCAAGACACGGTAGTATTTCTACTAACTTCCTTGGGAGGTTCAACTGCAACTTCTTCATCATCTTCAATATCTAGATCAATGTGGATTGGTGAAGACCCTGTCAATGGTATAGAATCATGTGTTAAGCACACTTCTTCTGTTTCCTTCTGAGGTATGGGCTCTACTGGAGGAGCTTCTGTTTCAGCTATTGGCTGCTCCTGAATGACTATACCTGAGAAGTCCAATCTCCTTCTTGCATTTTTAGTTGACCTGCTGCCCTTCACACCTTCTTGAGGCTGACTTGCACCTTTCCCTTTTGATTGTGTTTTGGAAGAAGAGGGAAGTGTTGACACTATTCTTGGTGGCTCTGCTGCTGGAATGGATTTCTTCCTTTTGAGGACTAGGAAAACCTTGCTGTGTTCGAGGACTTGTCTTGCCCTTTCTTCAACTGAGAGGGACTCCTTGTTAGCCCAGTTGACCTGTGGAAGGGGCTGATCTTCAATTCGCTTCCGAGTGTACATGGGGAGAAGCACATCCTCATCATCATCTGATAATCCCTCAATGTCTTTTGCTAAGCAATCTGTCATTTGATGAAGTGTGAGCCTATTGTAGCTACGTCTCCGCACCTTGAACTCATCTCTGCAGTTCGCCCAAAAATCTTCAAGAGTTGGCAAGTGAGCATAGTTCTTCTCAAGTTTGGAAGTGAAAACACCATGAGGGTCATATGATCGTCTCTCGCTATAAGGCTTGAGACCGAGCTTAGACAACTCATCACCCATGGATTTAGCATCTGCTGCTGATTTGCATGTATAGATTCCTAGCCCTATAGGAAAACTGAGGGCGGGTTTCTTTCTATTCCTCAAGACCGTGTGGACATCATGTGCTTGTCTTAGGAATTCCATGAAGACAACTTCATCTAATGGGTACCTCGGTAGCATAAGTGTAGCATTGGAGTAGCCATAGACCCTGAGGTAGGTGAATGTAGGAAACTGTATAAACCAATCTGCCCACTCTGCAATTGCTGCCCTGGCGGTGGATGAGATACGGACGTACAACTCATTGTACAGGTCTCACACAGTGTGCATCAGGAAAGCCTCGTTCACCCTCTTGTATTGATGCAGTGACTTTGTGAACTCCAGCTGAGGGTAGTAGTTGTAGATATGCTGTACGCTCGAGGCCCTTTGGTGTTCAACCCTCTGAATTGACCTTGGTAGGCCACTAGGTAGACTGGGTAGGAAACCATATGGAATTCATGAATCTGGAAGTATTCTATTATCTATTGATGGAGGCTGTCACTGATCAAGGTCGCCCAATCATAGAACTTAGTCTTCTTCATGATGTGAGGTATGACATAGAACATCCAGGGTTGAAATTTCGTGGCATCTTCTTGTCCAGTGACCCTGTTGAGCGAGGTGTTCATGATAGGAATTTCATCTTTGAACTCCCCTCGCCCGATGTTCTTCGGCAGGGTCTTATGTTTTTCCTTCATCCACTTTTGTGCAATCTCCTTACTGTATTTGTCCTTGTGCATTTCCCATATCCTTTCACATTCTCCTTTAGAAATAGTCACACTTTCAGGCCAAGGAGGAATTGAGAATCATTTCTCGATCATGTCAGGTTTCAAACTGCAAATCAATCTGCCATCAACTGATTGAATCCCCCGTGTTGCCAGATTGTAATTCTTGATGCAAGCTATTACAAACTCGAGACTCTGAACTGAAATAGGAATGGATGTTGCTGCGAGAAGTCCAAAGTGTCCTATGTTTCTGATTGTAGTGTTACCTGCGCTCTCCAAAGCGTGTAGGTCGAACAGCGGCTTGATGTGATGCAAGTCCGTCTCGGCTATTTTGATGAAGTCATGGTATAGTGCTGACTTGGTCTTGAAATCATTGGGAGTGTATTCAAGTTTGAAAACTTTGAAGAATGACTGTAAACTCGCCTAGGTTCAGACAATTTTTGAACAACTTACTATGTTTAGAATGTTGGTTTTTCTTCTTCAAATGGACAAATTTTTCAAATTTTTTTTGAGATATGGGTTTTGCTCAGAATTTCGTTGCAAAACAACCTAGATTCGTTCGTTTTTGAAAATTTTGATTGTAGACTGAAAAAGCAGCAAACCCTAATTTCTTCAATTTTTCACGAATAAAGTTGGCACCTGGGTTTTGTTCAGAATAAGATTTGGAATGAACCCAGATGATCAGATTTGAAAAACATTGAGGGCTGATTGAAAAATCAGCCAACCCTATAGTCTGAAATTTTCTTGAAAAAGCTGTGATATGGGTTTTCTTCAGAAGATTGTTTCAAGAGGACCCAGATGATCAAAATTTGAAAACTTTGATGATTTCTCTGACATGCAAGGAAAAAACAATTGTTGCAACTGGAGAAATCTCAAAAATTCTTCAGAAGGATGAGATGGAGAGACCCAGATGGCTAAAAATTGAAAACCTCGACCTTCTTCAAAAATTCAATGTTCTGGATGAAAAAGCATGAAAAACAAAGGTCTTATGTTGCTGGTCTGAAAATTAATGGAGAACTTCTTGAAAATCAGCAACCTTGAACTCTTGAATCTTGAAATAAAAACTTCAAAGTTGCTGCTCCACCTCAACTTGGACGCCACCTTGCAAAGAATAATGAAAATTGAATGATAAAAGCCTCTTAAATAAGCCTTTGGCTTCAGATAACTCTACTTTCTTTTTGCTTTTTATCTTCAAAACCCCAAAATCTTCCTATTCATTGAACTTGGTCATTCATTCTTCATCTTGCAATTTGAAAATTTGAAAATTTTGACTAAGGCAAGACAACTTGGGCACCCTTCTTGGCTAGAGGCGCCAATTTCTCCCAGACTTAACCATTTTCACATTTTTTAAGTTTCAAGCTTAACTCCTCTGCTTCAGAAGATTTTGCCATTTTGGATGATTCGGGTGTTTGATGGGCTGATGGTTGGGCTCATTGAGGAGCTGAGAAGATTCTAAGAGGGGTCTTCTGGGAGTCACCTCTGCAGAAAAGTTCATTAGAGGCATCAAAAGCTTGGGCGCCCCTGGGTAGTTGGGGCGCCCAACTTCACCAGAGTTAGAATATTTTTCAATATTTTCTTCTTTGCTTTTGAATTTTGATTTTTAGCTCTTGTCAAACCCTCTGTTCAACCTTCTGCATCTGACGACTGCCAACTCTGATTAACGTGCTGATGGTCTCGTTAGAAAGCCTGTTCAAATCTGAAGAAGTCACGTTGGAGGTTTCATTGGCAAATTCATTTGTTTAAGCCCTCAAAATCAAGGGTGCCTATCTCCTTCTAGGGTGTCCAACTCCTCCAGACTTGGCCATTTTTTGCTTGATTTCATCTTCAAACTTGAATCTTCATCTTATACCTTCAACTTTGATTTGGATTTTCCGGAGATTGACCAATCTAATGTTCTAATGAAGACATCCACTGCGAAGCTAACTGAATTCTGAAGAGATCGAGCTCATCTGCAAACCCTAACTGTTGATTTTAGCCTCTCAAGAGGCTGGGCGCCCCTGGGCACCTGGGGCGCCCAAAGTTCCTAGACTTAGACAATTTTCAGTGATTTTCATCTTTTTGCTTTCTGTCTTCTAGTTGAAACTCCTCCGTTCGATCTTGAATTCTGGGTGACTGATTGATCTGATGATCGTGCCGCCGGACTCACTGCGGAGCTGGGAAGAATCGAAACATCTTTGTCTGGAAGCTCAAACTCGAATTCCATCATTTGATGCGCCCCTAAAAAGTTGGGTGCCTCTCTTCACCTGGGGAGCCCATCTCCACCAAACTTAGATTTTATTTTGCAGTTTTTTCCTTCCTTCACCGTTCTTCGTGCATGTTCATCATCTCGTCTTCTGTTCAATGCTTGAACGTTGAATTTGATGCCTAGCAGCTGATTGGCCTCCATTGATGACTTTGAAGTTCCCGAAATGCTTTTTGAAATTGAAAAAGCAGAATAGACCCACTAGGGTGAAACTGATCATTTCATGATTCTATAGATGGGTTATCCTTTGCGTACGAATCCACTTTTGGGAGTGGTTGTGAGTCAACTGAATCTACGAAGAATGAGGGGAGAATGACTTCCCCTTCCTCGTCAAATATTCCCTCGATGTCTTCTGACATAAAGTCAGCAATTTGTGAGAGCCTGAACTTGCTATAATTCCTTCTTTGCACTTCATACTCATCGTCAAAATTGACCCAGTAATCTTCCATAGAAGATTCATGTTATGAGCATTGCTCGAGATGCGTCGCATAAAGACCTCTGGGATCATATGACCACCTCTCAATGAGGTACTTGAGATTAAGCCTCATCATTTCCTGGCTCATCAACTTGGCATTTGCCATTGACTTGCATCTATAGAGTCCCATCTCAACGGGAAAGTTTACAGCTGGCATCTTCTTTAAGCGCAAGTGAATGTGAACTGCAGATAACTACCTTAGAAATTCCATGAAAATTTCCCTATCTGAAGGGTAACATGGCATCATGGCAAGGTGACCAATGTAGCCATACACGCGTATGTAGGTGAATGTAGGGAATTGGATAAACCAATCCGCCCAGTTTGCCATTGCCTCCCTGGCTGCTTGTGAAATACGCACGTGCATCTCATGGTCTAGATCTCGTACGGTGTGCATGATGAAGAGGTCACTTGTCCTTTTGAAGTGTCGCTCTGCTTGAGTAAACTCAAGATGTGAAAAGTGTTCATGGACCTTCTGCACACCTAAGGTTCCCACATTGTTTAATATCCTTAACTCACCTTGGAAGGCAATCAGGTATACCAGGTAAGAACACATGTGGAAACTATGAGCTTCTAGAAAACCAGTAATCTGTTGGTGAAGTGTATCACTGATTAGGGTGGCCCAGTCGTAATGTTCCCTCATGTTGATAATCTTTGCAATGACGTAGTACATCCACGACTGAAACTGATTGCCCACCTGTCCAGTGATTCTGCTGAGTAGAGTGATTAACACTGCATACTCATCTTTGCATTCTCCTCGTCCAACCAACTTAGGCAAGTTAGCCTTTTTTCACTTTTAGCCATTTTTCTGCCATTATTCCTTGGAATTTACTCTTGGCTGTCTCGAATGCTTTGTCGCATTTTGTCACTGATATGACCTTGCTGGTAGGGCATGGTGGAATATCAAAACATTTTTCAATATTCTTAGGCTTTAAATTGTAGATTATCCTCCCATCCACTGATCTGATTTCTCTCGTGGTAGGATTGTAATGCTTAATGCAAGCAATTACAAGCTCCACACTCTGTAATGTGATGGGGATGGACGCAGCTTGAAGCAACCCAGACTCCTCTATGTTTTGCAACGTGATCTGATTCATGCCCTCCAAGTCTTCTGGATAAACCACCGGGCTTAGTTGATGCAAGTTCGTGTCAGTTGTTTTCAGGTAATCATGGTACAAGGCCATCTTGGTCTTGTATTGTACCTGAGAGTACTGCATCCTGAGAAACTTAAAGATTGACTGCACACTTGACCTTGTTCTGACAATTTTCAAAAACCCCTAAAAATAGCGCCCTGCCGAGAAGTATTTTTCCGGAAAAAAGTTGGCACATGGGTTTTGTTCATGCTTCAATGTTGAACAAACCCAGTTCCTCAGAATTTTGATTCTAAATTTTTTTCAGAAAAACCCCCAAAACTAGGGGCAGCAAGTTTGTTGATTCTAGAAAATATGACGAGATGGGTTTCACTAGAAAATTATTCTGAATCTGCCCAGTTGATCAGATCTATGGTAGCCTACTGATTTGTGTGACATGCAAGAATACCTAAGGTAAGAAAAAAGGAAGTAGACAAAAGATGGATTGGAAGTTTTTAATCTCTCCCTGAGAAAATTTGTCTCTAAATCCAGCGTCTAATTAGAAATCTTCCTCTGCCTCTGATCTTCAAAAAAATATTGAAGAACTGTCAAAAAGCCTTGCTAGATCTTGAAAAGACATCCTTGAGAGTTTATTGCTGTTTTTGATCTTCAACCTGCAAAGAAATAATAAAGGACGCCTAGATCTACTTAATCCTTGAAGTTTGGCCGCCTAACCCATGATCTGAGCCTAATTTGGTTTGATCTGGAGTTCAAAAGGTTGATTCCCACTGATTGTGGGGTGAATTGGCCAAGTTTGCCTCCAAAATATCTTAATTGAAGTCAACAAACTTGCCTTTGACCTTTTTAGG
The DNA here is from genome assembly GCA_007258455.2 of Sequoia sempervirens. Classification (NCBI taxonomy): domain Eukaryota; kingdom Viridiplantae; phylum Streptophyta; class Pinopsida; order Cupressales; family Cupressaceae; genus Sequoia; species Sequoia sempervirens. Next base: position 159,220,063 of record VDFB02270651.1, on the reverse strand, counting down.
CGTCCGTTTTGAGTTTGAGTGCTTTTTAATCATTTTTTCATGTTGAATGACCTCTGTTTGATCCTCGCTCCATATTGATTTTTTGATCCTGAGTAGTTGCTGATAGATTCACTATTGAGCTGGATCCATGCTGAAGAGATGTGCCTGGGAAACGCTAAGCTGAAAAACTGAGTTTGAGGCTCTAGAAGATTGGGCGCCTTTCTTTAGCAAGGGCGCTTTTGCACTTGCCTTAGTCAATTTTCAGTGTCTGTTCTTCTTTTATTTAGACCTCATGTGCTTTGATTTGATCTCCTCGTTGACTGACAAGTCGGACCATCTCACTTGACGATTCATCAGGTGACCAGCTCAATCCTGAAAAGGATGGCTGGTGTCTCAGTTCCTGAAAGTCAGTTTAAGGTCTCGGCGTGCAAGGGGGCTTTCTTCTTTAGGGGCGCTTTTGCTCTTTTGATCAGTTATTTCTTGTCGAAAACTTCCTCAGTTTGATTGTCGTCATCGGATGATTGCCTTGTCAGAATCTTTCGCAGATGGTTTCATTGTCAAGGTTGACCCAAACAGAGAAGGTCATCTTGGAAGTCCTTCAGCCTTTCGTCAGCATCTGAGTGCCCAAAAGAAAGGGCGCCTTTTTCAAGATACTTGGCACATTTCAGTGTTCTTTCGTTTTCGCTTTTCTAGCATCTTCTGCTTGATTACCTCCTTAGTTGATTACTCATTGCAGTTGCAAGACTCGTCTCGCAGGCTCGCTAATGATTTCATTGTCGAGCTGGAACAAAGTTGGAGAGATTTCAGGAAAGCATGAATTTTCAGGTACTGACAACAAGGCCACCCCATTCAAGGGTGCCTTTGCTTGACAAGAGCGCTTTTTTTCCATGTTGAACAATCATTTTTGATGATTTTCATAACTACCTTTTCGTACTGTGCTGACATTTTCCGGCGATCACTTCATCAGATGATCTTGTTGATCGCTACATTGTCGAGCCAGTAGGAGAATGCCGAGGATGACTACCTTGGGTAAATCAAAAGACTGTGTTTGCCCCTGAGATTGAAGGGCGCCTTTCTTTGGAAAGGGTGCTTTTAGCATTTGGAGTTAGCTTCTCCTTAATAGCATTTCTAGAGTTAGCCAAATTTTGGCCTTTTTTGGTTTCGAGAATCTCCTTCGTCAAAAAACATCTTTTTAGACCTTTTTCGCCATGGTTGCGTCGTCGAAGCTTAGTTTTCAGCACCTGGTACTGGTCAATCTGCCATTAATGGCTGCGAAGCTCCTAACTTTGTTCCTGAAAAAGAGAAATAGACCCACTAGAGTAAAACATGTCTTTTGATGATTCTGACTTGACCAATGTGATCATGAAGTCGATTAACCCTATCAAAATCATTTTCAATCATTTCCGGGAAGGTCCTATTTTCAGGGGTTTGCTCGAAAATAGGGGTATGAAACCCTAATTTTCAATTTTTTGAAAATTTGCACATATGTTGCTTGACAGAAACCCACAAAGACCTTATGTTTGGTTTGACCTAAAACAAACTTTTGACGGCATTTTTACATGATTTAGCTCAATTTAAACAGAATGCCAAAAATTTATTTTGGGTACAACAAGGGAGTAGGAGTGTAGTAGGGCTATCAAGTTCAAACCCATTTGAATGTCCTTTCGAACTCCTCAAAACCTAGGCAAAAGGTCCATTTAACCCCAAGAAATCTCTTACAATTTGCAACACAAGTTGATAAGGATAAGAAAAAAAAAATTCCACAATAGAAAAAAAAATTCAAGGGGGAATAGAGTATGGCATTGCCATTTGTGTGAAAAAGAATATAGGGGTGTTGGGTGAAAATTATGTAATCAGCTTTTCGATAGATTACACAACTAGGACTTCAGCCACAGTTATGTGAGATGTAAATCTCTCCTCTCAGAAAGGGGAGGTGCCCTTCTTATTGCTGACAGAAGCGATAGTAAAACAAACAAAGTAATTACAAAATGTACACAATACTTATGAAGTGAGGGGGGTGTGTTACATTCATCCTTCTCTCTTTTTTCAGAGAAGATGTTTACAATGCTTCATTGTTGGAAGTTCTTAATTCACAATAACTCTAAACTAACAATGAGCAGTAATGCCAATACCTCTATCTTGTCAAAGCAAAGCGTAGAGGAGAAGTGATTAACAATAAACTAGTAAAATAAAAGGGAAAGCTCATGAAGGCACAAAGTCGTTTCGTAGCTTTTTCAATGGTGGATCTGTGAAAAGTGTGTCGTTTGTCACGTTAGAAGCATAAAGTCTTCTTAGACGCAACAATTCCTCGAACAGTATGAACAATTACAAGCGCAAAGTCTTGTAGATTATCCAACCAAAGTATCTAAAGAGCATGAATAATTACAAGCACAAAGTCTTGTAGATCATTCAACCATAATATCCAAAACACAAATGAAAATCTAAATAAAGGATGTAACACAAAGTTTACATGAATTACTTAGAGTCCTTCAAATTCCATAAGCTAATCACCACCAAATGAGATCAATTCATAAGATTATCGAATCCAACACAAAGTGTGGTTTGCAATCTTCTTCTTTATTGATCAAATTTCATTCACAAAGTATGAACACAAAGTTTCACAATTCTGCTTCAAAAAGGGCAGCACTTCGTTGCAAAATACTAAAGGATAAACTTTACAATAGAAATCCCTCACATTATATAGAAAGAGGGATGAGCAAAATTAGGAATCCAATTTGAGGAAATCAAGGAAAGTTGGGTGAGCGATTTAAGGAGATCTCACCTAACTTGGACCAAAGTCAAAGTGTAATTTGTTTTCAAAAGATTACATCTTCGAACTTGGTGCAATTACAATTTACAAAAAGACATATAAGATGTTAGGAAATATTTACAAGATGCATAAAAGGATGCATCGAAAATGTCTAACATTGGAGATTAGAAACCTTCTTCATGTTTCCTTGCTTTGGGCGCGAAAGTCTTCATATTTCTTCCTGGTCTCCTGCACGAACTTCTCATCTGGACCAACGGTGTAATCCACAATGGTGTGAATTCTCGTGATCGATCTCATGGCAGATGAGTGAACCTTCTTGCACCTGTCAAGATGCGTTTTCAAGTTATCCAATGTGAGCCTTGTATCACAAATGACGTTCAGAGAGGCTTTTGAAAAGTCTGCACTATCAATCAACTTCATGATGGCTAACCTTCGTGTCTTTTATTTCTTCCACCTTGGAGACCACTACAGTCGGCGGATAGACACCTTGATATTTATATTTCATTTTTCCTTTTGCTTTTGAAGAAGACGAAGGTTTTATGGCAGTCATCAAGAGCAACTGAATTTTTGAGCAATCAACTTTGAAGGTCTTGAAAAGAGACTACAAAATATAGAGTCAGAACAAACATTAGTCGTTAAATAGCATGGGAATGCGCGAAACGAGCAACGATGATCAACAAGCGTGGAGCAGATGACAAGGCACGCAAAATGATGCACAAAATGGAAGGAACGAGGTTCGGAAAGAAACTTGCAAGTTTGAAGTATTTCAGGGAAAAAAATTGTGAAAAGTGTAAGGGCGCACTTTTTCAGCGCCCTTGCATTTTGAAGAATTCTGGCTTTGATGCAGGGGCGCTAAAAAACAACGCTCCTGCACTTTTCAGTGTTAGAATAAATTTCAAAATGCCAGGGCACACTTTTTCAGCGCTATGACATCTCTCACTATGGAGTTGGCAATTGATATCTGGGAAGAATTAATGAATGTATAGGCGCAAATTTTGGATGCTACTACATGTGAAGCTTGAAGTTTGGAAAATAACGCGCAATGATGTTGAAAAACAACACTTGACTCTTGAGGCGCAAATTTCTTTGTGCTAAGCATTTGCAAAACGTATTTGGAAAAGGAACCCTTTTACCACGTATTTTAGAAGGAAAAACCTACATCTTTACGCCACTATACATTGATGTAAATGGTGGTAGAGGGAAACAAACATGGCGATGCTTGAAGATTAAGGAACGTGGGAAGAAAGAAGTCACGCCAAAACGAGCCATGAAAGTCCCATTGCATGAGGGTGCATCAGGAAAACGCATGGGCACAAGATGGACGCATAAAGAAAAAAAACAATGCGATTAGGGTAAAAAGAAACGCCCATACATTTGGAAAGATATTCAGAAAACAAGGAAAGAAAGAAAAACGCATGGTAGAAGAAAAACGTATGAAGAAAACGAAGGTAAAAATAAAAAACGCATATATAAATCTCTAAGACGTGCACAAAATAATGAAGGAGAATGGAGAGAAAGTAAGAAGAACAACTTACCAAGAGAAAACGCGAAATTTGGTTGAGAGGAACTTCAGATTTCTCCGAAAACGTGTTTTGCAGCTTGAGAAGATTTCGCCCAGCAAGAAGGAATGAAGTTTGAAGATCATAAACAATGAAAATGAAGCAATAAAACACTTTTAAGTAAACGGGAAACACAAAAACCTAACTCAAGTCGAGCAATTAATTGAGGCACAAAAAGTGGCACAAAAAGCGAAAAATGCAAAACGCATGAAGAAACGCGCCTAGGCAAAGAAATGACCAAGTCTGGACAAAAAGTGTAAGAGCCCACTTTTTCAGTGCTCTTGCATTTTTGACAAAAACACTTTCATGCAGGGGCGTTGAAAATCAGCGCCCCTGCACTTTTCATACTTAGCCAATTTTTGGCTTGTGAGCAGGAGCGCACTTTTTCAGTGCAATTGCATTTTTCATAATTAACTAAGTATGAACAATAAGATTTCGCGAAGGGGCTCGTTTCGAAGGTCTTCGCGAGGCGAACATAGGGGGATGCTCAAACTGAATGTTTGAGTCTTTGGAACACATTTCGAGGTGGCTTGAAAATCACCTTGTTTTGTGTGCTTGAACTTCACGAACCTAGGAAGCGGACAAGTTTCATAGGGGGGTTCTCCGTGGAACGAGCGCTGCTAGATTCCGTGATAACAAGGGGTAGCTATATAAGAGTTTATTGTCATTTTTTGTGGATAGGTGGTCAAGGGATGAAAAGTTGTGAACAAATAACTCTAGTTGAGAAGATTGAGGAAACTAGATTGCGAGGCAAAAAAGAAAGGAATTCCATTGGAGAGCTTACAGACTAGCGTGTCATTGCTTATAGGATCTATGGATGTTGGATTTCATGGGGGAGAGTGTTCTACTTCTACTATGGGAAGGAAGAGAACTACTATTGCTGCAGACATGCTTAACATACAATCATGAGATGTGGATGATTCCTCTATTGCTAAGTTTTTCTATGCTCATACCATACCATTTCATGTGGCATGTTAACCTTGTTTTAAACAAATGTTCAAAGATTAATAGCTGTCAGTCCCTCATTTGTTCCATCTGGAGAACATAAGCTATGCACCGTCCTCCTTGATAGAGAATATGATGAACACACAGTTATACTAGAAGAGGGGGAGGGGGGTGTGTTGAATCAGTATAACAATAATCTTTTACTTTTACTTTTCAAAACTCACAACAATAACGTACATGCAAGATCTAGCAGTTAAGAACATAGGATGAACACACGATTTACGTGGAAATCTTTGTGGGAGAAAACCACAACAAAATATTGCTTATATATTGATCTTCTTTGTAGGCACCAACCCACTTCTTTTACAAGTCTTCTTTTGTAGGCACCGACCCATTGGAGACACCAATCCCCACAATTGAGCACCAACTCAGCAAGAGACACCACTCTCTTCTAATGAAAGGAACTGACCTCCTGATCTCCTTGGTTAGGAGGCACCAACCTCCAAATGAACAATATGATAATTATTTGAAACTCCTTAGATCTGCTCTAATTCACCTTCATAAATCTACTCACTACTTCATCAAAATCTGCCTTAAGAATCTCCTAAAAATCCTTCATAAATTCTTCCATAAAGCTCTTATAAATCTGCTCATATGTCTTCAAAATCCTTCTATAAGTCCTCTTGCAAGTCTGCAATAATTCTGCTATAAATCCTCTTAGATCTACTCTTGGATCTGCTTCTAATTTGCTTTCAGATCTGTTCTTAGATCTGCTTCTAATCTGCTAATGTATATAAGGATATATCATTGAAAACTTGCTTTTCACATGTCCACTTTGTTTTATATCCCCTCAAACATACGCCTTCCCTAAAGGAGGTGACCCTCTCAAGATGGGCGATCCTTCCAAGAGGGGTCAACCCTTGCAAAAATAAAATTTTATTTTACACAAGGGAGGTGATTTGCTAGGCATGGTCGGCCCAAACCAAGGTGGGCAAATTCTCCAAGGTGGTGCTTCAACCAAAGAGGTCGGCCACTTCATTAACATTTAAATTTGAATCTTCAAACATTGGCGCCAAAGGATAAGTCGGCCCAATTAAATATCCAAGTTTAATCTTTAATTTAAACTTCAAATATGATTGCCCATTTTACCTTATATCTCTGCTCAAAATCATCTTCTGTATCTGCTTCAAATCACCTTGTAAAACTGATCTAAATCACCTTAAATATGCCACTTCAATAATGCTGATATGAATTGCTCCAATGTGATGATATGATTTTCTCTAATATTATTATAAGACTTGCTTCAAATCAGGTATAAGATCTGCACAAAGACATCAGAGACATCTATTTCCAATTCTTTATTCTTGCATTCTTCGGCATCAATGACATTGCTACTTTGACATCAATGACAACATTTCAACAATCTAGTCTATACACATTTGACATCAATGACAAACTATCTATGCCCCTTTGACATCAATGACAATGTTTCTAATAGAATATTCCATAGTAAGTGTGTTGATCGAAGATATGAGACAAACTTGGATAAGGGATGGATGCTCCATCATCATGGATGGGTGGACCAATATCAAACATTGGCCACTCATCAATATTATTGTCATTAGTTCAGCCGACTCTTATTTTCTTAGAGCTATTGATTGTTTGGGGGAAAGGAAGGATGCAATCTTCCAATTTCAAATTTTGAAAGATGCCACAGAAGAGGTTGGAGCCTCTAATGTTGTACAGGTAGTGACTGATTCAACCTGTGTGTGTAAGTTAGCTGGCTTGATGGGTGAGGGTGCTTATAAGCACATTTTTTTGACCCCATGTGTTCTTGCATTGAACAAGACCTTGAAGGACATTGGGAAGATAGATTGGGTGAAGGCAGCGGTGTTAGAGGCTAGAGATGTACTTGCTTTGTTTAGGACATTTGTGAAGAGGGAATTCCTCGAGCCCATGGACACTAGATATGCCAACTACTTCATTTTGTTAGAGAGTATGATTGAGGTCCAGTAGGTTTTACAATTAATGGTGGTTAATTCAGAGTGGGTAGATGGTCAGAGGCAAGCACACCAAAGGGAATAAGTGTGAAACAAAAAGTCCTTGATGATGATTGGTGGTCCACAATGAGGTAAAAAAATTGCTGATTTGATTATTTAATTTTTAAAATGTTAAATTAAATTATTAATAAATTATTAATATTTCTAACTCGTAAAATATTTTCATTCTTTTTGAAGGTTTTAATTTTTGTAACTTGCCTGCACTTGTAGATATGTTTGCTCCTTCATTGAGCCTATTGTGCAAGTAATAAGATATGCTAATACTGACTCTCCTAGCCTTGGAGAGATTTATGAGATCTTTGATAGCATGCTTAGGTAGATGAGGCAAGCAATTCATAGCATGGACCCTACTTTGGGATTTTATGAGGAGCATCTTAGGTCCATTGTGACGCGATGGTAGAACACTATGAACATCCCACTTCATATTACAGCCTATGCTTGAAATCCCAAATGGTATGTAGCTAAGCTTAGAAGAATGCCTCCATCTCATGATGAGTTTGTGAAAGAAGGGCTCATGAAGGCCCTTTGAAAAATGTATATTGAAGAGGAATCTACTTTACTTCGCACACAATGGCTTGCATTTATCAATCTTCGTGGTCCAACCTTCAACAAACTAGAGGCAAGGTTGGATAGAGCTACATTAGCTCAAACCGACCCTATTGGATGGTCGATGTGGCATGGCAGGGATGTAGCAGAGTTGAGGGTACTTGTCATTTGTCTTTTTTCATAGGTTGCCAGTTCCTTTGTTGCAGAGAGGAATCGGTCCACATATAGCTTCATCCAATCAATCAAGAGAAACAACCTTACCTCTAGATGATCAAAGAAGTTGGTGGCTATACATATTGCTTTGCGGCTACAAGATTGATAGACTCTTGAGTATCGTCAGACTCTTGCCTTACGTTGGGATGTTGATACCAACGATGCTATACATATTGACGAGGAGGAGACACCAGAGGGTTTGGTAGGGGTTCAATTGCTTGAGGCAGTCCCTTATATGATTCAGACAAGAGCTCCGATTTTGATACATACCTACCATTTGCATCTTGCTGATTTAGATTAGGGACAGCCATATTCTATGTTTTTTGTCATTTTATAGTTGAAACTTGCATCCTTTGGGCATTTTGTTAGAATTTTCATATAATATGTATGCACATTGACAATAAAAGCATTTGAATTTTGTTAATTTGTTTGTCAATTCTCATGTGAAATCTCAATTCAAGTCTAATGTTATGTATTAAGCTTCTATAATATCTATGATGAATGCTTTATCAATGTTACGATATGAATATTTGAAAATTCTCTATATTTTTAAAAATTTCCTTATTTTTTAATAGCTGTCCCCTAAAAAATGGCCAAAATGTACCCCCGTACTAAAAACACGTCTCGTTGTCCCCTGTTGTCCCAGTCATTGAAACTTGGTGGAGCATAGGGTCACTTTATCCCTATATGGGGGCAACAACTATCTTCCAAAATTGTCATACAACTGACTAACAGCCCGAATTGTCTATATGATTGTTTGATGCCTATTTTTTAGTGTTGACAGATTCTTATCCAGTTTATTTGTTCATTATTTTGAATTTATCTATGATCTAATCTGACCACATCATTTACCGTAGCTAGTCCTAGCTGTTGTCTCTCGGAATAAAATGTATCACAATCTCTGAAGTTCCTTGAAAGGTATCGCAAAATTGATATGAGGCTGACGTGTGAATTTAGCCAACTCATTTTTCTTGAACTTTATCTCGAGCTAACTAATTCTTGATGACTTGAAAATTGACAATGTTCTAGAAGTGGTTTCATATAATATGGTCCAAGTTTTTGCCTTCTAAAAATAATAAAGACAGTTTAGTTATAGCCTTTATCTGGGCAGTCAGGTCTGGGCAGTCAGGTCTGTGCAGAGCCTAGAGTTACTGGTTAAAGCTGGCCTGTCATGATCTTTTAACTCCTGTTCTGTTTTTTCATTTACAATTAATTGATTATTATTCTCAATTTGGCATATTTCAAAAAATGTTTACTTGACCATCACAGCATTTAGGCTTCAAAATAGAACGGTCTTGTTTGCTTTGCTTAAGAAATTTAGATTTATAATTTCTAGCATTCACTATGTGTTATATGCAGGGAAAGCAAAGAGGAGCTGTGGAACTTACCTATAAGCTATTCAACTTCACTCAAGATCAAGATGTAAGGTTGAAGATTGGTTTTGATCTGTTTGATAAGGTTAGCCTTCTACTCTGAGATTTATGGATCATTCCCACACAACACTGTGCAAAGTTTGAAGTATGTGTTTTGTTTTAAGGAATGGAAAAGCTGGTGCCATTAGTGATTTGTGTCTGAAATGCAATTGTAGTCTACATCAGTACACTTGCCTATTGAGAGAGACGTATACTGTGTTTTGTTTTAAGGAATGGAAAAGCTGGTGCCATTAGTGATTGTGTCTGAAATGCAATTGTAGTCTACATCAGTACACTTGCCTATTGAGAGAGACGTATACACAGTTCATATTTACATTTACTGTTTATCCTATACGTTAATGTGAAAAAATGCCATAGAAGGTAGCTATAAAACATATAAGATAGGTTAAAGATGTGATATTTCCAGCTCATGTAATGAATTGTAAAGCTTCTGGTAGAAAAAGGTGTATAGCTTTTTTGCATCAATATTTCTACAGTCCATGTACTGAATTGTAAAGCTTCTGGTAGACTTTATAATTCACATAAGATAGGTGCCCTTCATTCCAAGGAGAATTGATTGAATTGGCCACTAGATTAAATATTAAAATCATTTCGGTTGAGGCTCAAACACAATTTGGTAGCATGCAAGAGATGCGACATGGTCTTGATAACTCTTGTTTTCGGATCCTCATGCACTTGTAAATGAAATCAATTCTGTGAAACTTGATGCAGTTTCTAATGATGCAACTGGCCTCAGATGCTTGTTAAGAAGTGTCTGGATTATTTGCACCTCTGCAAGTGGATTATTTAATTAAAACTAAAAAACTTGGCAGACCAAAAAGTAGGGGATTCACCATTGCATGGAAAGTCCACTACGTAGATATTAAGTTGGCTTATGGCTGTGGAAAATTGAATACTGCTGAGTTATCAAATATGCATAAAACATTCCACTTATTTAGTCTGTTGGCTTGTAGTCTAGTATTAGGTACTAATGCAGTAAAAATCCAGTTTTCAAACTTGGCAGGTATTCTCCCTAGGTGGCTGTTTCATTGAGGCATTGTAAACAGATGGAGGGATGTGTGCCTAGAAAACTAGGCATTTTATTCACCTACCAAAAGAACCGTACAAATTTTCTGATGACATATAGTTCAAATAGGCTATCCATGCATGATGGAACGTCACATGCAATAAGATAAAAAGTTCAGGCAAGTTTCAGTTTGCAGAAAGATGAATTTGATGGAAAAAAAACCTTTTTCTGACTAGGTTGCCCAGTCAAATGTATTTGGATGGCAGCTCAATTCCAATCCCTCCCTTTAAATGTATAAACGAAGTCATTTTGTTACGAGTTAACTGGTACTGGCAGGTTATTTGACTATGCTTATGCTTTGACTTGGGAAGCCCAATCATGTAACTCTCGATTTCTTTGGTAGGTAGCTTATTTGTGGTTATTACATCTTCAGAATCACCGTCAGAGGCTTTCCCAGACAAAGTAATTCTGTTTCTGAAAGGATTACCGATTGTTAACATTTCATCACCTACAATGTGATATTCTTAGTTTATCATGTCATCAATTTAAATCTAGCCCTCGGCAAGTCTTACGAGTTAGCTTCTGAGGAGGTCTAGTTTTGCAAGATATTACTAACTGTAAGTATATGCCATGCTTCAAGAAAGTTTATTGTATCATGTATGCAATCAAGGACCTTATATTGCTGACATATGTCTAAATGCTTTTGTAGTGGTACTTTCGGTCACAATGATGTTTCAGTTGTGACTGTAATTTTGATACATCAATTGTAACTGATTATTTTCAATTCTTCTCCATTAAGGCCCGGTGTTATTTTGTTTAATTCTTTGCATTTATTCACTAAGTTCTTATCATAACAAATGCTTATCTTTTTGTGAAACAGAAGCCATATTTTCAAGTTAGGGAAAACAACTGGACGCTCAACACTGATATTAATGGTCGCTGGAGCGTGAAATACGATTTATGAGTTATTGCCTAAGCCCGTTATTTTGGGCTCTCCGATTTGAACATTGTATTATTGATTTTTTATTGTCAAATCTGATTGTCCTGTTTGCTGAAATGTTTCAGGGTTTTGAATGGAATGGGCTTCCTGTATCGTTCTAGATAATTGTTATGATTCTTTCATTTATCTCTCAATCTTTTTATACAGAGTGATCATTGTGCGATAAATAACTCTGCAATTTATTTTCCCGACTCTTATATACTAACTATGTTAATGCTGTGATATTGGTGGGGACTATAGTCATTTGCATAGAGGTACGAAGTCATTGCACAGTTTATTGTCAAAGCAGAACAGGAATATCTTTAGATTCAAAACCAGGTTTTCTAGGTACCATATACCCCAACTGTTAGTACTGTATTTAAATTTCCTCTTTTGGTTAAGCTTCATCTTAACCAGTCACCATTTATTAATGAAATATTGCCTGAGACGCTAAGTCCATGTTCAGACTGTAACATTATATATGATCGTTTTGAAAACTTTCATAATCAATCAGTTATAATTTTTCCATTCTTCAAAACATTTCTAGATTTTTTTGAAAAAAGTGTTATTGTAGTGAGCTATGTCACGGGTTTGTCTCTGAAATTCAATAGGTTCGGGTACGATCAGTTTCTAATTCAGATCCTGGTAGGTGTGGGCGGGATCGCAGTTTGGCTTGACGGGTTTTTTTGATATGGCGGTTAACTTGATGTTTAAAATATTTTTTATGCTTTATTTTAGTATTTCTTACTTTTGTCTTGGTCTTGTAGAAAAAGTACCCCTAACCGTAAAAACACCTCTTTGCTTGTCTTTCTTTGTTAAGAGTATCTAATCTGTATTCTTATTAAATTGGATTAAGTTATTTTTTATTTCATTAGATTAAATTATTGTGATCGCATTATATACAGGTATTTTAATTAGATTAAAATATTTATTTATTTTTTGTGATTTCAGATCAGACCATGACATTAGCATTCATATCCGCCCCCAAACCAGACCACCTTCCCACCCTTCGAGGTCGTACGATTAAACCCATCACCCCCATCGTCGAGCACCACAGACAAAATGGTGCAATGCAAAGCCATTAATTTCAGTTCCCACCCAAGACACCAGATATAGTTGAAACCCCACCTGCAAGAACAAACAACCCATTACATTTTTTACTTGCATACAATCATCCCACCAAGGCACATTAGCTATGTAAACCTCAACCATATCCAACAACCACGAAACATAAAAGCACATACTCAAGTAGATAGCTCCGGATTGGTTAGTGTTTTCTAGGAGTAGCAGATAGCTCTAGTCAAATAGGAAATACAGAGAGCTCTGAGAAGCTCTTGATTGTTTGAAGTTTGTGGGTGTAGCTCTAGATTGCTGCAAATCTAGTTTGTTATCTGCAGTTTGTAGTTTGAAGTTTGGAATCATTTTGTACGGTTATTTTCTGAATTAATAGAAGAAGCAAGTTTGCATGCCTAGCTATGTGTCTCCAATCCATTTTTGTTTTGTTATTTCGCATCTTGTTTTTGGTATTCCCAGTTGATTGGGAAATAGAGTAGCAACTTTGTGCTTGTTTATTTTTTGAGAAATTCTAACAAACTCTTCATATGAGATCTAATGTAGGTGAATCATAGAATGAGGCAGGTACCCATAACATTATTCTGCTAACACATTCTCTTTTATGACCTTACAAAAATAAGCAAAGCAGTAAGAATAGAACTGATTTCATTGAAAGCAATCCACAGTTTATAGGCATGTCTAAAAACCAAGGAAACCAAAATGTGCAGTTCAAATTCTTAAATCTAGGAGGATCCTAGTTCACAAGTCACAAAAATATGAAATAAGCACAGGGCTAAAGCCACAAAAGCATTATTGATGTAGAGTAGGGGTGGAGATTGTTTTATCAACCACAATTCAATCAACCTTGACCAACTTTTCCACCTTGAAAACCCTAACTTGGTGTTTCCACTCAATTTTCTCAATTTTGTTTGTAGCACATCAAACCATGAAATTTGGGCATAAATTTTAGAGAAGGCTTCAAACCAATGAAAGGAATACCATTTAGGATACCCTTTATGCTCTTCTTGAACATACCAAATTTGTGCATGGGCTTTTTTCAGAACATTCCCTCCAGTAATGGACTGCTATGCAATAATTAGGCTTAATTAGGTCACTTTTACAAAGCAAGTCTAAGATTTTCAAACACCAAACTTCCAAAATCTACTCCAAGACTTTCAACAAGTCATATGAGGTCTGAAAATGCAATTCTCATCAACAAGAATGATCTCCACTTCACCTATTTACAAACCCTACTTCTACCTATCAAATCTAGCCTAATACTTGGTGATATTAGGCTAGGGTTTGCACAATCAGGGCCCTAACTCCATCCCCTGCAACTACAATCCTACTAAACATGAAAATCAACCTATCTAGTGCCATTCCACCGAGTTACAGAGAATTTCATCAGTGGAATGGTCTTTTATTTCATATTTTGACGACAAACCCTCAAAATTCAAGGTTTCTAACTCATTTCCAGAAATTTGTTTTCCAAATGCTTCAAACTTTATGAGAACACTTCAAATCAAAACCAAAAGATGCTCAACACATTCCTACATCAATCCCAAGCATATTCACTTCATTACCAGGCTGTACAGGCCGTACAAACTTCATGTAGCAGCAGATTTTGAAGAAAACACACAGAAAATTGAAGTTGTTTTATTGCTTGTGCGCCAAAATGTGTTCCAAAAGATTGCCTCAAAGTTTGTGAGACACATTTGAACTTCACCCAACCTAAAACAACGGTCCATAACCAACTTTTGAATGTATGACCGTTCATCTTCCAAATGTGACAATATTTGCAAAGTTGCAAAACAACTTTTGACAACATTTTACACATCTTACAAAACTGGACAACTCAACTACAACCAACCCCAAATGACATGAAAACATTGAAAATTGTCTATTATGACCTTATTACATCCAACATGACTGTAAACACCTAAAAAACAAACATGTGATCATATTGACCAAAGTTGACTAGGTGCCCCTGCACCATACACCCACAGAGAAAAGAATCTCAGCCTCCACCTGAGATTAGGTCTTGAACAGTTGTTTCATGCCTTTTAATGTGCTCCCCTGTCATCCATGTTGCATCTTTAGGAGGGAGACCTTGCCATTTCACAAGATACTCATTATACACATTGTGCCTTGTTCTCTTCACCTCCTTTGTGTCCAAAAATACCTTCAAGCTTCAAAGGTTGACTTGGTGGTAGGTCCTTGACCCAATCTTCATCTTGAACTTCAGATGTACCTACTTCTTCACTTGCAAACACAGATCCTTTGAAAGGGTAAAAGGTCAACAACATTAAAGATTGGAGAGATAGCAACTCCAGGAGGGAGTTCTATCTCATAGGCATTCTCACCAAATTTGTTGACCACTTTGCATGGCTCAATCTTTTTCATTTGTAGCTTTGTGTATTTTCCCTTTGGCAACCTTTCCTTCATCAAATGTGCAAGTACTAAATCTCCCACCTTGAAGTGAACATCTCTTCTCAAATTTGTATGTTTCTTGTATTTTTCAAGACTCTTTTGAAGATTTCCTCTAACTTGCTGGTGTATTTCCCTCATGGCCTCTACAAATCCTTCTTCTTCAACACTCTTCTCCATTCCACTCAAATCCCTGAGCTCAAACACACCTCTAGGTTTCAGTCCATACACCACCTCAAATGGGCTTTTTCCAATACTTCTATTGATAGAGTCATTATAGGCATACCCAACTTGTGGAAGAACCAAGTCCCATTGTTGTCCATGTTCCTTTGTGAGGCATCTAAGCAGATTTCCAAGTGACCTATTGACTACTTCAATCGGCCCATCTGTTTGTGGATGATAGGCAATACTAAAGATTAAGTTTGTTCCAAGCTTCCTCCAAAGGGTCCTCCAAAAGTGACCTACAAACTTTGAATCCCTATTTGATACAATAGGCAATGGTAGCCCATGAATTCTAACTATCTGTTTGAAAAATAACCCTGCAATATAAGAAGCAACACTTGTGCACTTGCATGGAATAAAATGAGCCATTTTACTAAATCTATCAACAACAACAACAAACACACTGTCATAACCCCTCTGATTTTTTGGCAAACCTAACACAAAATCCATACTGAGAGACTCCCATGGTCTATTAGGTATTGGTAAGGGCTAATAAAGACCTGCATTTGAACTAGAACCCTTGGCTCTTTGGAAAATTACACTACTTTCCACAAATTTTCTAACATCCACTTGCATCTTTGGCCAATAGTAAAACCTCCTTGCTCCAATGTTTTATCCACCTCAAAATGACCTACTAAGCTACCACAATGTTTCTCTTTTATCAAGTTAGTTCTCATGGAGCACTTTGGAACACATAACTGAGTTATACATACCTTTCAAGGCATCTATTCCTACACTTTGAAGTTGAATTTCTTGCACCAACATTGACCTTCTGCTCAAAGCATCCGCCACTTTGTTTAACTGTCCTTTTTTGTGCTTTATGTTGAAAGTGTAGCTCTGTAGGTACTCCACCCACTTCATATGTCTATGGCTCAACTTGTCCTAGTTGTTCAAGAAACTCAAAGCATGATTGTCAGTAAAAACAATAAATTCCTTGGGAAGGAGATAGTGTCTCCATTTTATCAGTGCTTGAACTATTGCATACAATTCTAAATCATATGAGGAATACTTCTTTTTGGCCTCATTAATCTTTTCACTGAAAAATGCTATAGGTCTGCCCTCTTGACTCAAGACTACACCAATTGCAAACCCACCTACATCACACTCTATTGTGAAGACTTTGTTGAAATCAGGCAATTAAGGATGGGTTATTGTGCCACTCTATTTTTTAGATATTGAAAGTTTTTCTCTACCTCATCAGTCCATTGAAACCTTTTCCTTTTGTCCCCTTTGATGGTGTCAATAATTGGAGCAGATATGACTGAAATTCGTTATAAATTTCCTATAGAAACTAGCAAGACCATGAAAGCTTCTTACCTTCCCTACTGATTTTGGAGTTGGCCAACTGAGAATTGCTTCTACTTTGGTGGGATCCATCTTCAATGAACATTTAGAGATGACACAACCAAGGTACACTAGTTCCTTTTTCATGAATTCACATTTTTTTAGATTTATCATTAACTTCTCTGCATTTAACTTTTGCAAAACCATGTCAAGATGTTGTAAGTGTTTTTCCTTGGTCTTACTAAACACAAGTATTTCATCCAAGTATACAACAAATTTCCCTATAAAAGGCTTCAAAACCTCATTCATTAACCTCATAAAAGTGCTTGGAGCTTTTGACAATCCAAATGGAATTACTATCCACTCATGCAGCCCCTCATTGGTTTAAAAAGCAGTTTTCCACTCATCCCCTTCTCTTATCCTAATCTGATGATAGCCACTTTTAAGGTCAATTTTTGAAAAATAGCAAGCTCCTAAACAATCCATTAAATCCTCCATTCTAGGTATTGTAAACCTATACCTTATAGTGACTTTGTTGATTGCCTTTGAATTGATGCACATTCTCCAATCTCCACCTTTTTTAGGTGCCAACACTATAGGAACATCACATGGACTTAAACTTTCCCTTATAAGACCCTTATCCAACAATTCTTGTATTTGCTTCCTTATTTCTTCATTTTGTTGAGGATTCATCTTGTATGCAGCCTTATTGGGAAAGTTTGCACCTGATATAAAGTCTATGTGGTGGCTCACATCTCTGATGGGTGGCAAAGAACTAGGGAGTTCATCAACAACTATGTCTTGATACTTATTCAACAAAGTTTGTACTTCCTTGGGCACATTTTCCATGGTTGCTGCTGTCAAGACATATTTGGGTCTGATTATGATCGCATACCCTCGACCACCTTCCTCTTTCATGGTTTTCAAGAATTCTTTCTCCCCCATTAACATAACACTTGACCCAACTTGAGTATCTACATTGTCATCTTGCAAGGGAGTGAGGGTAAAGGACACACCATCTTTTTCAATCACATATGTATTTTTTTGCCCATTATGTTTTGTTTTTCTATCATACTGCTAGGGTCTTCCTAGCAGCAAGTGACAAACATCCATGGGGATGATGTCACACAAGATCTTGTCTTTATACCCCCCAATGTTAAACTCAACCCATGTTTGCTCATTGACCAAGACTTGTTGACCCTTATTTAGCTAAGAAACCTTATAAGGTGTGGGCTGTGGAATCCTTTTCATCTTTAGTTTTTCGACCATCTCCAAAGAAACTAAATTATCAGTTGAACCGGAATCTACAACAACCTTACATACCTTTCCTTGTGATTTGCAAGTTGTTCTGAACAAAGACTTTCTTTGTGGAGGCTCCTTCACCACAGGAACCTTGAGGAGTGTTCTTCTCATCATCAAATTTTCTCCAACCTCTGGAGCAACATGTTGAGAAGGAGAGTTAACACTCTCGCAGTCTTCCTCTTGCAACAACTGTGTTCTCCTTTCACCACCATGTGATGAAGAAGGTTGTTTCTTCGGGCACTTCCATGCTTGATGGCCAAATTGGTTACACTGATAGCATCTCCCTGAAAAGGTGTTTGAACCTCTACCTTGTCCTTCAAATCTGCCTCTACCATTAGGTCTTCTACCTTTGAATCCACCTCTTGACTCTGAGCTTTGTTCTTGATTGCCACTTGACTCACCTTGTGATTTTTGTGTTTGTCCTCTTCCACCAAAAGATCCTCTACCCCTGAAGTTCTTTCCTTTGCCTCTACTTTGTTTTTCCTGCCTTCTTTTCAATTTCTCTTCTACCCTAACAGCCAATTGGAAGCACTCTTCCACCGATCTAGGGGTGGCAAGGCTCAAGTCATCTTCAATGTTGAACCTTAACCCATTCATGTATCTTGCTATCTTCTCAACCTCATCTTCAACATGACCTGCTCTAAGGCTCAATTTGTGAAATCCCTCTGTATAGGCCATAACATCCATCTCCTTTTGCTTTAAGTTTTGCAACTTCCTAAATGTTTGAATGACATGGTCACCAGAAAAGAATTGTCTGTTCACCTTAGACACCATCCTATCCCATTAGTTTATTTTTGCTTTTCCCTTTTTCACTCTTTCCTCTTGTACATAGTTCCACCAAGTTAGGGCAGGGCCTTTCAATTTGGTTTTAGCAAACTTTACTTTTTGTTCTACTACCTCCTTGTACTCAAAGTAATTGTCCAATGCATCAATCCAATCCAACACTTCTTTTGCATCCATTTTCCCATTATACATGGGCAATTCCATTTTCACTTCAGTAGTCTCTCCTTTGACAACATTCAACATTTTCACCATCCTTCTTTCATCACCTTGGACTCCTCTCTGAGGGTTTTCATTCTCACCCTCTTCCTCTTCTTCTCGGTCACTTTCCTCTTCAGTGGCCTTTCCTCTCCTTTGATTTGTTTCCAATGCTGCAAGTCTAGCCAAAACTACTTCTTGAGACTCTTTCATCATCCTTATCTCTCTAGCAATGACTGCACTACCTTTAGGAGGCATCTTGTCATTCAATTTTCAACTTCCCCTTCTACAAACTTCAACCTCTTTCTTTGAAATGATCAAAACCTATGCTCTGATACCAATTGATGCAAAACAGGGATGGAGATTGTTTTATCAACCACAATTCAATCAACTTTGACCAACTTTTCCACCTTGAAGACCCTAACTTAGTGTTTTCACTCAATTTTCTCAATTTTGCTTGTAGCACATCAAACCATGAAATTTGGGAATATCTTTTAGAGAAGGCCTCAAACCAATGAAAGGAATACCATTTAGGATACCCTTTGTGCTCTTCTTGAACATACCAAATTTGTGCATGGGCTTGTTTCAAAACATTCCCTCCAAAAATGGACTACTACACAACAATTATGCTTAATTAGGCCACTTTTACAAAACAAGTCTATTTTCAAACACCAAACTTCCAAACTCTACTCCATGACTTTCAACAAGTCATATGAGGTCTGAAAATGCAATTCTCATCAACATGAATGATCTCCACTTCACCTATTTACAAAACCCTACTTCTACCTATCAAAATATAGCATAATACTTGGTGATATTAGGCTAGGGTTTGCACAAATAGGGCCCTAACTCCATCCCCTGCAACTACAATCCTACTAAACATGAAAATCAACGTATCTAGTGCCATTCCACTGAGTTACAAAGAATTTCACTGTTGGAATGCTCTTTTATTTCATATTTTGACTACAAACCCTCAAAATTTAGGGTTTCTAACCCGTTTCCAGAAATTTGCTTGCCAAATGCTTCAAACTTTATGAAAACACTTCAAATCAAAACCAAAAGATGCTCAACACATTCCTACATCAATCCCAAGCATATTCACTTCATTACCAGGTCGTACAAGACATACAAACTTTCTGTAGTAGCAGATTTTGAAGAAAACATAGAAAATTGAAGTTGTTTTATTGCTTGTGCACCAAAATGTGTTCCAAAAGATTGCCTCGAAGTTTGTGAGGCATATTTGAACTTCATCCAACCAAAAAAAAATGGTCCATAACCAACTTTTGAATGTATGACCATTCATCTTCCAAATGTGACAATATTTGCAAAGTTGCAAAACAACTTTTGACAACATTTTACACCTTTACAAAACTTGACAACTCAACTACAACTGGCCCCAAATGCCATGAAAACATTGAAAATGGTCTATTATGACCTTATTACATCC
The DNA here is from genome assembly GCA_007258455.2 of Sequoia sempervirens. Lineage (NCBI taxonomy): Eukaryota > Viridiplantae > Streptophyta > Pinopsida > Cupressales > Cupressaceae > Sequoia > Sequoia sempervirens. The sequence continues at coordinate 159,199,860 of VDFB02270651.1, read as the reverse complement.
AACATGACTCTAAACACCTAAAAACCAAACATGTGACCATATTGACCAAATTATTTGTTTATCATTTATGCTTAGGAAGCCATGAAATAGTTTTAGACTTCAATTCATGTGAATTTAACATTGGAATCTCCAAAAATACACATTATATTCCAAAAAAACAAATGAAAGACATTAAAAGAAAGCTTACCACCCTCTTGAGCTACTAGAGGAAAATACAATGTAATAACCCAAATCATCCATGATTACCTGCCAAATAATAAACCTTTATTATTGTCCTACTTCATGTCCTATTTCTCTGTTAGAAGAAGTTGGCGTGTAGGATTTAAAATCTTAGCTCTCTCACCATGACTTAGAGTTAGTTGTGTGTTTGAAAACAATAACTTTAAGGTGGCCGACAACACAGTTTTAGACTCTTAGTTTCTTCATTTAATGGTGCTTTTTGACATATGGTTAGAAATTCAGTTAGTAATTGCCCCTCTCTCTCTCTCTCTCCCAATCAACACTCTATTGGTTGCATATTTCTAGTTTCAACTACTATGATACATGTATGTCTAAAATACAAATATACAAGTTAGATACTAGAGTTGGTTATTTACTAGGTGCAATCTATAAGGACCATAGGTTAATATTAATGAGGAAATACTAGAGTGGTATTCTAATCTCTTAATATCTATTAAGGGTAAATATTAGTAAATTATCTATTGAATCAATGCACACTTAGAAAGTAAATATCTTCCATAACTTTGAATTGGTTTGGACTAAGGTTAAATGGAAACAATTATCATAATAATAATAAATGATTTAGGTAAAAAAAAGTCTTCCTATTTTGATGAATTGCATCTTTTATTTAATCATATTATTGAATTGATAAAATATTTATGAGCCACTTATAGTTGGATTTTATGCTTTAATTATATAGTGAACAAGGTGATGAATGTCGACAATGAACTGCAAAAAATCTTTAAAGGGGATGTAAGAGGTTTAAGTGTGCATAAGAGGTTTAAGGCCTTGATGATTCTCTCGTCCCCTCCATTGACTATTTTATTCACCTTGAATACAATTTACTGTACATTGCTTGCATGATCTCCCAATCCTCAAAATTTAGAGTGCTCAAATACTCGATCCTATCGTTGACATATTATTTCATGTGATACTAGACTATTTTTTTCTCTTATGTGTAATTGTAATAAAATCCCAAACTTATAATCCAAATTTTACCTCCCTTTGCATACTCAATTGACTAGAGACCTTTAACAAACCCATTGTCTAGCAAATTATAATACTTTAACATTATCAACATGGCACATACAAGTTTCATCAATTTAACTCAACATATTATCACTTAAGAAATATACCCATGATAAAAATAAAGTATTTGCAAGTATTGAACAAAAGGGTAGGGGTCTTACATGAGATAGGTAAGGGTGCTAGTTTGATGTTGATGAGAAAAAAACACTAGCGAAACCAAATGACCCTCACAAGTTGACATGATTGAAATAAAATAATAGGTCCTCCAAAGTAGCCAACAATGAAAAAAATTCCTGGGGAAAAAAAAGTGTCACTAAGAAAATTGCCTGAAAACGTAAAATAGTTCAAAAAATTAAAATTACATGAAATTTACAAATGCAAGAGGGTAATTTTTTATCCATCGATCAGTACGATCGGTATAGTGTATGAAATTGCACATTGTATGGATTTTGATGCCTTGAAATATGTGTATCAACAAAAAACATCTTAAGAATTTTGATTCGTCAAATTTGATAAAAAAGCAATCAATCTTCGAGTTTTTGGTCGTTTTAGATGCAATGGTGAGGTCCATTTGAATCTAAGGATGCACCAAAAATAAATCCAAGACTAGATTTCTTATAAAATGATCAAGGAATTGTAGATATGAAGCTATAATGCCATGTTGGATTTGATTCCTCAACCCCACAACTCTTGAAGATCACTAACAATCAAGCAACTGTCACATAATGGGAGAGAAGGAAAGGCTATGGGAGGCCAAAGGTGAATTAGTATTTTTTTGTGTGTATTTTACAACACAAAATTCGTTAAAGAGTATCATCCTTATTGATGATTAATAAGAATCATTGTAGGAAAAATATAGCAAGAGAAAGTATTCTTCCCACTTATAGTGTTAGTTTGTATTATGCATTCTTAACAATTCCTCAATAATCAAGTTGACCCTCTCAATTTATGTACAAATGTATAGGTGGCACCAAGTTGACTATGAGGTAGTCCAAAACCTAAATGTAAATCTAGTATCTCTATCTGATATAATATTTTCAAGGACTCCATGTAATATAAAAATATATTTGATAAATATGTTTACAAAATCGTTTGTTAAATTTGGAGGAATAAAATGGGTCATCTTAGTTTGTTTATCTACTTCTAGTAGGATGGTGTTATGCTTGTATAGCATTATTAGTAAGCCTAGGATAAAATCCATGGTTATGGTTTGTCATTTCTATTCATGTGATTACGATAAACCTAATATATTAACATTTTCCACCTTCACTCTTTTTGTATTCTAAACACTTTAGTACATAAATGAGTATATCCCTTTTCATATCCAACCAAAACTACATCCTCCCAATATTTCCATACATGTTTTTCACGCCTAGATTACCTAGATATGTATCATTATGTGCTTCACTCATTACTATTATTCTCTACTAGAAAACAGATTCTACCTTGGCACCTCAAGAGTCTTTTTTCAAAAATCTATACCTCAAATCAATGGTTACAAGGATTAACAACAAAATTTGTAGTAATATTATCATACCAAGAGTCATTTTGCTCACGTGTCAACATTTTTTGCCTATATGAACTCTTGTAATCATAATATCTACAATGATCCTTCTATAGACACCTAAATTTGACTAACATATTTCTACCAAAACATCATCATTTTCCATCATTAGGTATCATCAATCCACGAATAATTTAAGTAAATAATTTACTAATTTAATTAAATTACCTATTTCATCACTTTTCCTCTATATTGATTAAATAATTAAAATTATTTAATTGATTTACTAATTATTCCTCTTTCCTAAGTTTAATTAAATAATTCATTATTTTTTAATTAAATCATTTCCCATTTCCCACTTCTCAAATTAAGTAATTATTTTTAATTATTTAATTTATCCAATTATTCCTCTCAACATAATCCTCTTTAAAAATAAATAAAATTATTTATTTTATTTATTTCCACCTCTGCACATGTAATTAATAATTAATTAATTTAATTATTTAATAATTATTCATGCATTTTCACCTCACCAATTAAATCCCACTCACTTTCAGATCACTTACCAATCAAATTAGTCTTATGTCTAATCTATCTTGTCTGACTCATAATCACTCACACTTCTCTGATCAATCAAATCCTCTTACCTGATCCATGCACTCAGTTCACTAAAATTGTGCAGTTAGTTAACTATCCATCAATTTCTCTCATGGACTTTCATCCATTGATCTGCCCAATCTTTCATTAGATCTCAACTGTTGATCAATATCAAAAAATCTATAAAATAAACATATTGTTCATCAATTCTTGCTCTCTCTCCCTCTCCCTCAGGTAGATCGTTGTAGAGAAATTATACTCGTATCTTAAGTGTTTTATGCTATTGTGCTACCAAAAATATGAGATAAAATACTATAACACCATTCTCCAAGGTGAAGAGAGGAGAACAATGGATAAAAGTGAAGGATTCACATAGGTTTATGGTTTTAGTTTTATATGATTCTTTTATGCTTTATTGATTTTGTTTGTTGATTTCGATTATTGTTGCTTGTTATTGGTATCCTAATCATTTTCTAGATCATACATTTTGGCACACTTTGTGGGTCCCTCAAGTCCTTGAATTTAACCTTTTCCCATGAGTTTCATGTGTTTTAACAGTTATAGGCTTGTTTGGTGCAAGCCCTTCTAGAATGGCACATATGTCATAGAAATAATGACACAATTGTCTTGAAGTATGGTGGAAATTCCTTGCAGAATAGCACATATGTCTTGTAGAATGGTGCAATTATGCAAGGGAATGACCCACTTGTGCAATAGTTAGCTGCATCTATTGAGTAGGATCTTACAAGATTTTGTCATCAAATTTTCTTGTTGATCTTTGATAATTTGTGGGTTTTTTATCTCCTTGTGCTTGCTAGTCCATTATTAACCTTGATTTTACAAATTTCTAACCCTAGAATAGTATATTTCATTCTTGGATTAGGGTTTTATCACTATTTTCTATAAAATTTTGCATTTTTAGGTAGATTGGTGTATTTTCCAAGGGATTGGTGCAATTTAGGGAACTTTGGTACATTTGTTGAGTAGGTGGGCACATCTATGGCAGTAAGTGGCACAATTTCTCTTAGGATTATTGCAATTGCATCTTAAAATGGTACACTTGCCTAACAAGGAGATCATGAGAGTGACACATTTGCAAGTCAAAGTGGCACATCTGTGGCTATTTGGGGCGTGTCTATGCAAGTCCTAAATCACACTTCTCCCAATTTGGTTGTGGATTAAAAATGATCTCAAAACCCACTTGACTACGAACCTCAATGGAAGAGTCAAAATGATGCATCAGGGTTTTAATCCACCGTTGATTCGGGGTATTGGATGTTTAAATAGATTGCAAATTGACTAAAATTTAAGATGAAATAATATTCTTAGGTTAATTATGAAAATACAATAGACTATTATGATTTATGAGAAATGAAATGTAGGAATATAGAACAAAATTTAGAAAGGTAGAGAGTAGACACAAAGGAACTTGGCATGCAAATTTGGTGTTGATTTAGCTAGTCAAGGGCATTGTGCACCCTAGACTATCCTTTTTTTAAGATATGATTTCACAAGCCCGAGGTCCTTGGTTTGTAGGTCTTGTTCTTTCAGGCTCATTGTTATAACTTTGTTTGTTATTAAGAAAATCTAATTTTCATAGCTTGAAAACTTGTAGGACTTGAATGTGTGAATGAGAAAAGTTAGTATTTATCTTCCTCCAATTACTTTATTTTTGAAAACTTGCACACATGAAAGAGGGGGAGGGGTTGTACTATATAGGGTCTTACCTAAGTCAAATCCTATTTTGGTATTTCTACCACCACAATGGCTATGATGATGTATAAAAGAGAGCTTACACTCAATCAGACATAGGCTAAATGATAAACAAGTAATGAATTGACTAATGGTACAACTCACCACTTAGATTTACATTCTTTGATGGATTGAAGTCATGTACTCATCATCTTCAAGGAGAAATTGATTGCTTGATTGAAGTCCTGCAAATGTTAGTACTCACAAAACAAATGAACAAAAAACATGAAAAAACTTACATAAGAACATGATGAATGATTGACATGATGCTTGAATGAAATAAATGCTACTAAAATACTATAATTCTGCTTTTGGCTACTCTTGATTGCTTTATAATGTTCAATTTTTCTCAATAGATTTTCTAGGATTTCAAATGATGAAAATACTTTGTATTTACATGAAATTATTCTAATTTACCAAAAATCAAATGTTGATAGCTAACAAATGAAATTGGAAATTCAAATAATAAAATATCAACACCAACATATTTAAATTGGAGCCAAAATGGGTTGGCCTAGGGCGTGGGGTTCCCTAGACCAAACCCATCCTTCTTGGGGCCTAAAGTGTTGGGGGAAATATTAAATGCATATTTGTATTTTCCCTTGTTTGATTTTCTAAAGATGTTTATAAAATGGGTAATTAAATTCATAATTAGGTCCAAGTACATAGGGGGAGGAAACCTAGTGTGAAATTGTCAAGGATGACAATTTTTCACGCTACATTTAGCCCCCAATTTAGTGAAAATGTGAACTTACACTCAAACTCACACTAAAGTATGAATAAGCCAAGAGGGGTTCAATTATCCAAATATTGAAGAGATAGGATGATGTCGAATCTAGGAGATATGCTAGCCCCCAAATTCAAGATCTTGTAGAAATAAAATATGAGGACAAGGAACACACATGTATGAGATGTAATGCAACATGAAAACATGAAGCATACATGACAAAGACACAAAACATAACATAATGCAAACATGAAATAAAACACAACACAATGCAAAAACAATGCAAATGTGGATAAGACGCATAATAGTTACAAGACATAATAATCACAAAATAAAAACATAAGATTAGTACTAAAAGGATCCAAGTCGGTAAGGTAGAGAGACCTCAATCTTAAATTTATCTCAAATACCAATTATCATCTCTCAAATGTATGTTAGACAAGATAGTGCTCTCATAAGGGCTAGCAAAGTGTGTCATGCTAAACCACTCATGAGCTACATAGATCTACTAGCTAGCAAGTTTGTTTTATTCTAGGTACCCATACGATATGATGAGTTTCACAAGGATAGCACTTTGTGTTATGCTAGTTATCTCATAAAACACACGGCTTCACTGGAAAGCAAGTTGTGTTATGCTAGGTGTCCATTTTAAATCATACTCAAGTTCTTGCCCATGGACTATTTTTCTAATCATGCCTTAGGAAGTGCATAAAGTCTAACATTAGGGGGACCATTTAACGTCACAGGGGACAAAATCACCTTAGGGGGTGTATAAAATTTTAACATAATGGGGGATGATCACCCCAAGGGGTATACAAAAGTTTAATATCATGGGGGAAAAAATCACCTCAGGGGGTGTACAAAGTTTAATGCCACAAGGGAAAAAAGATATCAAAAAGTCACGCCTCAGGGGGCGTTATAAATAACACCACCACAAAGGGTGCATTCCAACAAATTGAACACTATATTTCAAAGGATACTACTCAATGCATGGGAGGTCACACTTTAGGGAGCATCATTTGTGACACCATCACTAAGAGAGGAAAAATCATAGAATGAAGGGTCACACCTTAGGGGGCATCATGCATAATACCACTACTAAGGGGACATAACATGACATGATCACACTTTAGAGGGGTGTCACATCTAATACCACCACAAAGGTGAGGAGGCCACACTTTAGTGAACATCCATATGATACTACTACTAAAGTGGACATTATGTGAGAAACAAGGCCACACTTTAGGGTATATCATGGATGACATCGCTACTAAAAAGGACTGGTATTCTTATCCAATAATTATAATATGTGGGATAACATGATCCACCCTTTAAAAGTTAATATAATTGCTAAACTAATATTTTAAGGAGATTAATGATTGAAGAGGGGATCCTTTTTAAAAGGATACACCACACAATATCAAATGTCGTTGCCCCCCAAGTGAGCACAAACATAGTACCATGTTGCTCGTATGGATGACATATGGTTGCACAAATATTTTTGTGGCCCCATGCATGGCAATGAGCATCCTATGATACTACAAATGCCACATAGCAAGGAGCAATACTATAGTGACTAATTTATTATTTTATATGGATGTGCATCAATATCATACAATTAAATTAACCATTACAATTTTTTCTTTAAATCACAACATTCATTTGTAGAATGACCAAGTGTTCTATGATATGCATAAAAGGATGACTTTTTGGTTGTTTTTTTATCTTTCAGTGTACACATAGGTGGTAAAGCGATTAGTTCCCATTATAAAAGTGTGCATAAGGTATGCTCTATTTTGGAAAAAAGATGCAAAGTGGGAAGGAGACCATTTCCAATTAGATTAAGAGGTGGTTGTGGAGTTGAGGCTGGAATAAATGTCTTATGTAGGACCTTGATAACCAATTCCTTTTGTATCATCAAATGGTATTTGTTCCAAGAGAGTGTTGTTTTCATGTCCATTCCTTATATCACAACCTTGTTTAGCCAAAATCTTAAATCCTTGACCATAGTAATTTTCTAAACTAATGGACGTATTAGTCACTTTGTTTTCACAGGATGGAGGATCATTTGTGGTCATGGGCTCATCTTGGTTGGAATTAGCAAGGGATTTAATGCATAATGGTCAAGGTATAAATTGTAAAGTGCTTTCTTTGTGGGAAGAAGAAAACATGTCAAGTGAAGGTATAATAGGCTTTGTTGATTATTGACAAGGGTGAGTGAGAAATATCGGTGAAGGATAAAGGACAATATTGGTTTCAATATTGGGTATTATAGTATTTAGGAATTCTTCCACGATTGCTTCGTCTTACCTCAAGATATCCTCATTGGGAAGATATGTATCGGGAGATGAAGGTACATGGGTCTCATCACTTGTAGGAGAATCATTACCAAAATATATAGCATGAAACATCAACAAAATATCTCAAAGAGGACATATTTTTCCCAAAGCACTCAAACATTATGAAAATGCATTATTAATAGATATATGTACTAAGATAAAGACAGTTACAACATAATGAACACAAAAATTGAAAGCAAATATGGATAGAAGACCCTGAGGGGCTACTGTCACAAAAATATGAACAAGAATAGCCTTGTCAAGAGCATGGTACACCATAGAATAGTGAGGTAATTTTGTAAATTTTAATGGAAATGCAATGTATAATCAAAATACTCTAATCTATAACCATTCAGGTTTGAAAGTTTATCGTTTTTTGGAAATGCCCAAAATTATAATTTTGTTATATGAAATACAAATATTCATGCAACTTTCAAAATTTCCAAGCAATAAATATGATTCAAAATATATTTTTCAAATTGCTAAAAACAAAAACTAACTGATCCTAGCTTGAAAAATCTAGAAATTGAAATCTTTTTATGTTTTTAAAACACCAACAATGCACTTTAAATCCACTTTTGCATATTTCTAAATGATCACTTCAAAAACTTTCAAATTGATTTTTGATATGACCTGATGTAGGTTTATCAATGGAAACATAAAGTACTTGCACTTTTCATTAATTGAAATTACCCCTATATGCAATGCAATTTCACCTTTTTCAATTCTTTTTATGATGAATACAAACAACCGAAGATCACATTCCAATTTTAAAATGATATGGTTTAGACTTTAGAATATTTAAAGTGTGAGAAACAACCAGGTTCACCAAAAAAAATTGATTAGGAAAAGGGATCTAAGTCCCAAATCACACATCTCCCAATTTGGTGGTGGATTAAAAATGATCTCAAACCCCACTTGACTACAAAACTCAATGGAAGAGTCAGAATGGTGGAGAATATTTTTAATCCACCATTGGTTGGGGATGTTGGATGATTAAATTAATTGTAAATTGGCTAAAATTTAAGGTGCAATGGTATTCCTAGGTTAATTATGAAAATATACTAGACTATTATGATTTATGAGAAATGAAATGCAGGAAAGCCAAAAACAAAATTCAGAAAGGTAGAGAGTAGACATTGAGGAGCTTGGTATGTAAATTTGGTGTTGATATAGCTAGTCAAGGGCATGGTGTGTCCTAGATTGTCCCATTTTCTAAGATCTAATTTCACAAGCCTGAGGTCCTTGGTTTATAGGTCCTATTATTTTGGGCTCACTGTTGAAACTTCATTTGTTATTGAGAAAATCCAATTTTTGTGGCTTGACAACTTCTAGGACTTGATTGTGTGAATGAGCAACTAGTTTTTGTCTTCCTCTAATTAATTTAGATTTGAAAACTTGCACACATGAAAGAGGGGGAAGGGTTGTGTCATATAGGGTCTTGCTTAAGTTAAACCCCATTTTGGTATTTCTACCTCCATAATGGTTATGATGATGTATAAAAGAGAGCTTACCCTTGGTCAGGAAGAGGCTAAATGATAAACAAGTAATGAATTGACTAATGTTGCAACTCACCACTCAGATCTTCTTTCCTTGATGGATTGAAGTCATGTACTCATCACCTTCAAGGAGAAATTGATTGCTTGATTGAAGTCTTGCAAGTGTTAGTTAGTACTCATAAAACAAATGAACACAAAACATGAAAAGACTTACATAAAAACATGATGAATGTTTGTCATGATGCTTGACTGAAATAAATGCTACTAAAATACAAATAATTCTACTCTTGACTACTCTTGATTGATTTTAGGATGTTCAATTTTGATCAATATATTTTTTAGGATTTCAAATGATGAAAATAATTTATATTTATACATGCAGTTCCTTTAATTTCTGAAAAATCAAATACCAATAACTGACAAATGAAATTGGAAATTCAAATAATAAAATATTGACACCAAAAAATTCAAACTGGAGCCAAAATGGGATGGTCTAGGGCGTGGGGAACCCTAGACCAAACCCATCCTTTTCAGGGCCTAAAGTGTCAGGGGAAAATATCAAATGCATATTTTTATTTCCCTTGTTTGATTTTTTGAAGATTTTTATAAAACGGGTAATTAAATACATAATTAGGTCCAAGTACATAGGAGGGAGCTAAACCTAGTGTGAAATTGTCAAGGGTGAAAATTTTCAATGCTACAACATCATTCACCCAAATTTTGATACTTGATTTCTACATAGAAATATCATAGATAATACTTCACCACCAACCTTAGGGGAAATGAGCTCTAGTAACATCATGCCACCATCCATATCACAAAAAGAAAACCCCATCATACCACCCACTAACAACCTTAACGTCATACTACCTTCCATGACATTAAAAAATGACTCTTCCATACTACCTACTAATAATATCATACCAAAAAACCCTTTCACCATCCAACCTATCAATGACGCTTTCATCACATCTCAACAAATTACATCCTTTATCCTACAATCATTCATACCAACTAATTCAATGCAATTACCATTACCTCCCATACACACCCAAGTTCCCACATACACCTTGCAAATGACCAATCCCTTATATGACACATCTACTAACACTATTGCCCCTACTTCAATAATTAACCCACAAACATCATCACAACCATCTCACATATCATCATCCCAACTTCAATACACACACAAACACTATTTAAAACACTATCACCAATCCATTATTCCAACAAACCATTTCATTCAATAATTCCAACATCTCTACTCCAATATGCAACAACCAAGTACATCTGTATATATCCCACATCTCTCAACCACTTACATCTAACATCCATCCTTACATTCCCAACAATCATAACATCATCCACCAAAGCTACACCCCCTATCACAACTCCAACATACTCACTTATAATCCTAACACAATCAATCCAAGTCAAAAAATCCATCAATATTACCCAACTCAAACCATCATAAAACCCCAACAATAAATCACCACATCTAACCCATACACTCACTCCAATATATCTTACTCATACCTACATTCTACCAAAATATTCACACATTCACCAAAATAACCCATCACTAAACTTCCTCCAAGGTCAATCATCTGCACATTACATCTCCCCATACAACCCAATAAACACATCTACTCCCATAAAATCAAATAACTTAGCTCAACAAATCCATGATCTACAATAATAATTTTCAAGTATTTAAATGAGATCAACTAAAAAGAGTTATACATTGGATGACATATGTCCCTATCCTTTTAATAGGAAAATAATCATGCCACATTTTCCTCATGCTCAATAGGCTTAGCTCACATTAAGGTTACAAATGCCACCCAACATTCAAACATCAATGATTGTTCATGATAACTCACAAAGAGGGATTCCTAGGAAAAATAACATCCCATGACGAAAATACACTCCTTTGGGAGTGTGGATGCCTAAAATTGTTAATGTCATGACATTACCTAGTTATACATGACCTTGTAAGACATCTTATAATAGTTTACCCTAGGTCATTACCTTATCCCATTTATCCCACTTATCCCATTTATTCCACTTAATCACCTTCCAAATTAATTAAATAAATCTCATTTATTTAATTAATTCCCCTTCACATGTCTCAAAATAATTCAAATTAAATATTTGAATTAATCCCTCACTTATTACCATATTGCAACATGTGTCACATGACTACAACTCTTCACATTCATAAATAATTTAAATAATTTAATTATTTAAATTATGAGATTCCCACTCACATCCTATTTTTTAACCCCATTCATTATGCGTCATATGAATCTTTTCCTCCAAAATAAATTAAAGAATCCCACTTATTCCCTCACATCCTAATTTTAGCCTCATGTCATAACCCACTTAATGTGTGTCATAGGCACTAAAATCAACTTTTAATCCTATCCATACACATCACACAATTGACTTTTAATCTTGGCAATCGAATCATATCAGTTCTTGCCTATAAATCTAGCCCTTCACAGGCCATTTGAGATCAATCTTCTTCTAGTATCTACACTTTGCCAAAATTTCCTCCAATCTTCTCATCTATCTATCTATTTTTCCTCTATAATCTCCAACTTATCATTATGTTGTGAAAATGAGTAATCAACATTAACATATCAAATCATTCAATCCTTCAAAATCTTTCATACTTATGTGAGGTGGAGAAGAGCAATGGAGATAAATCAAATCTAGATTGGAGATCAGTTTGCTTTGCTTTCTTGTTTTCATTTCATGCTAGTTTGTGCTTCATTGTGCTTGTTAGGGTTTCATTATTGATGTTTATGCTTTGTCCCTAAGATAATATTTACCCTAACAACATTTGGTGAACCCAACATGAACCCTTTGATCTAGCTTGTTTTCTTGTAGGTTTCATTAACTTTTTGTTGTAGATCTGTCATTTTTGGACAAAACCCCAAGTTTTACAAATTTCTTCATATTTTCTAAATGGTTGTGAATTTTTTTGTAATATTTTCACAAAATCTTGTGCATCATGTAAAGAGGCTACAATAAAAAAATTGAGGGTTTGCCGCCATTTTTGTAGGAGTTATCATGATTTTATGGTTTTCATAAAATTGACTTTTTGGACGCAAATCAGTGAATTTTCCAAAAAAAATTACATTTCTAGAAAGCTCTTGAAATTATAATGGGAGTCTCTTTTTTACAGATTTTATTTTGAGGTCATATAAGGTGCTAAATGATCTTATCTTTTTTTTTTTTTTCTATAAGTTTTTCATAAATCTACAATTTTGGGCACAAAACAGGGATTTTTTCTTACTTCTTTACATTTATGGAAAGCTCTCATAAAATTAATAGGAGTCTCGTATTTCATTTTGTATTTTTCAGATCAATAATGTCTTCAAATAATCAAATCTAATTCGGCTATGTTAAAAACATGTATTTGAAATTACAATTTTCTAATGAGCTTATTTTTTATGGCTGCATTATAATATCATTTTTTGATTTTGTAGGTGATGATAAGGAGTTTTAGTAGCAAAAATATCAGTCATACACAACAGATTGGAAAGAAAAAACTTATGGGTGCAATCATTCTATTATCTTTATCTCATTTGATCAATCAATCTTGTTTGCAAAACACTTGAATTTGGGGCTTTAAAATGAACATCTTGTTTGCAATCACATTTTGAAATTAGCTTAAAAAGAACCATTGTCTTTCATCACACATTTTGGATTTGGGTTAAAAATAACAAGTGCTTCCATTATTTTCTTACACACATTTCATTTCTAAGGGTCAGTTAACAACTACGAGTGTGAATCGAGTGCGTGTGTGATTAAAAACACCTCACTTGGTTCGCTTTTGTCATACCCTTCTTAGGAGGCCTACTTGGAGAACACACCCTTGCAAGGGATGACCTCAATCAAGGTGTGAATCGAAAGACATGCTCCTTTGGGAGTTGAAATCTTGTCACTCTTGGCTAGGCCCCAAAGAATTTTGTACCTTTGGGAAGTGAAGGTGAATGGTGGGTTACCCCTTTCTCCCAGTTGTGTGGTATGATTTTGCTTTCAAAACATCCATAGTCAACCTCGTGCATCCTAGCTTAAGACCTAATTGGCCTACCACTTGACTAACATTAGGCTTGTTGTTGTGTATTCAAGTGTTTGCTTAATCATAACATTTAATCTTGAAAGACAAATTTATCATTGTGTTTGGTGTGTGTGTTCATGCATTTACATGTGAGATCTTGTGTTTGATATTTCCCAAGTCAAAATTTTAATTAACACTTGCCGCATCATCCTAATCATCCAATCTTATCATCTCAACATCATCATCAACCTAGTCCTAGTCATCACTTGTCAAAATGGTCCTAATCATAAACATGCCCAATCCTAATCATAAGCCCAAAGTCATAATCCAAGGGGGCTATCCCTCTATTCCTAATCATGAGGCAAAAACTTAGCCCAAGATCATAATTCAAGGAGGCCCTCTCCCTAATACTAATCACGAGAACAATCCAAGACCTATAATCACACTTCGAAGGGCCCCCCCTCCTAATTCAAATGATGAAAAGAAATATGTGGCATACTTGGAGGGACAAGATGGCATAAAATGATGTAAAGACGTGTAACTCCATGCCAACATTAGAAAACAAGGTCCTAGCACCCCACCTACAAAAAATCATCCAAGCACTCCAACACCCAAACCAACCCCTAAACCAATTAACCATACAATACTTACAAGACACCCTTCAACCATTTCAACAAAGTCAATCACCTCATAGACAACTCCTATCCCAAATCCAACAACTCATAGTCACACACCAATCCCAAATCAAACAAACACAACTTCAAATTCCACATCAATCATCACACCAACATAGTCCATCCACTTATCAAGAAAACCTTACACCACCATATCCTTTCCATGTCAATGCCACATCATCATATCAATTCACTTTGCAACAAGAATATGCAAGCCCATGTCCACCTTGGCAACAAAATCAAGAGCCTTTCAATTCTCATGCTCTATTTGACAAGGGAAATACCAATCTAGCTCATGCATCCTATAAATATATTATACCACCATCTTTAAATCAAAGTCCTATCCTAAAGCCACCATGTCCTAGTCTAAATCCATTGGTCCCCACACATTCCAACCCATCAAACCCTTCATTACCCAAACCATCATCCAATCCTCCATCAATTCCACGCCCTAAGTTTAAACATTACAAAAGTAAACCCAAATCCGCCCATCCACCTACAAAGAATGTGACCCAAGGGCTACTAACAAGCAACCATTTCAACCATTTCCCATCCTTGAGCTTACAAAAGATTCTTCCAACACCATGCCTAGTCTTCTAATTCCATCATGTCACCCACAACCCCTTGAACCTATTCGAGAGTTCCCCCCCATGATCCCAAGTCAATCTCCATCATTCTCTCATGAGATTGACCATCAAGAACATGTTGAGCCTATTCAAGAGTCATCCCCTTCCACTTCCATTCAAGCAACCCAAGATTTATATCAAGAGTTTACTCCCAAGCATGTGGAAACATCAAGCCCTAGTCCTAATCAAGATCAAATCACTTTCATCCAACCTATCCATAATCTATATTTTATGTGATCAAGATGATATCCATAATGATGAAGAGCCTATCCATGAGTAACTTGATCCTATCCATGAGCAATATATCTCAAATGCACCTTCACCTAGTCCTATCCATGATCCACCAATATCCACTTCCCTTGATCAGACATATGCCTCCCAAGCACACATAGAAGATCAAACAAATATCTTGGATCTTAGTGAACACAATGTTAATCAAAATCCCAATGATCCTTCCACCTCTACCATAAACTCCATTTCAAATCCATCACATCCTATGGGTATATCCACACTTATTCATGAATGTTCTTCCTTAGGAAAGCAACAACCATTCTCTTATGTTGCTTCATTTTCCTCATCCAATAAGGAACTCGTGTCTAGTGTTCCACCCACACCTAGTCCCATTGACCATCTCATACTCCAAAAAATGAACTACCAAGGTAAAGGTTTAGGCCTTCATGAACAAGGTATTTTGGAACCCATCCATGTCAAATTCCCTCCATGCTCATTTGGCCCTAGATACTCACCTCAAGGAAAACAAGCTAAATATGTTGGTACTTCCTTCATCCATCCTAAGTCCTTTTACCACCATAAGCCCTATCATACACCTAAAACATTTGTTGCCATTCCACCTCCATCATCCTACAAATTTCGAAAGCATGTGATTGTACACCTTCCACCATCCACTCTACCACCATTGCTTCCAACTCCTAATATCCCTCCATCTAATCTACCTCCACTTCTTCCAACACCTAATATCCCCATTATCCAATCCCCTTATCCACCTACCCATAAATCCTATAAAAATCCTAATCATGATCAATCAATGCACACATTGTCTAAACATGAAGCTTCCACTCGTTCCGCCATACCCATGGGATTCAAAAGAAAAAAATTTGATGCCTCTACCTATAAATAAAAATAAAAATAAAAATACTAAGGGTCCTCATTCCTTAGGGCACAAAAGCAACAAATCAAAGAAAAACCCATCTAAAAAGCAATATAAGCCCATACCTTCAAAAGAAAAGTCTAAAAACAAAATGGTTTGGGTACCTAAGCAAAAAGAAATCAAGTCAAATGAGGCATCCACATCACAAAAATCCCAACCACCCTCTTCCATCCAAAAATCCCACTCCTTTCAAAAATCCCACCAACAAAACAAGTCATAAAAATACTAAGTCTATGTGGGTACCTAAAGCACTTCATCACCCATCTCCTAAGCAAACATCTCCATTGCTTCCTACACCCCCTTCACATCAAAGCTTCAACATTTATCATAGTGTGTGCAACCATCAGTCATGGTCCCCTTCTATTTCACAATAATTCCACATACCTCCATCTCCTCACCCTTCACTCATTATCCTACATATCTCCCCCATCACCTTCCTATGGTCCATACTTTTGGTTAAGCCTCCCCATTCATCTTTTTAATAAGTCCTATATAATCCCTATCATAATCCACCATATTCCCTACATAATCCGCATCATAATCCACTATTTCCCTCCATAATCCACATCACAATCCATTATCTACCTAATCCATCTCCCTCTCATGCAATTCCTTACCAACACCAATGAGCATGCTTGACATGGTCCATGTGAGGACATCCATCTAGAGGGACTATCACCTTTCATGGAACTAAACACTTGAGTCCCTCCTATCCTTCTATTCAAAAATTCAAAAAAGTTAAAAAAAAAGAAAAGTAAAGAGAAATCCCTTTGTCCAATGGTGAAAACCTAGTAAACAGGTGCCTTAGATAAGTACCATGATGAAAACTTGGCAAACATGTGTGATGTGTAGGCTGATCTTCTATGTCACTTACACTTGGGGGCACGTTGTCTCATCCTATCATATCCTATCTTACCATCTCCTATCTTATCATCCTTGGCCATCATACCCATATACTTATCATATTGAGTCCATTCATCCCCTCTTCCTCCTTTTGATCTTGATAAAAATAGGAAGAAAAATGTTGAAACATGCTTTGGATATCTTTTGGCATACCTTATCTTTCCAAACAAGCCTATCATTATCCTATTGTCATAAGCTTTGTCATGAAAAACCCTAAGTATTGTACCTAGAATGGGGCATGTTATTCCTATGCGACATAGTCTTTGGATATCACATCCTTGCTCTATTATGATGCATACATCCATTCCATTCACTATGAACTATCCTTTTTATCCACCCATCTACATGAGCCTTTTATCCCTTATCCTATCACCCACCCCTTTCATCCATCATTCCCATCTATCTCCTTACACCTAGACTTGGTTTTTACCTTGTCATTGGTATCTAGCACAAAGGCCACCCAAATTGTCATCCATTGACATCTCAAAACATTTCAAAAAAGTCCTGAAAAAAAATACCAAAAAGTTTTGAAAAAAGGTCTTGAAAAAATCCAAAAAAATCAAAACATTTAGAAAATTCAAAAAAATCAAAATATTTCAAAAATACAAAAATCAAAAAATCCCCAAAAATACAAAAAAAATGGAAAAAGGTCCTAAAAAAGACAAAAAAAATCAAATAGCCAACAAAAATTGAAGCCATAAAATCAAACCAAATTACTTCTTCCAATCAATTCAACTCCTTCAAATCAATCTTCAAATTATCAATCAATCAATCCTCTAATCAAATCGCTCCAACTTAAATTATTCCAAGTAAATCAATTCCTCAATTCAATTCATCAATCATCTCCAATCATTCCAAGTAATAATCCAAATGCAAGTCAATCCTTAATCCATACCAATCAATCGATCAATCTTGTCAAATTATCCAATCACATCCTTTGGTCTTGATCCTAGTCTTGTTGTAAACCTAATCAATTAATCAATCATCCTTGTGTTGATCTAGAGATATATAGTTCCCTACAATGACAACACTATCATCATCATCAATCAATCAATCAATCAATTACTCATCGATTTACAACTTGACAGGGGCAATATCTTTTTTGTTTTTGTATCATTTGTGCATACTTGGTTTCTTTCTTGTGTGTGTTATCATTTCAATTTTCATTTGCATCAAATCTGAATCACTCCCAGCTAATATTCATATCTTGTATCTAGACAAGGTTGTATTACGCTGGGGCACGAGACACATCACCACCTTGGTCTTTATACCTTGGTGCATAACGTCTAGTGTTACATCAAACATATGATTACTCACTTCATTGCAACATAACGTGTCATTCTTCTCTTTCATTCACTTCCTATCTTGTATCATTCATCTTATCCCTCCTTTATCATCTCATTCATTTCAAGAGCATACCCATGTTTTTCCAACCTGCCTATCCTCTCGAGGGGGCATCATCATCATCATATATTTCACATCATCATTATCATATCCGACATCATCATTTCATTTCTTCATATCTTTTACATCATCATATTCTTCTATCATCCCTTTCCTTCATTCATCTTACTCCTCACTTCCTCAAGTGGCTAGAGCATCATCTTTTTTTCCTCTATCCATACCTTAGCTTCTTTGAAATGATGTTACTCGACATAAATCTCATCATCTCAAACATCATCTCAAAGAGGGGCAAAATGAAGACACCCAAAATTGTCCATGTCATAACATTACCTAGTTATACATGACCTTGTAAGACTTCTTGTAATGTTTTACCCTAGGTCATTACCTTATCCCATTTATCCCACTTATCCCATTTATTCCACTTAATCACCTTCCAAATTAATTAAATAAATCTTATTTATTTAATTAATTCACCTTCACATGTCTCAAAATAATTCAAATTAAATACTTGAATTAATTCATCACTTATTACCATATTGCAACATGTGTCACATGACTACAACTCTTCACATGCACAAATAATTTAAATAATTTTATTAATTAAATTATGAGATTCCCACTCACATCCTATTTTTTTAGCCCCATTCATTATGCATCATAGGAATCTTTTCCTCCAAAATAAATAAAAAGAAT
The DNA here is from genome assembly GCA_007258455.2 of Sequoia sempervirens. Lineage (NCBI taxonomy): Eukaryota > Viridiplantae > Streptophyta > Pinopsida > Cupressales > Cupressaceae > Sequoia > Sequoia sempervirens. Next base: position 159,180,651 of record VDFB02270651.1, on the reverse strand, counting down.
CCCACTTATTCCCTCACATCCTAATTTTAGCCTCATGTCATAACCCACTTAATGTGCATCATAGGCACTAAAATCAAATTTTAATCCTAGCCATACACATCACGCAATTGAATTTTAAACTTGGTCATCGAATCATATCAACTCTTGCCTATAAATGTAGCCCTTCACAAGCCATTTGAGATAAATCTTCTTCTAATATCCACACTTTGCCAAAATTTCCTCCAATTTTCTCATCTATCTATCTATTTTTCCTCTATCATCTTCATCTTATCATTATGCTGCGAAAATGAATCAACATCAACATATCAATTTTTTCAATCCTTCAAAATTTTGCATGCTTATGTGAGGTGGAGAAGAGCAATGGTGATAAATCAAATCTAGCTTGGAGATCAGTTTTCTTTGCTTTCTTGTTTTCATTTCATGCTAGTTTGTGCTTCATTGTGCTTGTTAGGGTTTCATTATTGATGTTTATGCTTTTTACCTAAGATAATATTTACCCTAACTACAGGGAGAGCCCATTGAATCAATCCTTCAAAAAATAGTCTAATAAAACTTGATAACAGTACAAAAAATCAGCAAATACAAACCTCAGGTCAAACCCATAGGATGGAAAGACACATATTTCTATGAATATCATAAGGAAAAAGGACATAAGACCCCCAACTGTATAAAACTAAAAAATCTCATTTTGGATTTTATAGACCAAGGCGGAATCAATGTTGAGGATCAGGGATAACTTTAAGAACTCCCCCCTTAGCGAAGGTGTAAAATCCTGGTGAATCTTGTATACTTTTTGAAAAAAATATTAATTTAATTGGAGATTTTTTATTTTTTTTGAGAAAAAAATCTCAATTGGTGAATCTTTTGTAATCACTAGAAGTCTATGGAAAATCCTGGTGAATTACAATTTTTTCAAAACCAATAAATATTTTCATTGGTGATTAAAACCTATTTTCAAACCAATAAAATATTTCCATTAGCGAATTAAACCTATTTTCAAAAATGCACCATCTAGATCTATTTCCATGGATTTTAAGAGGGTTTCTTGAAATTAGGTATTGGCCATTCCAAGACATCAATTACTTGAGGAGTATACATTATGAACCACTTTTGAAACTAGGGTTTTAGTAAGAAATTATAAACACATTGAGTTCTACTGTAGGATTTCACACAACTTCAAATCTCTTCAAATTGCCTCTGCTATACTCTTCACTCTTCAAATGCTCAATTGAAAATAAATTTTTCATATGCAAAATCACATATAAAAACCATTTTCCAAAGATCTAAAGTGCATTGATTGTAGTGATCAATGTTAGGTCAAAAATATGACAAAACCTAACTGCATTGACATAGTCACCTTCAATCACACTACAAATCTTTGCATTAAGATATTTTTCACTAGTGTTTTCTCTAATAGTTTGGGCATATCAAACTACATCTATACCTATGTGTTGAAGGCATCAACACCACATCTTTGGTAGGGGCTTAAGATTTTTTTGTTAAAACTTTCCTTGAGCCAAAGCTCTTCATTTAGTTTTCAGAGGAAACATCTGCACCAAAAGTTGGCATAGACTCATTCTTAACCTTTGATGAAATAGGAATATCCAAGCCCTCAAATACAAACTCCAACAACAAAAATTAAACAAAGTAATTACAAGAAATTATTTCAAAAATCTGCAAGAGGTTTGATTCATTTTAAGTTATTAACTATTCAACTTTTCTTAGAATTACATGGAAATCATTGCCAAAATGAAAATACATCATATAAAGCCATATGGGCTATTGGAAAACCTCGTAAATTAGATATGGAGGTATGATACAACATCAAAAAATAGCCACAAATAAGAACTCTTCAATCCACCTTCTTCTTGTAGCATCAACCCCTTAAACCTGCCACTATTGTATTCAGCTCCATTTTCTGATGAATGTTTGTTGAAATTTCGACAAACTATTGTCGGAACACCGACGAACCATTGCAATAATTTTTGTCAAAACCTTTTCATCGCTTTTCCGACAAACCTTGAAACTTCGAACTCATGACATGACTTCGTCGGTAGTTGCCACGGTAAAAGGTGATCGGGTGTTCGTCGAACTTCCGATGAACCATGTGTCAATCTAACAATGAACATTAGCTAGAAAAGAAGCGGGATAAATTAGCCAAAATGTCGGAACACCACCAGAAAATCATCAAAATAGTGACGAAAGAGGCATGTCATAACGTCAAAAATTTCGTCGGAGGTACAACAATTTTGTCAGTCATTTTTTAAGTTTCGTCGGAAGTATTCGTCAAAATTTTGACGAAATTGTGAATTTTTTTTAAAAAAAAAAGTATTCCATTTGCAAACATGCTAGTCTAGAAAAATGTAATTGCTAGTGTAAAGCCAAATTCGACAACCTTTGCCAAAATCCTCCCTACTTGTGCCAAAAGGGGAGCTTTGTAATAGGGTATGGACATCCATCAAAACATAAAGGATAGAGGATTTTCATCAATTGTAGTTGCAACTGCCCTGTTAGACATGTATGCAAAATGTCGAAGCATAGACAAGGCACATGAATTGTTTGACAAAATGCCTCAAAGAAATGTCATCTCATGGACTCCAATGATTGCAGGATATGCACAAAATAGATTTGTTCAAAAGGCTTTAGAAATTTTAAAGCAAATGTAATTGGCTGGTGTAAAGCCAAATTCAACAACCTTTGTGAGCATCCTCCCTTCTTGTGCCAAAAGGGGAGCTTTGGAACAGGATATGGACATCCATCATAACATAATGGAAGGGGGAGTTTTGTCAAATATTATAGTTGGAAATGCTCTATTAGACATGTATTCAAAATGTGGAAGTATAGATAAGGCATATGAACTATTTGATGGAATGGCTCAAAGAGATGTCATCTCTTGGAATGAAATGATTGTAGGATATGCTAATGTTGTTTCAATAACTTTGGGTGTTTATCTTCTCCCCATCAATTTGTATGCAATTGACATGTGGTTACTTTTGTTATCTCTTATGTGCATAAACAACTATTTTGCATGTGTGTACTTCAAAAGAAAATAATGATAAAATTACCAAGTTTCAAAGTTACTACACAAGGGTTGCAAATGATAATAATAATGGTGGTTGTATTTGAGAAGGAATTAGGGAAGAAATTTCCTCTAAAATTTGTTGATAAACCTAAAGATTTTGAAACTCTGTATGCATTTATAGAGAAAGTTGAGAAGGAATTGAAGTGGGAAAGCATTACATGGAAGATCTATTTATTTAGTGGTCATCGGAATGCTGACTTCCCTAATATATGACCTCAAGAATCAATTATAAATCAATAACAGATTGAAAAGCTATATATTCTCTTTTTTGTAAGAGGATGGTATTTTGGGATATAAATTTTTTGGGTTCTTTCACATTGTACAACAACAAAAGAGTGAGTTTTCTCTCTTCATCATATAACAAAAGATATACTAGGAAAAATACATAACTGATGTTGTAATCTAGCTAAAGATGCCCAGATGAGATATAAAGCTTCCTAATGGTTATAATTCAGGAGTTAATGCACATAAACATGGCATTCAGACAAAGGAGCGAACAAGGTTTGTTGACCATTTCACTGCAACCAAATATTTGCAACTAAACAAAAATGGAGGATGACAAGAATTGGAGTTGATTGCTTCTATCACAAAATTAATTTCTATGAAGCATACAAAGTAGATTCCAAAAAATGCATAAAACACAGAAAGAGTGTGTATTAAGCACTTGAGTTACCCCCTTGTTGCATATCCTATTATGAATTCCCTAAAGTACTTGGATCTTATACAATTTTATGTGCATCTTCAGTTATTATAAGTCACAAATAAATTCTTTATTAACTAATCAAACAAATTTTCTACCTTTGTTTGTACTTTAGAAATGATAAGTTTTTCAAAAAAATAAATGATCTACATACCTGTAATCTCACAATGCTACTTATTTGTTCACGGTCCAAAGATTGGAAGACAATATACTCATCAATACGATTTATGAACTCAGGTCGGAAGGTGGCCTGTGCTGCTTCAATATACAATAAGAATCCAAAAGCATGATTACCCTTGTTGAACCACTTAACTTTAGCAATTTCATCTATACGTTTTTTTCTACCCCCATTGTAACTCTATATAACCTCTTGTTCTTTAGTATTAGTTGAACCTTAGTTTTCCATTGATGGAAATTAAATGGAATTAGAAGAGGAACTAGAACATTTGAATCCATGCTTGTTGATTGTTGCAACGAATTTAGAAATGCAAAAAAGAAAAGATAGGAGGAAGAAGTACACACAACACAAGGCTATCCACAAGATAGTCAATTGTCCTGTTGTAGCCAACCAATTAGGCCTCTTGGAGCAGTGTTGTTTTGGTCCATTGCTCTTTTTCTATTCACTTTCATGAGGGAAGGTTTTGAGGCCTTGTAGGGGCATATAATACCTGTCTAAGTTCAGTGATTTGGGCCTGGTATAGGCTTGTATGTTGATTTTATTATGACTATCCTATCGGGCAGGGCTACAAGGGTTAAAAGGGTAAAGAGGCCTAAAGGTTAGAGCGATCAGAAAATGGAGTTTCCTAAGTGAAAATTAGGGTGTTAAGTTTTGGTTTGGTCCTATTTGACATGATATAAGTGGTTACAAACCCTCTTGGTTGTGAGAGTACAAGAACCCTAGGTGAGTTGGGTCTTTTCCTTGAAGAAATAATGGATTGGAAAGGTCCACTTAAAGAGTATTTGAGAGAGTTATGCTAAGTTGGTGGTTTGATCATCTAAAGAAGCTTCCCCTGTTCACTCTCAATCACTTATTCCTACATAGTTCACTATCCTTGGTCTTTCAATCACTTAATGTATTCTTTCCATGTCACAAAACAAGAATCTTCTATCATGAACAAGGTTGTAGTATGAAGGCTTGTAGCATACTCTGGGATCTACTCATTTCCTATCAAATTGCCCCATAATAACCCTTGTTATTTTCGTGATGGACATAAGCTAATGCATTATTCTTCAATTGTGACAAACCTTTATGGAGTTACCCTCTCAAATGACACATGAATGCATAAATTTGAGAGGAAGACAGTAAGTTGAATGAATGTAAGTAGAGAAATTTTTGCATACCTGCAGATGGGACAAAATTTCATGGTTAAATGGAAGCCTCCCATCGACAACAAGATCCAAATATCTGTGTATCTATCTCAATTGAGCCTCTAAACACTTTAGAGCTGTCAATTTTTCAACTAACCTGTTATGCACAAAAAGTCAAATTTTAGAGTTATGTCACCACTAAAAATAAAAGAAATAGAGCTTTGAAACCAAATCCACACACAACACAATGTGGTATTCTTACAAAGCCATGCAAACAAACTAAACTCAAAACATTGGAATGGAAACAACTTGAAATTATGATGTAGAGCATGGATTCAATTTACTCAACTTGAGGAACATTTCACAATAATAGGTTCTTCATGTAAAACATTTGTACGAGGTTCAAATAGTAAAGAGATTGATGAAAGATAGAGGAATTAAAAAGATACTTGGATGTAGTTGGATTGAGATTCTCTTTGTTTCAAGAATAGTTTAATATTTTCTACTTAATAGGGCCAACCACGTGACGGTGGAAGCTCATTTGGCCCCTCCCCCCCTCACATCACTCTCAATTCCCCATACCTAATCATATAACATTAATAATTCATTCATCCATTAATAACATATAACATTCATTCATTAACATATAGCATTCATTCATTAACATATTCACATTTATTCATTCATCAATTAATAACATATAACATTCATTCATTCATCCATTAATAACATATAACATTCATTCATTAACACATAACATTCATTCATTCAGTTTTTACATATTATCAAAAATATGGTTGTCATAATATGATTGCAATCACTTTTTTTTTTGTTTCTTTAATTTTGAAGCTAAAAAAAGCTAAAGTGGAGTATCGTTTTCTAAATCATTTGTTCCCCCTTCAGTTGTTTTTCCCTCTTCTCGTGATCTTAATGTATGCCTAGTGGTGTACTGATCATGACGTGGAGGTCGCTTCAAGGGGTTTTGCTACAATAACAAAGAAATGTTAAATTGATATGTTTTGTTATTATTGTTACAAGTATTTTATTAATTAAAAGAGCATTAGAGTGGTGCTCTTTACCTAATCGGGCCACATCATGTTCTTGATCTTGTCGTATAGCCTCATGCTCAATATGTTGAACACCCTCTAAATCATGATCTGGAGTTGAAACAGGAAAGGTTACATTAATGAATACACCAATTGCAATTAAATATGTTTAAAAGAGCATTAGAGTGGTCCTCTTTACCTAATGGAGCCACATCATGTTCCTAATCTTCTCTAGCTTGATCATGCTCAAATGCTCTAAAGTTGAAACACGGAAGGTTACATTAATTAATACACCAATTGCAATTAAAGATGTTTAATTGCATTAATCCATACTGTGTTTTGTATAGCACATGAATACATCCAGTACCGAGATGCACACCATGACCTTCATCTGCAGGTTGTGCTCCACCCTCACCAGGCTGCATTCCAATGCTAGGTGCAGTATTATCATTGTCTGTCTGTTTAAAAAAAATAGGCACATAATTACTTTATGGTGGAAATTAATATTGAATAGATTGCACAAGTATTCAATTTTAAATAAACTTTATAGAGTTTATTTACCTACGTGTCGGATGCAGTGGAAAATTGTGTTTTCCCAGTCAAGACTCTTAGGCGTTTAGCCACGACTTCATAGCCATGCTGGAAGACAATCTTAATTTCCTCTTCTGTGGGCGCTCTGTTGAATTCAGAGCCCTACATTTTTGCATAAGATTATGAATTTTTCTTCTATGGTGTGATAAAATCAAAATTGTTTGCAATTTATTATTTGGATGCAATATTTCATTTACTGATACTTACAATTCTTGCAACTAATTTCATATAACCACCAGAGCCAAGTTTGTGCTGCCTGTGTTTTTCTAGTCTTTCCTTTATTGCCTTCGATGTGTCAGGAAGCCTATGAAAAGTTTGAAATACGTTAGATTATATAAAAAGAAAGAGTAATCAATATATAATTACATTGTTGATAGTATCACATACATTCCTTGGCTCGGTGGTGCCTTTCCTTTTTTTATTTTCAGCCTTCTCCTTTCCATCTGACACCATGTCCTTCCACTCCCTCTCCGGAATCATGGGGGGACACTCGTACTTTTTGTTCTTCTCTAAATGTGACCTATATTGGTCCCTCACATACTTTAGATATGTACCGACTTTCTTAAGGACCTTCATTCTGTTGAATGTTTTATCACTAAACAACACAACTAAACGGTTAATGAGCTCATCCTTTAAATCTTGATTTTGGGCATTCCACCGTGGACGTATGGTGGGCCCGAAGAGCTCCAATGTTATATCACCTAGATGTTTATAAAAAACATCATTTCCTGCAAAATGATCATGGGATCATTAGTCTAAAAAGAGTGATCAATAAGTAAATTTCAATTGGATTATATATAATAATAATTAAAACATTTTAAATTACTTAGGACCTTCTCTATCTTTATGGGAACGAAATCCTCGGTCACCATAAATGTGACCGATAGTGTTCCTATACTAGTAATACCGGAAGATCCAGTAAATGCTGCTAAAACATCACCAACATTAGTGGCATTTGCATCACCAGTACTACCCGATGCATGCATGCTATGTGTTGCCGATATTTCAGTCAACAATATAGGCATGGATGATGGGGTCGAATGATCATGTGATGTATATGTAGGAAGATCAGGATGGACACTTGTACCAACCCCTACTCCACAGGCAACACCTGCAGTACCCTGATCATGTGCAGCAGCATCATGAGGACGCAAAAAATGTTGTAAAAACAACACATTAAAGTTCATGACATAAAAGATTACAAATTATAAAACCATGAATGAACTTATGTTATAATTAAAGACCTCATGACAACTTATTTGCAAGTTTTGTACTCTCTCGGACAATATTTTAACCCTCTCTCTTATCTCATTTGTTTGAGGCACTATGAATAACAATTGAAGGATTTCTTCATTGCATTTTTTTTGTGTCTTCCTTATCATATCGAGAGGGTTTGTTGAATATGCGATGTCATCATCCAATAATAGTGACTGCACCTCAACCCTATGGATGCTCTCCTCTACTACTGGTGTCTTTCTCTGATTAGTTGTCTGCAACAAGAATATTTAAAACATTATCGAAATTAACCCAATAAACTTATGAAAAAAACATAATAATAAAACATTTTGCTCGTATCTAATTTGTAAAATTACAATGAGGTAAACGTGTTGGGTAGAAGTGCTTGAAGATGCATCACAATCTCTGGTCTAGGCCGAAGCCTTCCCTGTATGATCAATGTACCACTGTGATAAAAATTAAATATAAAAAAAACATTACTAAAATGAAACCAATAGACTTACGAAAAAAAACATAATAATAAAATGGTATATTGGAGTCATTAATTGGAGGTTGGGTAAAATGGTATATAGTACGTACCACCCCCATAGTAACTGTGTTTGTATGTAAGCGATTCAAATTGTAATCGATTAGCAACTCTTTCCCTGTAGTTATTGATTTTATCACACATACGAATACACGGTTTCCCTTGCACGCCTCGAATATGCAATTGGGTTGCTTATTTGTTGACCCAGGTCATGTACTATTTATAAACCCTACAATATTCCATGATGCTTTTGGCCTTTCATCAATGTAGCCACTCCTTTATTTTGATCCTTATCTTTTAGCTGTATATAATTTGCTAACAGTGCATACCTATGCATATGTGAACCAGATACATCCAATCTTTGTAACTATAACAGAGTCTGACATACTCCATCAATTCAATAACTTTTCGTAACAGACTTTTATGTCGTCCATGCAAAATAGGCCCAAACCATGTAATGAAGATGGTGCTATGCGATATATCCTCTCGTTGACACAAAAATCAGTGTTTATTGGAGGAAGTTCCCTGGGTACCCATTGTTTCTGTAGATGTTTGTACCTCAAGGGCACCTTGATGTCACCTATGCTCTCATCATCATAAGAACATGACCCCCCTTCAGCAAGAAAAAATTTCATGCATTTACAAAATTTTCTTCTAATCTTTTGACCTCTAGTTGATCTCCCTCTTTTAGACCTACTACATGTCTCACTTTCCTCTTCTCTTCCTGAATTTCCCTCGCTCGAGGAAGAAAAATATGAAAAATACCTATTTGGTGGTACCTACTCTCATAAGGATGTTGGATGAAGTTCTTTCATGGTGATGTGATCCCAAGGTGAAATTATGATTAATCGATCATTTCATCACTAGAATTTGACTGGTTATAAGGTAATTAAGTCTTGATAGATTGCAAGTTATTGTTACTACTGTCCAAATGTGTCCATCACAAATCAAATCAATGTATGAAGGAGAATGTCCCTTGCAATTAATGACTTTATACTTTGTAACAAGTGTTAAATGTGACTATGGTCCACTAGTTACACAACCAAGGCCTCAAATGTATTGTGCAGAAGAATGGTTTCACCATACATAATATTTTGGTTTAAGTTGTCTTGAAAAAGATGAATTTGAACACTAATAGACATAATTCAGGTGCACGTGTGAGGTGGTTTAGTTGTCCATTGATAAAATCCATATTTCTAAGTGGTTAATGGGGAGGGAGTGTGTACTAGGACTGGATAAGTCATCATAAGTTTATGCTTTGGCAATAAAAAATGTTTAAGTCATCTTAAATCTTCCTATGTCTAATTGCTTGGAGACTTTTGGTATGTTTTATGGTAGGATGAGTGGTTGCATCAATTTTCTAGTTCTCTATGACAAGGTTTCAACATCTTCAAATAGTTAAAGTTAGTTCTCATAGTCATTTGAAACAACAACATTTTGATTCTTCAAAGGCTTGTAGTAGGTTTTGAGTCTTGGTGATAAGTTTCAATGTAATCACAAGGTCTCCATCCTCACTTTGAAAGCTTAGTGCACCTTGGAAAATTAAAGAATCAAAATACCATGATGCAACCAGGTGCTTGAGGGGAGTTTCCTTGGTGTTTTGAAATGGTTTTGATGCCTTTTGACACCTCTTGAAGGATCTTTGTATTTGGGCTTGTGGAAGTTGTATTAACTTGCCTTAACTAAGCAATTAGGTGTCTAAATGATGTTTTGTTAGTTCCCAATGTACAAACAATTCAAATTTCAGTTGTGGGATGTCGGGAAGGTTGGTTGAAGATATAAATAAGCCTCTCTTGGTCGAGGCATGTGGGTTGATGAATCATTTTGAAGTTCTAATACAAAAGCTTGTTGTTTTCTGGAAAATCTGTGTGTAAATTTTTTGTTCTACTATGTGGTATAGCCTCTGTACATACTGTACGAGTAAATTCATGTTATGGTTGGATAGAGGGAAGACCTAGCTTTCTTTTGGAGGTGATTTGACAAGTTTTCATTTAGTATAAAAGAAAATATCACCATTTTAGAAGGAACTAGTCTGAAAACCCTCAAAACTAGAGTTTTGATTGAAGAATGGCTCTTTCTTCCATCTCCACATTGTAATAATGCTAATTCTTGGTGGGATGGAAGATATTTGTGTATATTTTCATATTTTTAGGGTTCTGGAGAATGGCATGTTGTGTGGAGGAAGTTTTGCAATGTTATAGGCCTGGCATCCTCATGTGACATTGTGAAGCAAAAAGTTGAGTTTTACTTGTTTAGGGTGATTTTAACTGTGAAGGCACTTAGGAGGGATAGGAATGGGTGTAACTAGCCTATAAGAACCTGTTTCAAGGATTTGGGGTGAAGGGGAGAGCCTAGATAGTCAACTGTCCTATTGTAGCCTGCCAATTAGGCCTCTTGGAGCAGCGTTGTTTTGGTCCATTTCTCTTTTACTATCCACTGTCAAGAAAGAAGGTTTTGAGAATTTGTAGGGGAATATATTACTTATCTAAGTTCAGTGGTTTGGGCTTGATAGAAGCTTATATGTGGATTTTATTTTGACTGTCCTACCGGTCAGGGCTACAAGCCTTTTAGTGGTAAAGAGGCCTAGTGGCTAGAGCAATGAGAAAATGTAGTTTCCTAAGTGAAAACTAGAGTGTCATGGTTTGGTTTAGTCCTATTTGACATGATCCAAGTGGATAAAAGCCCTCTTGATTGTTTGAGTACAAGAACCCTAGTTGGGGGAGTCTTTTCCTTGAAGGAATAATGGATTGGAAAGGTCCACTTAAAGAGTATTTGAGAGAGTTGTGCTAAGTTGGTGGTAAAGAGGCCTAGTGGTTAGAGTGATGAGAAAATGGAGTTTCCTAAGTGAAAACTTGAGTGTAATGGTTTGGTTTATTCCTATTTGACATGATCCAAGTGGATACAATCCCTCTTGATTGTTTGAGTACAAGAACCCTAGTTGGGGGGGTCTTTTCCTTGAAGGAATAGTGGATTGGAAAGGTCCACTTAAAGAGTATTTGAGAGAGTTGTGCTAAGTTGGTGGTAAAGAGTCCTAGTGGTTAGAGAGATGAGAAAATGGAGTTTCCTAAGTGCAAACTTGAGTGTCATGGTTTGGTTTAGTCCTATTTGACATGATCCAAGTGGATACAAGCCCTCTTGATTGTTTGAGTACAAGAACCCTAGTTGGGGGGGTCTTTTCCTTGAAGGAATAATGGATTGGAAAGGTCCACTTAAAGAGTATTTGAGAGAGTTGTACTAAGTTGGTGGTAAAGAGGCCTAGTGGTTAGAACAATGAGAAAATGGAGTTTCCTAAGTGCAAACTTAAGTGTCATGGTTTGGTTTAGTCCTATTTGACATGATCCAAGTGGATACAAGCCCTCTTGATTGTTTAAGTACAACAACCCTAGTTGGGGGGGTCTTTTCCTTGAAGGAATAGTGGATTGGAAAGATCCACTTAAAGATTATTTGAGAGAGTTGTGCTAAGCTGGTGGTTTGATCATCTAGTTGATCATCTAGTCGTCCTTTTTTTAATAGAGGATTTTATATCATTCTAGAGCTCACTTTATTATTGAATATGGGAACATGAGTCTATGTTGATATCTTTTTCATTGAAAGCTAAAGACTGAGAGGTACCTATTCTGCCAAAATCATTTGAGACATGATCCCATCCTCATCGCTTATATCATATCTTTGGAAGTGTAAACCTTGATTAATGAACAAAATGAAACAAACTCAGTTTTTTTGAGGTTGTGAGTGGCATGGATGAAATTGAAGCTATGGACAACCCAAATTGTTGTGTGGAGTAGGCTTGCACTACAATCTTAAGATTTTAGTTGTGAACTTGACTAAAATAGATCTTATGGATGTTACAAACTTACACACAAACCTTTAAACCTAGTTTAGAAAGATACATTTTAACTTTGAGTTTGGTTTTTGAATTTAGATTTGAGCAAGGTTTTACATAATTAGATATTTTGGAGCACACAAAGATTTCTTGTTAATTGTTACTATTCAATTGTTTGATTTATTGCCTATAGTTACCATAAAAATTATACAAATAACTTGTTCTCATCTTATTTTGGATTGGGATTAAACAAGGCATTTAAGAATCAACAGGTGTCATGCAAGTTTTGTTCCTACTAGGGTGATTTAAAAAATATATCAATGTTGGAATCATGGATTGTAGATTGGTTTTGAAGTTTGGCTTAATATTCTGTGACACTATTCCTTTGGCCAATCATGTATTTTTGTTAGGATTTTTTGTATAGATATGTGTTTTAGGCGATTTTGAAACCCTTGTTTGAGGCATGAAAAAATTGGAAACTAAATATTGCATCTAAATTGGAAACTAGGCATGAAAAATGTAGGTTAAAGAGAATGGGGGTGGTGCAAAACTTATAGTACTCATTGTCCCTTGGTCGTGGATTTTCCCTGAGTTCCCTCAACCTTGTCCCCAGTGCTAGTATTGACCTTGTTTTCACTCCTCCAAACTCTTCCTCGACACTAGTATTCACCTTGTTTTCACTCCACCAAACTCTTTGTCGACGCTAGTATTGACCTTAAAACAACTCCAATCTCTTCCTCGGTGCTGGTATGGACCTATCTCTCACTCCTCGAAACTCTTCCTCTCTTCCTCGGCGCTGGTATGGACCTATCTCTCACTCCTCAAAACTCTTCCTCTCTTCCTCGACAGTGGTATTGACCTTTCACTTCTCCAATTCGATGAGCTAGGTTTTAATTAGAGTATGTTAATTAAATTGAAATTTCTGGCACCATTTAGCTAGGTTTTAATAATAAGTTAGCTATATTTACATAATAAATTATATAATTATTCGACTTATTATAATTATATATTATATTCTTTATCAAAATTATTAAATACATATAAAATTATTATAATTAATAATTAATAACAAGTATATTTTTATATAATACAAATTATAATTAATATAATAGTAATATTAGATTAAATTATATAATATAATATAATTATATTTATTATTATATAATAGTATATATAGGCTTTTACCTAGTATAAAGAGATAAGGATGAATAGATAGAGATATAGAGAGGGTGATTGATATATCTCTCCCTGTCACTCTCTATCTCTCTATATCTCCCACTATCCATGTCACTCCCTCTTCCCCCTCTATCTATTGAGTTATCTCTCCCTCTCCCCCTTTCTCTCTCATTCAATCCATCTCTCCCTCCATCTCTCCTACTCTATATCTATATATCTATTTCTCTTTTTATCTCCCTCACTCCTCTCTCTATCTCTCTCTCTTTCACCATCCCCCTCTATCTCTCTATATCACCCCCTTTCTATGTCTCTCCCTCTCCCTCTATATATAGATCTATCTCTCCCTCTCTCCCCTATCTTCTTCTCTCTATCCCTTTCTACATATCGCTCTCCCTCTCCCCCTCTTCTTTCTCTCCCTTTTCTACCTATCTATCTCCATCTCTTCTCCCTCTTCCTCTTCCTCTTCAACCTATCTCTCCCTCTCTCCCCTCTCCCCCTCTTCTCTATATCTCCTCCTCTACCTATCAATATCCCTTTCTCTCCCTGATCCCCCTCAGCTATCTCCCAGCCCTCTCTATCTCTCACCATCTCTCCCTCCCTATCCCCTATCCATCGACTCTCTATCTCCACCTCTCTTCCTTTCTCTTCCCATATATCTCCATCTCTCTTTCTCTTCCCATATATCTCTATCTCTCTCTCACCATCCCCTCTATCTCTCTATATCACCCCTTTCTATGTCTCTCCCTCTCCCTCTATATTTATAGAGCTATCTCTCCCTCTCTCCCCTATCTTATTCTCTCTCTCCCTTTCTACATATCGCTTTCCCTAGTCTCCCCCTCTTCTTTCTCTCCCTTGTTTTGTTGCTTTTGTCAAGTTTCATTAACCAAGACATTTAGTGGGTTGAATAAAGTTGTGTTATGACCCTTGGTCTCTTTAAAATAATTAGACAATATTAGGGAGATTAGGAAGGGGAGAAAACTAAACTCCTTCAAAATAGGGGTAGTTGTGGGTTTGTTCGTTTTCTTTGTATACTATATACTTAGTTTCTCTAGGATAAATAAGTCACTGTATAAATGAAAGATGTTTGATTATCTACCTAATATTGTTTGTGTTTTTGAAATTATTAGGCTATTTAGATCATTTTCTTAGTTGTGTATCCTAACTAATATAGAGTAAGCTTTAGAGTATTCTTTGTAGTTTTTACATTAGAATACAAATCATATTTAATTTCACGCCAATATACTTCTTTCATAAATCATATTTGTTTAATATCTTAAAATATGTTAGTTAAATTGGAAAAGTTGTTTGAGTTAATTACTAAATTTGATCTAAAAACGTTCAACACTTTAGATATATTCAATTAGATATATATAGTTAAATTGGTGGTGTCATTTGAGTTAATAATTAAATAACGTAATAATCAATTAAAGCAAGGGACATAATTTTGGATGTGTTTGAATTCAATAAATTACAAATTAAAATAGACATAAATTACTTGAAATAAGTGCTTCATAACCCATCTAATCAAATCATAACCTATCAAAAAGGCAATAGGAATTTTCTAAAGAAAAGAACACTTGACCCAATCATAAGTGTATGGCCTTCACAGAAAGGAGTGATCCACCTTAGCAATAGCAAGTACCGCATCCAAAATTTTCTCACATTACACAAAGCCACAATGTTCCTCCAAGATAAGCCAATCAAATCCAACCTTATGTGTTCTAGTAATAAAATTGGAGATGATCCTAAAAATGACATTACGAAGGGTGATTGGTCTAAAAAATCTAAACGACTTTGCAATTATTTCACTACTATGATCAATGTGTCATCTTTTATGAAATTTCTCAAAACACTATTCATTATGATCATATGGAAATTTCTAGGAGAACTACAATAGTTGTAACATCATGAATTAAAATTAAACATTAAAAAGTACATCATGAATTAATTATGTAACCACATAAGTCAAATATAATTCTATCAAGAAATGAATATCAAATAGATAATACAATTGCATAACTCATACATTTCAATGTCATTGATCTTCTTCTTCATCCAACTCTTTGTCTGTATCATCCGATCCAAATTTGACATTGTAAGGATTGGTCATATCATCATCATTGTCATTGATATCAGTTTTGATAATGTCATCATCCACATGGATATCATCTTCATGAACATTAACTCCTACATCATCATGATCTAGTTCCTCCTCTTCAACATCTTTGTCAGGCACATCATCAACTAATTGTTGATCCTGATCATCATGTACATCATCTTCTAGTTCTTCGCTATCTTCTTCTTCCACCACATTATACTTTACTGGCCTTCCTCTTGGATCATGTCTAACAACAAATGACCAACCCGGTTTACCTAGAACCTCTGAGTAAAATACCTGCTCACATTGGCTTGGAAGAACATAGGGCTCATTTCCAGTTCTCTCGATTGACCTTGTATTAACCATGGTAAATCCATTATCAAGTTCAATAACAGTTCTCTCAGGATAATTTTCATTCAATCATAGCCTGTACCATAGGACGATGAACAAAACTAATTTGAAGGACTTAAAGTCACACTCAAGTATATCATCCAAAATCCCATAGTATCAATTTTTTGAGACTTTTGGATGTATGTCGCTTCTAGATGAAACATTAGTCACCTGAAACACTATAGTTATCCTAGAATCACAAGTTTTCTTCGTGTCATCCAACTTTTTGATTCAAAAATTATGACCATTGCACCACATAGCCTTGTGGTGTTTCACCTACAATATGTCAAACATGAAAAAATTATTGCAATATCGTCAGTTGATAAACATATTTATTCTTGGCCGAATGTATGTAAAGAAAAAAATCTCAACATATATATATATACATCAATATAATTGAAAATAATTAAATAATATGGGTGATTAATATATTTATATATACCTGTTTATCTCTTAAACCATATGCTAAATCAATTTCCCTTTGTGTAATATTGGAATCTCCATTACGATGAGCTTCTTTAACCAATGAAGCCACACCTTCCCATGTTAATGTGCAACTAGATTGTTGACATCGTTCAATCCATACCGTCATCCAATCAAGATTGTTTGCGATGTACAAATGTAGTGCATCCCACTCTTGACCAACTATATAAAAAAAAATGAAATTCACAAATGACGTTAAAAAATTCAAAAAATTAAAACATTTCAATAGTGATGTTAACAACCTTGAAATTAGTGTTTTATGTTTCATGTGATCATAAAAGATTAAAAAATCAGTTGTAGAGGTGGTTGTTCGGTAGTTGAGGTGTAAAGGCCTTTAAAAGGCATAAAGTGATCATTGTAAACCCTCATAGGATGATAAATAAAGAGGGTATAACTGATGTCCTCAAGAGTTTTGTGAGGAAAAACATGTGAAATGAGAGGTTCAAGCCTAGGTTTCAACAAAATATGTATGGAGATCTGATTTTATGAATTTTTACCCATGTGCAGACCTAATGGGTTGTGTCTGAGTTGTTTTTGAGGTCTGGGAGGTCATGGAAGTACGAGATTGAATAAACCCTCATGATTTTGGCCTAAAACAAGGGTTTTTGGGTTTGGCAAGAATCTGGTCGTACAAGTGGAATTTTTTTGTGGATTTGGAGGTTTGAAGGCATAAAAATTGCTGCCCCAAGATTTCATGGGCATATGACAAGTTTAAAGACTAGTTGCTTTGTAAAATAGGGTTAATCAGCCTAATCAACACAACCTAGAAAGGGTGATTTTGGTGATTTGGTCCAAAGGAATTGTATTTTCCCTTGAAGTATGTTTAATAATGCCAAAATATGTGTCTAAAATCATCAAAGGTTTTTTCTGGTGTTTTGGGAAAGTTTTGAGTTTTTGGGCAAAACTAGGTTTGCACTGCTACAAGGATTTAAGGAGTCAAAGTGTGAAATTTGACTTCTGTTGTTTGTTAGGCTTTGAGAGTTGTTTGGATTGTTTAAATTGGTCATTCTAAAATTGTTAGAAGCCTCTTAAATGTAGGTTGATAGGTTGGTTGATTTGAGCATCCCAGGTCTACATCAATTAGTTAATTACCACAATATACGACCTTAATTTATAATTGATGTATATTGAAGATTAATAATTAAATAAGTACAATATATATAAAAACCAAATGTAAAATGTATTATAATTACCTCTCACTTTCCTCAATCTACCTTTCTCCATTAGGTACTCCCCTTTGAATTTTTTAATGGAGTTGGGATCCCAAATGCGATCTACAAGGATCTTTGTTGCAAACTTAGGAAGATATTCAGTAATGTACACCATGGTTTAGTATACCATATATCCCTCCACCATAGAACCCTCAGGATGTGCTCTTTGTCTAACCAAAGCCTTCAAAAATTTCAAGTGCCTCTCAACCATCCACATTGACCTTGTGTGTCTAGGTCCACACAATTCAATCTCCTCAACTTGGTGTATGAGGTAGTGTTCTTGTGCATTGAAAAATGTTGAAGGTAGACACTTTTGCATTTCACACATTAGATGAGGAATTTTTCTCTTCCAAATAATTTATATCTTTTTTATGGATTTCTTTAGATGACAACCATCTACAAGTGATTCAAGGTGCAAATATATTAACGAGATTTAACAACAATATACAATATACTACATAACAAGTAAAACAAATGGAAATTATAAGATCTATACAATGAATTGAACAAATATCGCTACTTACCTCATGTATTTTCCAAGATCATATATAACTTGCTCGACATTGTTGTCGAAGTTGTCTAGGAGAGATAGAGGTAGAACGTACTGCAACAATTATAAAATGATCTTTTTCATTTATTTTCCAAAAGTAGTAATCATAATACACTGAATTGTACATGTAGTATACAAATATATATATAATATACCAGAATAATTACCTTAATTAAGGTATGCCAATCATGCATTTTCATCCCTGACCCAAATTCACCTTTCTTTGTTATGATATTTTTTATGTTCACAACAAATCCTGTGGGAAATTGAATTTTTCGTATGACTTCTTTTATAGCATTGCTTTGCTGCTCCATTAATAACCAAGGAAGGACGCTTATATTAATTTGGTCTCCATCACTATTTAATTGAATGACATTTTTCATTGCTTGATTGGTTTGCTGAATGTCACTACAAATTTTGACAATTTTTTCTTTGTCATGCCTTCCATCCAATATTTTCCATAACGTTTCTGTTATATTCTTTCCGATATGCATTGTATCAAACAAATGCACAATTTGTAGCTTCTCATAGTAGGGCAACCTACTAAATTTTCTGGGATAACTTTTCACTACCTGTGGAAGCCGACCATTAATGCCTTGACGACCTTCATGAAGCATATAAGTTAAACAAATTAATAATGACAATCATTGTCAATTACAACATGAGAAAACAAAACATAATATAAAAATATAAATTCCAAACATATCATTTATGATAGATAAACAATTTTATCTGATGTATAACCTTGACAATCAATTCTATTATATTCCAACTTCCATAGGCGAGGTGTCATTCTTCGTGGTTTTGATGTAGTATCTTCTTTCCCATTGAAAAGTTATTTTTCAGTATCTTGATACTTATGATTTCTATGGAGGAAGTACCTATACTCATCAAACACCTGCTTTCCTAAACTTGTTGAACGACGAGATTTCATCTTTGGACCACAAATTGGATATGCAAATTTTCCCTTTGTTTGAAGACCTGCAAGATCATATATAATTGGATTAAATATGTCAAGTTTTATAATTATATATAATGAATAGATTATTTAAAAACATGCATGATATCTACTTCATAAAATTAAATATTGTTAAAGTGCAGTCGAATGTTATAACATACCACAAAAATGTGTTAGCCTGGGGCATCATGAATTGTCCATACAAGCATTGCATGGAATTGAAATTGTCTTTGTCCTATTGGTCTAGAGACGTCATACATAGTGACGCCATTCCATAACTTTAGTAACTCGTCGATAAGAGGATCGATATATACATTCATATCTTTAACTTGGTACTTACCTAGTTGAATGAACATAAACATTACATAATTATTATAACCATTTTACTGCAATATATATAAATTAATGTACATGACTATTACATAAAAAAACTATAAGTCATTAGGCAACAAATAAGACAAATGGGATGCTACTATGTTAAAGAAAATTGATGTAAACAAATACTTGGAACAATCATTGCCAACATTATGTGCTCCCTCTTTATTGACATCCATGGAGGAATGTTATTGTTGATAACAAAAATAGGTCACACCGAGTAAATAGATCTCAGCTCTCCAAATGGATTGACACCATCTGATGCTAATGAAAGCCTGAGATTATGAGGTTCTTCTTTAAAGTGTGGCAATTTTTCCTCCATGTCCTTAAATGCAGAACCATCCGCAGACATTTGAAGAATGTCATCTCCACTTCTATTATGTGCATGGTAATCCATAAATTACGCTAAGCTTCCACACCTAAATAATCGTTGCATATGTGGAATAATGGGAATGTAACGAAGAACCTTGCGAGACACCTTTTTTGTTAGTTGATCTGTTCGATATCTATTGATATGACATTCCAGACATTCTATTGCAAATTCATGTTGTTTATGATATATAATATGATCATTGAGACATGCGTCTATTGCTTGATACTCCATTCTAATATCTTTCATAATGGTAGATAAATCTCGGTATGAGCGAGGTAAAATATTTGATGGTGGTAACAAAAATTCACCAATCAATCTACAACAAAAAATAATTTGAAAATATAAAGAATATTAATGGTACATATTTCATCCTTTATTTACTAATGATGAACTAACAAAAATTAAAATAGATGAAAAAAGATGACATATATGACATACCTTAACATTCATAACATTGCTATGTTGGATAAACCATTCATAACCTTCAAGTTCACCAACAACAATACAACAGAGAGAAGAGTTGTTTCAGAGCCTTCATAAAGGGGCTCGTGTGCCTTCTCAAGTACAGGTAAATTATGAACATCATCAAAGTCATTTTGATCATCATGATCAGCTATGCCACTAAATGTGTCATGGATCAATGTATTTGTACCATCATCTTCAACTGTGTTTTTGGGCACGTGATCATCTTCTTCCATAGGATCATTAACTTCATCTTCGATATTCACAACTCCATGTTCCTCCGCTTGCAAAACCACATTCTTCGTGGTGTGATAATCCATATCTTGTTCCCTAGGGTGCCCCACCTTTATAATAATGATCGACACAAATAAACCATGATCATGATCAAGTGATTTTTTATATATATAGAAATGTAAAAAAGATATAAACATTTACAAATTCAATCAATATAAAGACATATAATGAACAACTTACCAATGGACGATAATCATGCCCCCCCTTCAACGTGACCATGTTGCCTACAATGTTTCTCAATTGTTGTGATTAAAAGTCTTCTCGTCTTTAAGACCTTGCAATTATTGCAAGGACAATAACATTTCCCATCACCCTTTCTTTTCAATCTAGCCCACATTCTAGCAATTTTCTGTTCATTTTGTTCTGCACTAATATTATCTGACATGATTTTTCTTTACCAAGCTTGAATATTTAGATCTTAAAAAAGTATCAAACTCAAACTCTAATAATTTTTAATCATAGACAGGTAACAAAATCTAATAATTCTGATATTTTGCACCAAACAAATTTGGCATGCAACCACCCCTGCAAAAGAGAAGATAGTCTGAAGTTAATGAACCCAAAAAACACTTTAAAATGATAATTCCAGAACTTATTAAATTCTAATTTTACTATGATTTCCAATTGTTAGACTCCTAAAATCAGAATATTGAACTTGCACAACAAAATCTAGAAATGAAATTCTCAAAATGCACAAGTCTAAAAATGAAATTTGATGAGATGTTGCTTTAAAATATGATTTTCAAACCTGGATGTACAAATTTGACTTCACAAATGAATTTTGGAAAAAGACAATGACTACCCTCAACTTGGCGATATCTTCTTGAATTTTTTCTGATTTTTCCCAAGAAAATCGTCCTTAGTTCTCCACAAATTGTCGCAAGTAGAGCAAATTCACAAGTATAGCAAAACACTGTCACAATAAATAAGCGAAATCACTTTTATTTATGTTGGCCATAATTTTATTTTTTTCTAATTTTCCATGTTTGTCAAAATTTCGACGAAACAATTCGTCGAAATTTCGATGAAACTAGGTTCATCAAAATTTTGACGAATGTCGGGGATAAAATTTAAAAAAATTGAAAATTGCACATCAAACATCACAAACAGCTGACAATACATTGAATTATACATATTTTGTTAGAATTTTTTGTCGGATTTTGTAGTCAAATGAGTTAGTGTGCAATCTTCAATTGAGAACCATTGAAGCAATGAACTTGCAATCTTCAAACTTTCTTGCTACTGCCCAAACACTTTCAAACCTTCCATAAACCTACAATAACAATTTCCACATCCCTCCTAGGAAAATAACTACTCCTACATCAACAACCTTCCCATTCTAGCTAAGAATGGCTACCAAAACATAACCCAAATTGCTTGTAATCTTCAAAAACAAGCTCCAAAAACTTCTCTAGCAAAAAGACATGACCAATTTGGGAATAAACCTCCAAAAAATGTATGACAAAAACATTCAATAATATAGAAAATTATTTCTCAAACCCACTCCCACCAAAATTACCAAAATTGGAGTCCATTCCTAGATTTTAGGGTAGTTTTAAATGCATTTTCCAACTCATATTCCCTCCAAGAATAAAAAATCTG
Source organism: Sequoia sempervirens (assembly GCA_007258455.2). Taxonomy (NCBI): domain Eukaryota; kingdom Viridiplantae; phylum Streptophyta; class Pinopsida; order Cupressales; family Cupressaceae; genus Sequoia; species Sequoia sempervirens. The sequence continues at coordinate 159,158,367 of VDFB02270651.1, read as the reverse complement.
ATTTTTTCCTTCCTGTTGGAAAATCCATGACCACCTCCTCATAATGAGTTACTTCCATAAAGGAAAAATCAATAAATGGTTTTTCATGCAAGTTTGTAACTCCCCACAAACCCAACGCCCAAGTTTGATTTTTTAGATTTTTCTAAAATTGCAACTACACTCCCACTACTTCACTTGCCAACATGGCTTAACAAAGGTGGTATTTATGTTATTAAATTAAATTATGCCAAATTTATTCAACTTATCCTCACAACATGAAATTAAAATGTAAATTCCAAAATTTGATTTTTTGGGGTGATGCAAGAATGCCTTACACCCTAGATGCTCCTGCATCAACCTCACTCTCTTCTTTATTTTTCTAGATCTTGTTCATTTCCTTCTTCATCTCCACTAGATCCACATTCTTTGTTGAATAAACCTTCTTTTGTGAAACATAGGGTTTCACATTCTCGATTCTTCAAAACTTTGCTATGTGTCTTGGCTTGTTGCATTTGTGGCATGTGACACCCTTTTGAACAAGCTTACTTCCACCAATTCTAAATCTACACTCATTAGACTTATGCCCAAATCCATTGCATGCATAAAATTATCCATTAAAAGATTGAAACATCATACCATAATTGTAACTAATCATCATCTGATTTTTACATTCACTAGCTCTGTGACCAAATCGATTGCATGTGTAGCTCTGACCAGGAAATGATTGAACATTCTAATTCATTATGATTCTATAATCTATAGCTTTATGTCCAAACTTATTGTATGAATAACATTAACCATTAAAAGATGGATACCTTTGTGCATTTGGTTGTTTGATAGGTCGTCTCATGATGTCTTTCTTCTGGTTCTGTACCTTTTTGTCATTCTTCTTATCATTCTTCTTTTCAACATTATTTGGAGTTTGATCTACCTTCAACTTTCACCTTTCTCAAATCCTTTTGATTTGCAATCATCTCATCAAGCATTGCAAAGCTCTTTTTGAATTTTTCTTGAATCTTTGCTTTCTCCAAATATGATCTCAAAGTCACAATCTCTTGTTCAAGCTTTGAATATTCTTTAGATTTGTCTCTTAGTTTAGCATTCAACCAGTATTCAACTCTTTTACCTTCTTCAACTTGCACTTTCAAACTGGTGATAGTCTCATCAGATTGCTTAAGCTTTTCATTTGTTTCCTTGACTCTATTTGTAGCTTTCTTGAGTTTCTCTCTCAACTTCTTAATACACTCATCTACATCACCAAGTCTGTAGCTTCTTCTTTATCAAATCAGCAAGAGTTGATTTGTGTTCTCCTTCCATGTCCACTATGCAATCTTCTTTAGTAAATCCTTTAGGGATAATATTTTATCGAGGAATAGGATACTTCCTTGTAGCCATGTGTTCAATTCCAAGAGCTAAAAAGGGGTGAATCAATATTCTTGATAACTTAAACATTCATCAATGCATCACATTAAACTTGCAGTAATGGAAAGAAACATAGAAATCATACATCACATCAAAGAACAAAAGAACACAAGATTTATGTGGAAAACTCAAAAAGGGAAAAGCACATTGAGGATTAGCTCACAATATAGATATTGTAACTGGTTACAAAGTTTGATACAATTGGTAGATTCACTGTCCTAAAGAAGAAATCCTCACTGTCAGTGGCTCACTACCTGGAATAGAAAGAGATAGAAGAAAGGGTGGCTCATTCCCAAATATGAATTTCTAACAATCCATCTAACCTATGTTGAAGATACAGTTCCACTTAAGCTCAAAATATTGACTTAACACACTTCATTCTTCAACTCAACTCCAATTGGCATTTTTTTACTCTAAATCTCTCACACACACTTAATTATCTCACATCTATATATTATTTCACAAAAGGAATCAACCTTGTATCATCTATATTGCAACCAACCAAAACATCGATTAGGTTGGCCCAAAATACGTAACATGCAACACTTCATTCTATCAGCTCAAAACTCAATCATACATGCCTTGCGAGAGGAACCAAAGCATATAACACATTAAGATAGGTTGGCATGTCCTATAATTATTCCCATAATTTTTCTCCAAACTCAACTCTACTCATCTCCGCACAACCCAAAATACTTAGGTCGACACCATTGGTGAAGTAATAATAGAATGAACCATCTGTTCACTCACAACTTGACACACAAACAACCAAAACACTTGCCACCTAGAGAAAACATACTATAGGCATCCTCAAACACTTTTGCAAATCTACATACCAAAATGTTCATTTGTGGTGGAATGTGGAGCATTCTACTCAGGTACTCTGTCACTATAACTTTGCCATATCCAGAGCGATACTCTATCAACTCCAACTTCAACTATGAAGGGATTCAAGATGTGAAACCTTGGATTTAGATTCCTCCAATATGTACCAAAATTATCTCAGAACTACATAGCCATATTCTTCATAGTGAAGCAATGCAAACTAAAATATTGGTTCTCTAAACACTGGAACTTCATTCCAAACTTAGGCAATTATCCAATCACCTGATCTTCACCAGACCAACACCTCTACATCTTTACCATGGATTTCCATCAATAATGGGTTGCCATCAATGGTTCAACACCATATACTATTGTATGCTCATCAATCTCCATCAATCTCTCCATTCAACTCATGTTGCCACCACACATTCTTCAATGACAAACTTCCAACAATATCTCCCAACAAGTCACATTTCTAACATCAAGGCCATGAAAAATAATAAAAATTACTATATTGCTAATATGAGGATATGAAGATTGGGCATGGAGGTGGAAGGATTAGCACAACCAAAGATGGAGCTACTAAATCAAAGAAAAAATTCAGTAGAGAGTCATGCAACATGAGAGAAGACAAAGAGGCTACATAAAAAAATAAAATAAAAATAAAAATACCGCCCAACAAGGAGAAATGAAGGATTGTGTAGGTATGAAGGAGATGGAAGAGAAAAAATGTAGGTAGGAGGAATAAGGTGGTTATTTCTAGATAAAATGCAATCACATATTAGATGAGAAGGAGGAAGGTCATGCCATAGATATATGACAGCATACAAAGAAAATTAAATAAGAAATAAGAATGCCATGCAATTGAGTGGAGATTGCCAAGCAAAAGAAGAGAGTGTGTAGCTTACAAGTGGATAAACATTGCACATAGAAGGATGATAGTGTTGAAGTTGTGACAAATAAAGGTTCAATAAGTTGTTGAGGTACATAACAAGGGAATTTAAATATGGAGAACAAGTTGAATATTACAAATTACATAATGTATGAACAGTGAGTTTTGATAGTTGAAACCATAAAATTTGCAGATTGTAAATTGTTTGTATCCAATGGAACAATTATTCAATAAAATTAATTGAATTTCCTTCATAATTTTGTTGTTATTGAAATTGAATGTAAATATTAGTTTTATTTTGACATAATTGAAAATGGTCGAATAGCCATCAATGATTTGTGTGTTTTTAAATTGAATTTTGATTGGCAAATGAAATTGTTAATTTAAATTGGTGTTGGCTACAAAATTTTCTAGTTTGATAAGGCTCACAAAATTGATCTGCATTAATTTTAGAGTCACAATCACAATGGTCTATTTCTAATGTTAATGTATGAGAATGCCTCTATACTTTTTGGAACTCAAACAATTAGAGTTTATGTGTTGAACACAATGACAGTGTGTCTTGACTCAAGTAGGAATATGGGAAGGTATAAGTTAGCCTCAAGACCTAGGGTGATCTATTCTTCCAATAAATAAGAGCATGATAAAGTTAGACACAACATGACTATCAATGAGTTATAGAACCTAAAAAACTTTGCATTTATTGATGATGCTAAATTAATCTATTCTCATCTAGTAGTGTGAACAACCCTTACTATGTGTAGATGACCTACCTACTATAAATATGTGCATGTACCTATGTTGAGTCTTGGATATATTTCCTTATGATTTCATTTACCAATAGTGTGCGAGTAATAATTATTACTATATATAGTATTATTTTTAGCTTTATATTTTTTAGGTGGCTAAATGTATGCTAAGATTTATGATTGTTATTATGTAAAATTTTATGTATTGAGAAATAAAATATTATCTCATATTACCACTATAGGTTTCCAAGTAACATTTGAATAATGGCGAATGAGATTACTTTACATTTTTATTTGTTTATTTATATGTGACCAAATAGAAACACGAGCTCATGTGTATTCACTATGTTACTTGTGCAGTTACTAGTAATTTATAGTTCAAGACCGGCCATAAGACCATGTGTATAGGTTTATGGATCACTTAATGTGGTATGTAGCATAGTGAACCTATCCATTGCTTGTGAATCCTTGTGATATCCTAATTAGGTATACTTGGCTATAAGATGGCCCCACATGTTAGAACTAAGTCTAATATAAGTGTGGATAGTTGGCTATTACCAATATTTTCCAAGTGATGGATGGTAAGTGGTATTCACCATATCTTAAGGATTAGATAGCTTTCACCAATAGTATGAAGGTGTAGGGTTTTGGGAGCTATCTATGTTATGATACAATAGTGTGAGTATAAGAGTCATGACATAGAGTTGTTTCTATGACTATGGTTGGTAAGGCTTTGAAGTTAGCACTTCCAAATTAGATAGAATATGTTTGGTCGATTAAGATAGTACCAAAGGTGTAATGATATCAAGAAAAAAATCCACAATAACCTTGTTATTTAGAAACACATTATTGGTAAGAAAGTCATGTTCTTAAAAACATAATGAAAAATAACTATTCTTCCACTACAATTTACCTAGAGCAAATAATTAAATAAATGATTTATGAGCTATTAATGGAATAATAAATGTTACATATAAAGGAATAAAATATAACCCTTAGTTAAATTTTGAAGATGAAAAATGATATTGAAGATGTTAGGAATTCATTCACCATTAAATGCTAGAATTTTAAGGGCTTGATAAAAAATATTTCAAAATTTACAAATTGTGATTATGTGTTGCTCTAGTTTAGATCCATGCCTACAAAAGTGAATTGGCACATAGATTTGAACTTTTATCAACAAGAATGAATTGACATAAATCTAGCTAATTGAAAAAAATTCACCTCAATCTTTTGATGTCTAAATCTCTATAAGGAATAGGTGGTGTTTGCATACACATTTGAGGATTCTAATCAATCATGAGGTCATGTTCTCCCAAGTTAAACTCCAAGATGAAGTGATTATGATAAGAATAATGATCGAGGATAATAATAAAGAATGCAATTAATCTAAGATGATGTATCTTTTAATAATGTTGCATGATGATTTAAATATTTTTTAATATTTCCTTTACCTTTAGATTCCTAGAATGTCCCCAATGATTTCAAATAAACGAATAAATATTAAATACAACAAATTTTAGAAACAAAATTCATACAATTTTTTTTTACTTATACATTTTCTAGACATGTGTATGCAATTCTCACCATTAGGTGAAAGCACCAGTTATTTAAATGAACGGAGCCACAACGGTCCAAAAGCTAACTAGTCGTTACACTGCCAACGACTCTTCAAATATATCATGTGTGGACCCAATTAGTATTATGTAATTCATTTCACACTTTCAAATTCCACAAATCAAGAATTCAAATCTTTGCATTGCATTTCGATTTTCTGTTGTTTGTTGGTGAAAGTGTTGAGAGCTTCATTTGCAGCAATATTCTGGTTTTTTTACTGTTCTATTTTTGTAGTTGGATGGAGATCTTATTTTGGAATATGTGAAGCGAGTTTAGGTGATAATACATCATATTGTGGAAATCCCAGTGGACGAGGAGCAGATAAAGATCGATTCGTCTTCATCTCCGCAACACCTATTGGAAGAAATTGCAGATAGCAGGGGCCACCTACTTTTGCTCAAATTATGGCAGAGGTAGCAGGAAATTGTTACCACATTGACTCGAAATTGTCAAGGATAGAGTGAATCAGCTGAGAGATCTTCCAATTTTTTTTGCTTTCCATGGAATTTTTCTGACTCTTCTTTTTATCGTTGTTGTTCTGGAAAATGCTAACAACTGTACGAGATGGTGGATCCCATCTATTGTATGAAATATTCTGCATAGGAAGATTATTCAAGGGAATGTTGTGAAGATGTTTTGAGGGCTCAGAGAAGATGCATCCAAGAGTTGAGAATGAAGGGTGTGAGCTTTTGATTTGTTAAAAGATCCTCAGCCTGCTATGAGGTGGAAGATCTCTAGTGTCGAGGTTAAATTGGGCCCTCTCAAATGGTGCTCTCAATTTTCTCTTCCCATTGCCTTGTCTTTTATCTCAAGCCTCCTCCTACAGTCATGCAAGTTAATTTCTTACAACTAGCTAGTTGGTAAGGTCATTGTATTGGGGGCGATTAATGTTTAACAACAAAAAAAAAATGTCTTTTACATGGAATTTTTGTGCAGTGACAGAGCAGAAGTGAGATGTCTTATTTGCTTGCCCAGAAGTCTTGTTGCTTTGATGTTTGTACTTGAATATATTCAAGACTTGAGGTATGTCTTTAACATCTGAATGCAGATAAGTGTGTTTCTTATTGAATGCAGATATTTTTGATAATAGGGATAGCTCTTTTTGTGGCTTGAACAAAATTACATTGCAGAACATCCACAAATCAATGCCTAAAGACACACCCATTATAGGGATTTTTTCATTTCTTTGAAACTGATTTGGAATACTAGAGATGGATTTTAAAATTTAGATTTACCCTGTTTTGAAGCTACTTTTCATTTATAGGGATTAATCAGGTACCTACTGATATCCATTAGGTGTGGTTTCAAAGTGACATTTTCATTTTAATAAGTCTAGTGTAAAGGTTTTATCAGCCTATGTTGATGATCCTAGTATACCGTTTATGCCTTCAAAGCATAATTAGCATGCTGATGTTCTTAGAAATGAAACCCATACAAGAATTTACCAGCCCTTCAAAGATTAGCCCACTCTACTTCTTTAGCACTAGACTACGACAACATTTCCATTTACTCTATACATAGATCCTTTTGTCATTTGCAAAGGCATTCCACGTAATAATCATGTCAAGGGAAGTAATCCATACACTCTTCAAGGCCAAATAAATGACATTAAGATGTGCATATCCATCCTACCAAACCTTAAAAGAGTAGGGTCCAGCTTCTCCATATGATTAGTGGTGAATACAAATAAGTCCAATGTAAAGGTTTTATCAGCCTTTGTTGATGATTCTAGTATACCGATTATGCCTCCAAAGCATAATTAGCATGTTGATGTTCTTAGAAATGAAACCCATACAAGAATTTACCAGTCCTTCGAAGATTATCCCACTTTGCTTCTTTAGCATTGGACTACAACAACATTTCCATTTACTCTATACACAAATCCTTTTGTCATTTGCAAAGGCATTCCATGTAATAATCATGTCAAGGGAAGTAATCCATATACTCTTCAAGGCTAAATAAATGACATTAAGATGTGCATATCCATCCTACCAGACCTTAAAAGAGTAGGGTCCAGCTTCTCTATATGATCAGTGGTGAATACAAATAATCTTTCACTACCACAACATGACCATATCCCATCGGTGAAATTCAACAATCCAGAGAGGGTAATGGAATTGTTGTTATCATTAGATCTATAGATTGGGAACTCTTCTCTACCCTCTAGCCTACAAGGCCTTTTAGCATGGTCAGAGAGATTGAGGGAGAAATCAATATATTCAATAACAATTAGAGTTGTTAGTAGTCTTGATTAATAGTTTCCTTAGCTCTGCATTTGTATGGAGCTCTGCAAGTTCAAGGTCATATACATCATAGCACAAGTGATTAGCCATAGTTGCAATCATGCTAGATTTACCTATCCTGGAGGTCCATAGAGAAAATAGCCTTTTTTCTAGGCTCTTCCAGTATTCTAATAAAATTCCTTCCTGTTGATGTGTTTTTTATGCACTTCTCAGCATAGGTAATGCATAGGTGCATCACCTCTATTGAAAGACAATCTTCCACAATCAAATTAAAGAACACTATCCCAAGGTCTCTAATGTCAGGTCTTGATAGTGCTTGGAATATCTTAATTGTTTCATGTGATTTGCTAGAATCACAAGGAAAACTTATGGATGAGTTACAAAGTGTGGAAGTTGGGTATGCAAATGGAGTTCTTATGATGTAGAAATTGTTGTTCAGTTGCTACAGTTTCAAACAACAATCTAGAACTCCATTTCAACTTCAGATTTGGCTTTACAATGTGCAATGAACCTTAGCATAGGTTACTTATTAAAAAAAAAGGAAAAAGGGTAGGGAAGAGAAAAGGTTCCTAGATCTAAAATTTAGTAGTGAGACAATGATCATGGAGGCTACTACAATAGACAAACTCCCCAAACTGAGTTTTGTTTGGCCGATTTGGCTTTACAATGTGCAATGAACCTTAGCATAGGTTACTTATTAAAAAAAAAGGAAAAAGGGTAGGGAAGAGAAAAGGTTCCTAGATCTAAAATTTAGTAGTGAGACAATGATCATGGAGGCTACTACAGTAGACAAACTCCCCAAACTGAGTTTTGCTTGGCCGAGAGGAACCTGCAGTTACACAAAACTAGTGCAATCTTCTAAGGACTATAGATTTTCATATTGCATACACACATCATGAACATGCAATTGAACTAAGTTGCAACAAAGTAAGGAAGCTCAAAATAGCTTTACAAAGTGATTCATCATCAACAAACCACAAAAAGCATGAGCTAGAAATTCATCAAATACAGTAACAACAAACACCATCATCACTTCCATTCAAGAAACTAACAACTAAACTAATAGGGAAGTAGAACCATGCATGCATAATGAAGAAACACAAGAGAAACATCTAGAAATCATGCAATGTAGCTCTCTATTGCTGCAGAATGGCTTTACACCAGATCTCCAACCATTTACAAATGAGGGGGGGACCCCTATTTATAATTTCCCAAAGCTCAAATGAATGGCTAGGATCAATTTACAACAAATGGACCAGATTTGTTTACATTAGGGTTTCACCTACCCACACAATATTCAACAATTTAAAATACATCTTCTGTCTTTTCCCTATTTTGTCCTCATGTGGCAACACTGTTGCAATTTTGTCCTATAGCTAATTGCTCTTTTACTGCAGCTGAAACTGTTTAAAGGCTACCCTCGGTTGATGCGCTCACAAAATTTCTTCAGTTAATCAAACAAGCTTTGTTTGCATATTTGCATCATGGTGGAGTAGATTGATTTCCCTTGATCCGGGTGGACAACTCCTTAAAGATCATCATCATCTGGTGAAAAGTAGGACAACTCCCAGTTGCTTTCTTGAAGCCCACCCCTTGTAGTTTTGTCACTGACTTCCTTGACATAGGCCTCCTACTAATGTCAGCTCTGTTGATGGGTGCTAGGGGGAGAGGCAAGCATAAAATGAGTGGTGAAAGGAGCAATGTGCCTTTTCCTTGTTCAACTTTCTCAATGGGCCCCCGATGGACCCGAGGTAAGTTTCTTGAATCCTGCATACATGAAGTGTCGTAAGTGCTTTCATATGCAAATCAAGGAAAACGTTAGTCAAATCTTGCAAACTCCTTGTTAGATCCATCCATGCACCATCAAAAGATCATAATATTCATATTTGGAGCTCATTTGGACCATAAACATAAATGCAGGCTTAGGGGTGCGAGTGCCATAGGGAAGAAGAAGACGACTAATGACCGATGGAAGGAAAACGATAGAAGAAAGGCGGAAGGAAGGCAAAAGGTGGACAACAGACGGTGGACGGCGGACGGAAGGCGGATGGTGAACAAAGGGATGGTGGCCCGATAAGGAAGTTCCCACGGACGATGGAGGGACGATGACCCACAAGGGAAGTTCCCACAGACGGTGACAGAGGGACAACGACCCGCAAGGAAAGTTCCCACAGACGGCGACGAAGGGACGGCGGCCCGCAAGGGAAGTTCCCATGGACGACGACGGAGGGACAATGACCTGATAGGAAAGTTCCCATGGATGGCGATGGAGGGACGGTGACTGGCAAGGGAAGTTCCCACGAACGGCGACAGAGGGATGACCACCCGCAAGGGAAGTTCCCACGGACGACAATGAAGGGATGACGACCCGCAAGGGAAGTTCCCATGGATTGTGATGAAGGGATAGTGACCTGTAAGGAAAGTTTCCACAGATGGCGACGGAGGGACGATGACCTACAAGGAAAGTTCCCTCGGACGACAACGAAGGGACAGTGACCCGCAAGGGAATTTCCCACGGATGGTGATGGAGGGATGACGACTCGCAAGGAAAGTTCCCACAGACAACAACGAAGGGATAGCGGCCCGTAAGGGAAGTTCCCATGGATGGCAACGGAGGGATGGCGACCCACAAGGGAAGTTCCCACAAATGGCGATAGAGGGATGACGACCCGCAAGGTAAGTTCCCACGGACGGCGATGGAGAGACGACGACCCGCAAGGAAAGTTCCCACGGACGGTAACGAAGGGACGACAACCCACAAGGGAAGTTCCCACAGATGGTGACCCACAAGGGAAGTTCCCACAGATGGTGACCCACAAGGAAAGTTCCCACAGACGGCAATGGAGGGATAGCGGTCCGCAAGGGAACTTCCCACAGATGGCAACAGAGGGACGACGACCTGCAAGGAAAGTTCCCAAACCCCACAAAACTTAGTAAATTTGATATTTTTCAATTTTAGCGCATGGGAAAAGGGGTAGAAAGAGTGCCAAGACATAATTCTTTAAGATTTGACTCATTTTGAAAAACATGGAAATTTGGAAGGGGAAAGTCAGAGGGTCACCGACCTTTTGCAATGACAATGAGCACGCGATAGCTCGCAAGGAAAGTTACCAAATGGCCATGGAGGGATGGTAGCCCACAAGGAAAGTTCCCACGGCCACGAAGGGATGCCAGCCTACAAGGAAATTTCCCATGAATAGCGACGGAGGGACGACAACCTGCAAGGAAATTTCTGTGATGTCTAAACACATGGAAAATTTGATGCAAACCCCTTTAGGCATGTGAAGACATTCATTTGATGGTCCCTAGATGATGAAACTTGAAGTTTGCACCCCTTCTGGAAATGTGGAGATTTGGAAGAGGGAAGTTAGAGGGTCGCTAGATTTTTGAAATGGCAATGAACACACGACAACCCGCAAGGAAAGTTCCCATGGCCACGAAGGGACGGCGGCCCTCAAGGAAAGTTCCCAAATGGCCATGGAGGGACGATGACCCGCAAGGAAAGTTCCCATGGCCACGGAGGGACGACAACCCACAAGGGAAGTTCCCACAGCCACAGAGGGATGGCAGCCTAACATGAAACTTTCGTGATGTCTAAACACATGGAAAATTTGATGCAAACCCCTTTAGGCATGTGAAGACATTCATTTGATGGTCCCTAGATGATGAAACTTGAAGTTTGCACCCATTTTGGAAATCCAGAGATTTGGAAGGGGGAAGCCGGAGGGTTGCCACCCTTTTGAAATGGCAATGAGCACACGGCGGCCTGCAAGGAAAGTTCCCATGGCCACATAGGGACAACAACCTGCAAGGGAAGTTCCCACGGCCACAGAGGGACGACGACCCGACATGAAATTTCCGCAACTTCCCAAAACTTAATGAAGCCTTGGCAGTTCACTTAGGTATCACAAAAACATCCCAAATCCATACGAAACTTGTCCCAAAAGTCAAAAAATGAAGGAAAAAGCGAATTAAGTGATCAGGGACCAAGTCAATAGGAACAAGGTAAAAGGCAAAAAAAGGAAGGGGGACTAGAGCATAAGGGAACTTCATGATAGCGCAATGTTTATGTAAATGGATGGAAAATGAAGGCACAGGTTAGAAGGTCTCCAATCAAAACTAATATTCAGAGTAGGAAAACATGATTCAACTTAAGTATAAATCTTCACTATCAAAGCAGAACGAAAGCCAAGACTAAGCAGCATGAATAAAATGAACAATGAGATGAAAAACCAAGTCCAAATACTTGAGCTTAAACACAACATAGCAATAGTCTGTCAACTACCTAACAATGTGCTTACTTGTTGGATGAACAAGAAGTTGAAAACCGTGGTAAAGCACTTGTCTTGCAAGATTGAGCAAGAAACGTGCTTCCTATACCATAGTTATGAGAATGAGAAATTGAACTACCATCTGATACAAAACCAAAAGTAAAGAGACCCAATAAATAAAGCCAAATGGGTACCCTATAAATAGAGATAACCAACCCACTTTAACTACCACAAAAATTTAAACACTAATCATCAATGTTGAGCCCTCTGAACACATTAATGAATGGTAACCACCTACATAGAAACATTTTGTATTCCAAGGCAATAGAAAACTTTAATACACTAACCCAAGCCCATGAGCCGTCATTTATATGAGAATGGGAATGGGAATTTATTACATGGCATGTGGACTCAAGAAAGGTAGATGATTCCCTCTGCATTGCTTGCCATGTACACTTACTTTCCTTATTATTTTTCCATTGGAGTTGATATGCAATTGAATTTTTTTTTTTTAAATAATTTAAAAATATAAGGTAGACCAATACATGTTAGAAAACCATAAAAATGAAGGAATAGTCAATTAAATAGCCCCGAAAACAGTTGACTCCTTTGTGCAGAAAGTTTAGCTAACTAGAAGAAAGAACACTTGGATGAAACAAAATATCAAATGGATGAAAAAGTGGGATGTTGAGATGCATAATGCCCAAACACAATTGAAGAAATAAAAAAATATGTCAGAAAAATTTAAATATGCTATATGGATAAAAAAAAGGGCGTAAAAAGGATTATTATGTCAAAGAATTCAATCCCATGGAGGACCATGAAGAAAAAGCCCATATAGCAGCGAATATCAAATGGAAAGAAAAAATGTTGATAGCTCAATTGTGAACTAGTTCACATCATCTTAGGTTTGAAATGGACAGGTGGGTGGTTCCTAAAGAGGAGTGGGAAAAAATAATATGTTGATTTTGTAACAAGGGAATGGTGGAGACGGAATGACACTTCATCATGGAGTGCTCAGCGTATAAAGACATCCGGGCCAGTTAGACACCTTGTAGGTTGATAATTTAAATACCCTATTTGAAGAGTCAAGGTTAGATAAAACTGCAAACTTCATCATCAAATTACACTGCAGAAGGGTTGATCTCAAAAAAAGTTTACAAACTATTTAGGGTCTTTCTATGGGTGGATCTTGTGTTGTCCTTGGGTCCCATAGGCTTCTTTGGCCTCGTGGATGCCATTAAAATATTTAATTTAATTTCATTTCATTTCATAGCAACTACAAGACAAGAGCCCTATAGTACTACAACTTAGTTGATTTTTTTTAGATGTGTTTGAAATCCATTGGAATGTATGTTTCCTGATGTGTCTGATACTGGCTTCTATTGCCTTGTGGCAGAATCGTTGTCATTGGGAGTGCTACCCAATGTACCTTTCATCTATGTACAAGTTAGATGTCCTTGAGATTTGTGTGTAGTGTTCTATCCAAATATACCATTCCATCCACATACTTGGTTTTTTATTAGGCTTTGAAAGAAGATGAAGAAATTGTTGCCATATATGTCCTCAAGGCAAGGCATTCATGAACCTTTTCTCTTTCATGGATTTCGTGCACAACCCACATGGTATTATGAGATTCTACACTTTAGATGTTGAATCACTATGAACAAACCTTGTTGGATCTTCCCCCCTCAATAGGACAAAGAAGAAGATGATAGCGAGCAACCACATTGCACATTGCAATTCAATACAACTCAATTATCATAGTCCTGAAAAAATTCCCTACGAATCATTGCTAGGGGTGACTAGCAAGCCCATTCTTTTGGCCTATGTCTAGACATGCCCCACATGCAACCCAAAATTCATCATAGCTACAACTAATTTCCCCCTTCATGTCTACTTATCAAGGAGCAAGATGGTATTCCAGCGTGTTTTATGTGGGAATATAACAAGCAATCCCTCTGAGCGGTCCATGTACCTACCATTATTTTGCTCAAAGTTATGAAAGCAACACCAATAAAGGATTCGCTTGTCAGGGTTCTCTTGCTTTCATTACTATCGTTATTTCATTCTTACATTATTGTCATTTAAATATATGCTTAATTTTTAATTTGTATTTTAATTTTTTAATATATTATTAATAGTATTTTTTACAGGACAATGTAGGATCATGGGGGTCCAAAATAGGCCCCTAAGTGGCAATGAAAAATCAGAAAAATAGAGTTAAGCAACTTGACACAAATATTTGAATAGGTTTACAAATTACATGTAGTTTCTAAGCTACTAGTTTTTTTGTGGAAAAAAGTAAATTTATTTTGTGAAAATTTGAAATTTCAAAGCAGTAGTATTAAATTTTCAAGAAAAAAATAAAAGAAGGTGTATGACTAAACAATTTAAGTACAAAAAAAAGCAGGTGTATGTCTGAAACTAATAATTTTTTCAATAAACCCTTTTTTGTTTCATCAAATTCAGATAAAAAAAGTGATTAGCCACAAGGGAAAACTTTGGAAAACTAAGGAAATTTTGTAAACACATTTTTTCAGTTGACTTTCTAGATATGACCCCCCCATGTCAAATTCCAAGGAAAAATCCTAAACCTATTGATTTTGTCAATATCTGTTACATTCAGTATTTATAATATTTTGTATTATTATTAATAATATATAATATATTAATATATACTTACTAATTATATGTTATATATTTATTATATATTATATATATTATATGATGTAATATGTATTATATTATATATTATATACTAGGTACCTGATGGGAGCGATATATTATATTATATTATATATTATATACTAAGTACTTGATGGGAGCGATAGATAGAAGGAGAGACCTAAGGGAGAAAGGGAGTACTTGATGGGAGCGATAGATAGAAGGAGAGACCTAAGGGAGAAAGGGAGAGAGTTAGATAGGTAGGGAAGGATGGAGTGTGAGAGATAGTTATCTAGGAAGGGTGGGAGGGATAGACAGAGGGAGAGAGAGGGAGTGAGAGAGCTATCCAAGTAGGGTAGGAGGGACGAGGGAGCAAGAGACCCAAGAGAGAGAGAGGGTGGAAGGGAGAGACCTAAGAGGGAGGGAGAGAGTACCTGAGAGAAAATGGAGAGGGAGATGGAGAGACCTGGGATGGAGAGTGAGAGACCTAAGAGGGAGGGAGAGAGAGACCTAAGAGGGAGGGAGAGAGTACCTGAGAGAAACTTGAGAGGGAGAGAGAGACCTGAGAGGGAGAGGGAGATGGAGAGACCTGGGATGGAGAGTGAGAGACCTAAGAGGGAGGGAGAGAGAGACCTGAGAGGGAAGGAGAGACCTAGGAGAGAGAGACCTGAGAGAGAGAGACCTAGGAGAGGGAGAGAGAGATACCTAAGAGAGAGAGAGAGAGGGGGAGGACCTATGAGGGAGAGGGAGAGGGAGAGGACCTATGAGGGAGAGGGAGAGGACCTATGAGGGAGAGGGAGATGGGGGAGGAAGGGAGAGAGAGATATATAGGGAGGGAGGGAGGGACCTGTGAGGCAGGGAGAGGGAGAGTGAGGAGAGGGGGGAGAGAG